>CM067475.1:39189538-39242433 GCA_034552555.1 Semaprochilodus insignis | reverse complement strand
CCCCCCCCACCACCCCCGAAAAGAAAAGAGTTCGAAAGGAGAAAGAGAACAGTCCCCTTCAAAGTCTCCCGCAGATAACAGCAGCTATGATGTGTATTCCGTATCCCAGAGCAAACAGCAGGGGAATATCTATCTTACCGTCTCCAGTCCTGTTCCTGTGTAGACTGACCCTTAGAGCAATGTGAATCTCAGACAGAAATGCGGCTCCACAAACCGAGCAGAGTTTAGCCGACTGATTTACAGCCTCAGTGCTGGACTCTCAGCTGGGGAGAGATGAGACCATCTGCCCTTTGTCTTCTTTGACAATGGTACTTGTGCTAACACTATAAATGCCAGCTATGTATGCTATGCTGCCTTCACATCATCGTAGGACGATCCTGTGAAAGTGAAAGCTTTGGTGTTCAAGTGCTTTGTAATTGAAAACATAGACGTGTTATTTGTAGAAAGATATATGTAATTATATACTTATTTTATATTTATATATTGTTTTTAAAAATATTTTTATGTCATGGCTAATTAATGAGAGAAGTCTGTCTGGCGTGACATCATTTACTCTGCTAAAAGGGTTCTTAAATACAGTTGAGCAGTTTGTATTTGGTGCATTAATACCAGTTGTATAGCATTTCAACTTCTTTCATTTCTTTTCTGTATAAATGAACTACAAAGTCAACTCCGTTATTGTAGAGTTATTATGCTAATTCTTTATGAATACGAATGTATTTTATAAAATTAAAATGACTAAATTATAAAATTGCTGTATTTTTTCACACAACATTATATTTAGCAGCTAATGTAACACTATTATGAACACTGTATAATGGATTGTGAAATCATGCTCTGTGATAACTTTGTGCTGCAGTCACACTGTGAAAACAAAAGTCTGGCAGGTGTTCCAAAAGCATCAGAAGCACATCATCAAAAAATAAGTTGCACAAATAGTTGCTCCCAGGAGGAATCAACCGACAGGACTTGTTTGGTAGAATTGACTTCGTGAGACGTGCAAATGATTCCAGTTTCATGCTCGGCTGCGCATGTGACATAAGCAAGGACGGCCTTATCGCTGTACCTGACTGACCCAACACCCACGATTGCGGACATTCAGCGAGCAGTGAGTCATCTTGTTAGTGCCACCACCACTTACAGAGGGCTGCACGACGCAGGACTACATGCACGCAGATTGTTGCGTTGACTGGCCTTAACACCACGTCAACCTTGGCAAAGACTGCAGTGGTGTCCTGCCAGACTGTCATGGGGTGACTCAGAATGGCCTCAGAGTGCCGCTTTTGTCTTGGTGGAGATGACCAAGAAATCCATGTGTGGAGGCACCGTGGTCAGCACCAAGATGAACGGTTTGTTGTCATATGTTACACGTCCAGAAGGCCTGGTGTCACTCCACCACCACCCCTACCGCACAATCTGCAGGAACTGTGTGAGAATATTCAAGCTGTATGGGATGGACTATCACAGGACACCATTAGGAACCTCGACACCTCCATACCGAGACGTCTGTTATGTTGGGTTAGCCAACATGGCGGCCTGACACCATACTGAGAGACACTACTTCTGTATGTGTAGCTCAATAAATATTGATCATATCAGTCTAAATTTATCATCGTTTATTGTTCCTGGTAACCTTTATCTTCCTTCCCAATAGCATCCCAATATGACACTTCCTTCTTTTTGACGGTGAGTGTATGTTAAGATCTTTAAGATCTTAAACATGCTCTAATAGAAAGGACGCACATACAGGAGAAGGCTGTAGTATTGCTGCTGAGTGTGGTGCTTAGTTTCACCCTTTTTCCTGCTGCTAATGTCCTGCTGAGCCCACTACCCGCTTCCTTTCATGCTTTTCTAGGACGCACTTAATGAGGAAAGCCTCATGTGGGGGGAAAACACCAGCAGTGGCCCAGACGCTGCTGTGAGTACTGGGTCTAACTCTCCAGGGAAGTCTTACAGTAAAGATTACATTAACCCTCAGAAGTCTTGAATTACTGTTGTCATTTTGTCGTACAAGTGATTTACTTTACATAATTATTTGCATGTAATTAGATAGTTCTATCATTTATTACACTGATGTTTGAATTACGTTCTATATAATCAAATTCAGTCTTGCACTGGTGTCGTTCTGTTGTGCTGATATAAGAGGGGTGTAATTTTGGCTGCAAAGTTCTGCTATTCATTACTGTGGGGGAATGATCTGAATTGAAATGCTTGGTTTCAGTAAGAAGAAGAATATGAATGGGATAACCATAATGCACACTCACTAATTACTCCCTGCTTTTGGTATTGCTGGTCATAACTGCAGTATAAAGGCATGCTTAGCCTAGTGTAAGCTCTGCGTGTGTGACCACACAGGGGGATAACCCTGCGTTTTAGTAGTCATGGAGAGTGATGTCATTCAAAAGCCTCTGTAGTGTTAAAAGTCCGGTCAGCAGCCCCTGATTGGTGGATTCCACTAAGACGCTACTACGTAAAGCCGCTGTTGTTGGCAGTGGTAGTAGAGTGGACCCCGGTTGTGGATGGTGCGTAAAATGATCCAGTGAAGCGCGTTAATCTCGTGGCCATTCCCTCGGTGTGTGACTGCGCTAGCGTGTGTCTTCACGGCGGTGCGAGCTGGTTATTATGCAGCTGGAAGGCCCAGCCCCATCATGGCCTCATTCTGTCTTCTACAGCGGGAGGCAGAGCAATCACACACTTATGGAACATCAGCAGCTCATGCTGGGAGAGATGGGGACTGTCTGATAACACAAGGATGGACAGAATACCTGCTTGGAGACGGGGTGGAAAGAGGGGTTAAGACAAAAAGACATAGATTAGGGAGGGATTTTTTTTTAGTAAATGCTTAAAAGAGAGAAAGAGAGGGCTAGGGAGAAGGAGAAGGAGAGAGGTAGAGAGAGCCTAAGAGAGACAGGGAGTGAATGAAAGGGAGGGAGAAACTATAGGAGAAAAAGAAAGGGAGCGAGACAAACTGTGTGTGAGGCAGGGAAAGGGAGAAAGACAAAGACAAGGAGGGAGCCAGAAAGATGGAGAGGATGAGAGTGAGACAAAGGGAGAGTAGTAGAGATTCAGAGAAAGGTGGAGAAAGGTGGAGAAATGATGACAGACTGAGAGATAAAGAAGGGGAGAGAGGACTGGAGAAAGGGAGAGTGATAGCGAGAGCGCTAGAAAAAGAGCAAGAGATACAGACTGAGATATTTACAGAAAGAAAGGATGAGAGACAGAGATGGAGACAGTGGGAGGAAGAGGGGAGCGAGAGAGAGAGAGAGGTGGTTGAATGATCCTCTGAGGAGTTAGTGGATTCCAGCTCTGTAGTGGATTATTAATGAGAGTGTAAGAGAGAAAGAAGCTCTGTGTGTGTGTGTGCGCGTGTGTGTGTGCGCACATGCAGGTACGTATGTATATCTGTGTGTTACTGGTGACCGTCTGTGCTACTGTCGGTCACCCTTGCCTGTTTTGGGGTGTGCCCCTGAACAGTCACTCAACAATTATACCTGTATGTGTTTTACAGCAGATTCTGCAAACATTGCTGCTCTGCATTCGAGCTCGTACGAAGGAAAATACAGCCCCTCTGTGTTCACTGTATTTATGAGCGGACCGCATGCAGCTGTGTGATGCAGTATTCCAGCCATCATGGCTAATCCCATCAGATCTGTTTTCTGGAAATACGTCTTTGAAGAAGCATTTCCATAGGGCATCTGTAATGTTTATGACTGATGCGAACAGAAGAGATGTCTATGAATTATAGAGATGGGTGTGTCTGCTTTATCCATTTACGCATTGTTGTTTGTATGTTTGAAAAATGGTGAAGAATAAGTTTCTGTCCATATGGCTTGTGTATGAAAATCATATACACTGAGCATGTATGCTAGTCATACAGGGTGCTATGAAATGTGTTTTGCCCACACTTTATTTATATCACACACTTCCTCACTCATATTTAACAGGCTAAAGATTCTCAACAACGGGGGGCTTTTAGCACTGAAGTACCTTTTTGTGTGCAGCACTCAAAGAGAAGAAAGTGTCATGAACCTGCACCAGCAGGATCTCAGATTGCACTGTTTACTTACGTGAGAAATGTTTACTTGACACCCAGAAGGACGAAACCGACAGGGATGAAACTGGGTGTGTAGGTTTGACATTGTGAGACATGCGAATGATTCAGGTTTCATGCCCAGGTCATGCTCCATGAGTCATCCAGGCAAGCGGCTGCACAATGCAGAGCTACATCCACGTGGACCGTTATCTGTGTGTGGAGGCACCGTGGTCAGCAACAAGATGAACAGTTTGTCGTCACACGTCACGTGTCCAGAAGACCTGGTGTCACACCATCTCCACCCCTACCGCACAATCTACAGGAACTGTGTGAGAATATTCAAGCTGCATGGGATGGATTATCACAGGACACTGTTAGGAACCTCTACAACTCCATTCCAAGACATCTGGCATGTTGCGTTAGCCAACATGGCGGCCCGACGCCATACTGAGAGACACTACTTCTGGATGTATCTGTTTCTCACTGCATTAGTCTGACTGTCATCATGCACATTGGCAACTAAACTTTTCCTAGTTGACATCCATAATCAAGTGCCTCCATCTTTTAATAAAGTAAGAGCTTTTTTTCTCCACAGGACGTGACTGAATATTGATGGTAAACTCAATTTACATTAGCTAAAAGGCCCGAAAATGCAATCCATGCCTAAACAATGAGGCATTAATGAGGCACAGAAACAAACTGTAAACTCCGTTGTGGTTTCCAAGTACTGGGTGAGATGGCAAGTTCAGAGTTAAGTGCTGTTTTGAGTATAAGAACCACAGCACTGTCCAACTGCTGACATCACTGAAGCAGCACTGGGCAGCCTGCCCCATGCTGATCACATTTCACTGCAATCTCCTCATCGTCCTGATGTCACACAGAGACATAGAAAGACCTGGAAAGAGCTTTCTTTTGTTTGATCGCGTTCTCTGAAATCCACACTGAAATGACGTGAGCTGGTAGAAAGCAAAGTAACTCCTGTGCCATTAACACATCAGCGGTTACAGTGGAAGTTAAAGTGATGGTTCAGCAAAAAGTCACGTTTACACAGGTTTCTTCTTTTTAAGGTAGTCGCATGGCTGTGTGGGCAAATATGGGCTATGCAGGCATGACTCCAGGAACAGTTGACCCACCTCTTTTCAAAGTACTGGGGTGATGGCCCACCACTTCTTGATTGTGGTCAGGACCCTTGCACAAATATGTACACAGGCTTTATTGACTTGTTGGCTACATTAACCTTGTAGCTCCAGTGCAAAGCTAAAGATGTCAACTTCAGACACCAAACAGATCTTGTCTGATCAACTTCATTTGTGGTTCAGGGAAAATGTGTAAATTGGAGTATTTACCAAAATGTAGCTTTGTCTGGGTTGTACAGTGTTGGGTTGAGGTAGGACGTTATGTGATCACGAGTGTTCCTGACTGGCTGCTGCTTTTTGCAGAGAGAAAGAGAGCGGCGTGAATGTTTACAGTGAGAGAGAATAGCTGCTGGAGTTGATCATTCTAGAGGGACTGAAGGAGAGAGTGTCAGATAGAGATATGGAAAGTGATGGAGGGAAGAGAGAAAATGTGTTTGCGGGCTGGCGGATATTGAGACTGGCCTGCATCTGTGGATTTCAACTGCGGCAGCTGTGTGGAGGACAGCTGACAGCGCCAGCACTTGGAGCAGAAAGAGCAAAAACAGCCTAAACTGCAGAAAAGGGAGAAATACAAAACCCTGAATCACCCTGGCAGCGTCCAGCCTGACCTACTAAATCCGTTCTGATGACTCACGGTCGTGTTTGTGACCTTTCCGAGGCCAGTAAAGCACTCACGTTAACATTTCATCAGCACTCTGAGCCTACAGGGGGCAGAGAGACATCTGCAGACCTGACCAAACCTGTGGGGTCATCATTAACCATTGGTCATTAACGAGAAGCTGAGATTCTGAATGAGACTGTGATGTTGACCACAAAGTAACTGCGATGCCAGTAAAAAGTTTGGACTAAGAATCAGCATGTTGGTGTAAATCGCTGCTCTAGTTTACTTTAGCCGTCTGCATTATTCCAAAAACGTTTGACAAGACGCTTCGGTTCTACAAAGTGAAGCGTCCAGAAAAAAAAGCACCACTCAGCATCTTCAGGTTACATCAGGTTACTGTACAGGCGACATTTGGCCTGAAATATCTGCTGAGACAGACATTACACAGCTTCTAAAGTCTAAAATCTAAAACTTGAAGATAAACAGAATGTTAGTTGTTTGTTACTACAGCTAATGTTACTTGCCATCGTACCTTTATATGATCTGTTAGCTTGAAAACAATGAACTTGTAAAGAGTTGCCAAACATGAGGGCAGTCGTGGGTTGGAGGTTAGGGAACCAGCCTTGTGGCCGGAGGGTTGCCGGTTCGATTCCCTGAACCGACAGTAACGACTGAGGTGCCCTTGAGCAAGGCACCTAACCCCCAACTGCTCCCCGGGCACTGTGGATAGGGCTGCCCACCGCTCCGGGCAAGTGTGCTCACGGCCCCCTAGTGTGTGTATTCACTAGTGTGTGTGTGTGTGTGTGTGTGTGTGTGTGTGTGTGTGTGTGTGTGTGTGTGTAAGCGGGTGTTTCACTTCACGGATGGGTTAAATGCGGAATACAAATTCCTCTGTGTGAAAATCACAAATGGCACAAAATGGCTCAAAAACTCTCTACTCAGAGAATGACTGGCCTCACCGATTTGATTTGATTTGATGACTACGTTGAAAGTTTCATTCTGTTAAACCTATATGAGTAATGTGTAAAATGAGTTTGAGCTTGGTGTGTGCCTGCACTCTTCTTGTAGCAGTCTTTCTATGTTTATTCTTTGGACGAAAGAGAGTAGAACCTCTAAACCAAACACAGGCTCTGCACTTCACTACTGTGGAGTATACAGAAGGTCAGACATCTCGTAGTTCCTCAGTATAAGAATGCAGAAGCTGATTTGCTTGCCAGCAAATTCAAATGTACTATTACGTTTTAATGGGCGGTCGTTATTAAGTGATATACAGTATTGAAACTTTAAAGGCATTACAGACTAGCAGATTCTGTCGACTAATCTTCGCAGCTCTATGTAGTTTCCAAGTGAGAGGAAATTCACATTTGTGTTCTGATTAACTGAGATGAGTGCGGGATGACAGGATAGCAGCTAGGGCTGGGCGATGAACAATACCAATTATACAACTTTCCTTGATAGAACGAAGACAAATGTGCAGTAAACGCTCGCTGTAAAGACCCTTCTCACACTCCCACTTTCTGGAGAGCCTTGGGGGCATTTCCCACTGCAAGAAAAGCAAGTCTACTCTTCTGGCCACGAGCAGGCACACTTCTGAGGTTTTTTCGAAACAGTAAAGACTAAAATGCTAAATGTAATTTTGTGGGGTTTAAGTGGAGCGATCCCTGTTTGAGTGGAGCGATCATCAATCTGTTCTCCTGCGACCAAATGTGAGTGATGAGATAAGTGGCAGGTAATTGGGTTGGCCTGTAGCGTACCTCACTCTTACCCTAACAAACTTCAGTAGTGTTAAATCACTTCTGCTTCGCTCAGCTACAGCCAAAGGGCTCTGTGTATAAGAGCACTCCGTCATATTTTAGCTTTAGTGTATTCCCAAGCTACAAAAGTGAAAGGAAGGAGTGGGTTCATGCTAGGTACTGATTTAGAACTGATTTAAACAAAGGTGAATTGAGGATTCTGTATGTGTGACATGAGAGGGTGGGAGCTTCCCAGACACAGCATGGCCAATGTGATGTTACTGTAGGGAACTACAGAGATCAATCAAGATATAAAATTTTAGCCTAAAACTGCACGACAGGAGACTCCCAATGCCCCTGAGATCTTTTATGCTACCCGTCATGTATTGCAGCTCTTCCGTTCCTCAGACTGGACAGATCGAATACTGTGATATGCTGGTAACATGCGTGTGATCCGTCACTGACGTAGCAAGCTAGCTAATGTTTGCTGTTCATATTAATCTGAAGTTGCTGAGAAGCTAAACAGTTTAGCAGCTTTGAGCATAAAGCCAGGCAGCTAAAAATAATCAATTTACTTTGTAAATTATAAATAATTTAAAAAATCACTGTCACACTGTAGAGGTGAGAGTACTGCTTCATGTTAGCCATCTGAAAAAAACGGCTAACCTGAAAAACTAGCTTTCTCCCACTTTACCGGGTCGTTAGTCGGTTGGTCGTTGATGACAGCATGGATTGTAAAAGTCTACATACTGTTTACACAAAAATCTGCCATTTTGACAGACTGCAGTGCTCTACAGGCGTTGTAGGGGGGGTGGTTTTGTGGTGCACCATGGAAGAAGAGATCAATTTTTTGCATGAATGGATGGCTTTGCTGTGTGAGAGGAAATAATAGAGGTCATAAGATGCGTTTCAGCGGTCTTCAGCAGTCTCACAGGGTATTCGGACATTTTAAGGATGATCCAAACAGTAGGGAACGGAAAGGTTCTGTTGGAAGGGAGCTGCACAGGGAGTAGTGGGTTTATCACTTTGCAGGAAGCTGCAGGAATTGTACCCGTCAGTTATGGCATGTCTTTTGAAGGTGCACATTTGATTATGACGCTGTACTGTGCACCAGATAAAGGTGTTTATCGACTGCAGTTTATCTCAAACTGATATTTGATACAGTATGTGTCTTAGGCCAGAAGAGATGATTTAAGGTGACACTGCTTAAGAAGAAGACCTGCTGGGCTAATATGTTTTATTCACGTCACTGTGTTTTGTAAACCAACACAAACGCGTGCTATATGGCTCTAGGATAATAATAAAGCCAATTTCTACATTTAATAAATGCTTATGTATTGACCTCAGTATGACCATTGACAGATAAATACATATAAAAGATCAGTATTTTGGGTTTGACCCACTACTGCGATACAGGTGCAATATTTAAACCAGGTCACATGGTTTAACTATTCATGAAGTCCTCTTCGGGCTCCAGTACTTCCCAAAGTTACCCAACACCCAAAATCTTGAAACTCCTCATCTTTTTTTGTTCTGGTTGATCATAGCTGTTCATTGTTCCTGTAATTTTTGCTTCTTTGGGCTTCGTGCTGTCTTCAGAAGTCCAGTGAAGGAGGCTGGGAAACCCCAGTAATGACATTTATGCTCTTAACTTCAATCACAGCCCTCACTATTTACCAAACACTGTCTCTTCCGTCTCCTGCTGTCCTGTAAGCTACTGTTGTTGCTAACAGGCGGTGAGCTGAAGTTTGTTTTGTGCTAATGCTTGAGCCTGCTCACTCATCCTCCATGTCTGGTCAGAGAGCCGGCGGCGGCGATGCCAAACAAGCAGGAGGCTTTGTAGCATTTTTGTGAGTATGACGAGACCAGGACCTGGAGTACTTCAGAAATAACAAGAAGAACAAAGGCTCTGGTAGAAAACAAACGCTGGCCAGCCACTGACCAGTCATTCATTTAATTAAACATAAAGCCCCCCGTCTGCCCCATAACACCCTCTCCGCTAGTATTTGCACATAATCAGGTTAATTCGGATCAGAATTGCTGGTTTGTCATGTCAGTCTCTATATTGTGCAACATTTGTGCAAACAAGCAGCTATTGTGAGGATGGCTAATTAGATACATCCATCATGCTTCCTTCCTTTCCTTCTGCTTTTCTAATGAAAAGCATTCTCCTGAATATACTCTGAGGGTTCTTTTCCTTTTTTTTTGGTCTTCTTTTTTTGTTTGTCGTTTATAGTATATTTGTGTTTATCCCAGCAGAGACCTGCACATAATGAGATATCATTAACACATCCGTCTTATTATGCAGTATATGAGTGCGATTATATAGTATGTCATATGAACAGTTGACTATTAACCATATAATGCTACGGCTGAAAGCATCAATTTATGCCTAATGCATTTTATTTGATCTGTCAAAAAGATTTTTTTTTAAATCTCACAAGCTGCTATTTTGAGCAAACAAGCATACGGATGGAAGTGAACTTCACACTTTGGGTGTATTTCATGGGTGTTATGCTGAATCAGTTCGATAATAAGCACTTCCATAGCCATGTGAATGTCTTTTTTGACAACACTGTCTCAAAAACTCGTCAGTGACCAAAAGGTTGTTCATGCTTTAGGCAAGTTAGTTTTTTCACTTTTTTCACCGATATGCTGTCCATCCACCAACACATCCTTTGACATCTGCTTCTCTAGTTCTTTAGTTCACAGCAGATTCCACGCTAACATTGCTAACAAATTATGGTACTGGATTGTCATCAAACTCCAAAATTACATTTACATTTACGGTATTTAGCTGACGCTCTTATCCAGAGCGACTTACAAGGTTAATCCTATTACAGGTAGGCCAATGTAGTGTTAGGAGTCTTGCCCAAGGACTCTTATTGGTGGTGCACAGCATAGTCACCCAGACTGGGATTCCAACCCCAGTCTCCCACATGTGGTGGTGACTCCCTGGTGGGTAGTGGTGTTACCCGCTGAGCTATACCAACCACCAAATGTATTTGCTTTACAAAATCTACCTTATTTACATTTAAACATTTAAGCTAAAATTGGAGCTACATTGTCCTGCTCTGTAGTATTCCTCCAGCGTTATGCAGCAATTTTTTAGCATATCTAAGCATATATATCTCTAAAGCTGTGAGATGAGGTGTTGTGTTCCATGTTGTATAAACAGTTTGGTGTATAATGATGCACAAACATACAGACTGTGGCTTTTTGCGTTCAACAACCAACTAACAAAGTTCAGTAAAAGCATCATGCGCAATCCCACAACGCTTGATGTTCACCAGCTTCTTATTGTAATTTTTTGTTCCACCTTAAATAATAGTTTTAGCTTGACTCTTGTACAGATGCCAGAATATAACTTCTGAACTCAGTATTTGTTGCAGCCCTAACACTAGCCTACTGGGGTTACTGTCCAGTGTTCGGGCTATGTGATGGGCAGCAGACAGTAAACATGGCCTTTTGTTTTTAGCTGGAGATTGTAGTTTCCATGGAATCCCTCTGGAATTCTGTTTTACAGTTTAAACACTACGAGAAAATTGTAATAGTCCCCTAACTAAACAAATGAGGATCCGTTTTTATCCCTGCCTGTACATACATGCTCAGAAACTATGGTGGTGCCTCCAACAATAAAGGCAGCCTGGAGCTCTTTTATTATAAGTAGCATGGTGGCACACAGAAAGCTCTAGTTCCATATGCTGATCCATTTTTACTATGACCCGTGTAGACGTGCATGAACCTAATCCGGGGGCAGATTTTAATGAGACCATGTTTCTTTGTATCCTTCTGAAATGCTAGGTGAGATATGTTTGATAGGGTTAAGCTGTGGATATAATATACATCAGGTGCGCTGTCTACATTGTTTATTCTGGCCTGCCATGTAGCTGCTTTGTGTGGTAGTGTGCTGGACCTAGCTAGTGGCTACATTAGTGTTTGGCGGTTGTATTAGCACCTTGCTGCAGGTTGTCGAGCTGTGATCTATTGTTCTAGTGTTCATAATGTTCTGTATGCCTATGAGTGCATGTGAGTGTGAGTGTGTGCTCCTGTGTGTACTTGCATGTGTGTGTGTGTGCTCGTGTGTGACTGTGTTTGATAAGGGAAGGAGAAAAGCCCCAGCCAGTCCTCTCTCACCACGGCTTGATAAATCATTATGTCGTTGCAGTGCAACAGCTTCCTGGAATCTGTTTTAAACAACCCCCTCTCCTCTGTCTTCTATTCCCTTTCCCCCTTCTCTACTCTCCTCTATCCTCCTTTCCCTCTTCCTCCTTTTCTTTTCTCCCTCTGTCCCCCTCCCCCTCTACCCCTGCTCTTCTCCTCCACTCTGGTCTCATCGTTAGTCTCAGGAGGCGGTGGTCACACCAGTTTTACAGGGGTCCAAGGATTGCTGCTGACACAGGTCTAGTTCAGAATGCAGCTTTGTGCCTCAGGGCCAGAAATGGAAGGGCAAAAAAAGCAACAGTGAATTAAAAGAGAGGTGGGTGAATGATAAGAGAGAGATTCTGAGGTTAGGGATTGGGGTCATTAAGGTGATAGTGCAGGACTGGTCATTTCAACCATTTTTGCTGTCCACATATCCATCATTTTAGCTGTTTTTGAATATCCACATTTTTCAACTAGCAGAATTTGAATATACTGAGAATTTGAATATACTGAGAATTTGAATATACTGAGAATTTGAATGTACTGAGATTTGAATGTACTGAATATATGAGATTATTGTTGGGGTTGCTGCTGTTTTATTAATATGATTGCACCCTGCAAGAAAATAATAAGTGTAGGTCCCTTTAGGCTATGGGCGACCGCATACTGTTAACTGATTGATTGATTTCATGTATAACTAGCACACGGCTTTATTGTGAGGTTGCTTTTTCAGTCGCTGAGCTGCAGACTGAAGAGCCTTTCACTTGATAGTCAAGGGACCTTTCTCCAAAAACACACAAAACATGGCCATAAGAAAAGACAGAGTGCTCAGTGAGACAAAGAAAAGCGGAGAGAAGAGGGCCTCTGTTGTAAACAACCACTTCCAGGCTCTCAGACACATTGTTCTCATAAAGCTGTATGTGGTACATTTTTTGTGTGTGTGTGTGTGTGTGTGTGTGTGTGTTTCTGTGCGCACGCACTTGAACAACATGCCAGGGCTGCAGTTTCTTACCCAGGCTTACTACGATTAGCCCTGAGGCCTGATAACATCTGGAGTGGCTCAGATCACCACCCCGCCCCGGCACACTCAGCTTTACTGGCCTAACGCTGGGGGAGGATTTAGCACATTGCACCAGTGGGCAAGTGACGGAGCACCTGAGCTGCGCACAGTAACAGACTGAAATGAATAGGGACTGGCGAGGAAGTGTCCTTCGCTGCTGCCTGTTCAGAAAGCCAGTGAGCGCTTTTCTTTAAAACTCTCATTTTTGAATCAAGGTGGCTGACGTTACATGTCCATGCAAGCCGGAATGAGGGGGTTAGCTTACAAATCGAGACTCATTGTCTTTCTGTCATGAATTTCACAAGATATTGCACTAAAATTGCACAAGAGGGCCACATGCCAATGAGCCTTCTACCCAGGCACAGTGTTTGTCCCCCACTCTGCCTCTCCATTTGTCTTAGTCCTGTAGAATTTAAGATTTTTCACAGAAGTACAGAAGAAAATCTTCAGAAATCTTCAGAAAATGTCTTGATTTAAGAATTTGATCATCTTACAGCATCCTCTCTAGTTAGGAAGACACAAACTACTCCATCAAGGTTGTTAATCGAGTTTTATGCCTGTTAACATGCAACTGGCCATATGGGCACATCTGAAATGCAAATAATAAGGTTAAACATGGAGGTTGCAGCTCTTGTTGCTGATGTAAATAATGTCATGAATAAGGTCAAAACGAAGCTAAATTGCAATAAACTGGAGATATTGTGGCTGGGCACCCTGCTGTCGCTGCTCCGCAGTTTCGTTTTCAGTTTTCCAAAGCCTTTTCCGCAGTGTTAGCTGCACTACGTTATTCCTCTTAATAAACAGCCACACGTTCTACTAAAACTGGGCAAAAAAATACAGACAGTAATTGCTGATATTGCAATAATTGTGATATTACTTTCTTTGATAGTCATATAATGAATGTATAATACGTGTTCAGTATAGTAGACCCTTCCTAAGCTTCGCTTCCTGAAGAGCCCTGGTGGCTGTTTCCAGTGCAGTGAGAGTGAGGACTAAAATGCTGAATATACTTTGGTGGGGTTTGAGTGGAGCGATCGTCAGTCAGTTCTCTGAGTACAGAAATCCAGATGTCTGCTCGCTGGTATTTGAATATTGTGATATGGATGTGGGAGGAGTGGAGGGGTATGGCCTACGATCCATCACTGACATACCGAGCCAGATCCTGTTTGCTGTTCATACTAAGTTGAAGTTGCTGAAAAGCTAAAGGGTTTAGTACCAGTAACCTGCTAGCCTACCGCTCGTCACCAGACACTTACATATAATGTTTTCTTTATAAATTTTGACTATTGCAAAAATTTCAGCAGACTACTACTTCATGTTAGCCAGCTAGTAGAAACAGCCAACCTGGGAAACTAGCCTTCTCCAACTCTCCCATGACAAGTTTGTGAAAGGTTCCACTGGCTGGCAAGTGTTTGTCATGTTCTGACCTTAAAGAATAGATTAAACCACAGCTGACCGTGTGGATTATTCAGCCTTTAATCAGGTACAATAAACAGCTTTTAAACTTGGAAAAACAATAATTTAACATTAATCTTGATAACGATTGATATCGAATAAGACGACATATTTGGCCATTTCGCCCAAACCAACATTCAACTCTGTCTCCTCATAAGTCACCACCATCGGTGTAGTGTTTCATCTGCCAAGTTTATGTCAACACTAATGTAGGAAGGTAATATGAAGGGATGATGGCGTGGTGGTGCTGGATGGTGCGGTATAACTGCAGTAAAGATATGGTTCCTCTAGGAACAGAATCACATGAGGGTTTTTGTTACAACTGAACATGAAACACACTTTGTAGAAAATATCGAGGCATCTACAGTGTATGTCCATCCAGCCACAGCATACGGAGATATTTTCCCAGTGCATAGTGTACATCATGGTATTTAAGTTTTCTGAGATTGAACAAGTTAAATATAAGTTATATATGGTTATATAATATGTGGTTATATAATATTACTGTGTGTTGTCTGCAAACTTTCATCACCTTAGCTAATCCTGCTGTAAGCTAATTCATCATATTAGCTAATACTACTTTAAGATGTTCTTTTTCATTTGACCGACTAGTTAATAAACTCCTTTTTTTGACATGCTATGATAGTGGAACTACATGGATGTCAAATATTGGCACATGCCATCTCCTTATGAGTCATAAGGAGATACTGAAGTGGAAGAGTTAGATCTGACGTTTCTGAGAGGCGACAGCCTTTCCATTTTCCAAAGGCCGTTTTATTTCTGCAGGGAGTGGAGAAATGTCTCTTCCTGTGTGCGCTACCGCCCTCCTCCCGTCTCCCCACTCTCCACTCTCTTGGTGGCTGAGGTTTGTCCTTGCTAGGGCACAGAGCTCTCTACTGTTTCAGCACACGGCGCTGGCTAAAAATACCTTCCACCCCTCTGGCCCAGCATCCAGTGCTCAGCGTGGGAGGCAGAGAGAGAGAGAGGGTGAGACAGAGGGAGAGAAGGTAAAAGATATTCGAGAAGGGAGAGAAAAGGAGAGGAGTGAGGATGGAGGAGAGACAGATTGATGTTGGAAGCAGAAGAAGGAGAGAGGTTGCGCAGGAGGGGTGCTTTTTCCCCTTTCAGCAACTTCAAAATCTGTGGCTGCCCACCTATCTGCGGCCCCCATCCTCTGTGATGACCCGTCAGTCATAAATAGAGCTGGGTGCTGAATATGAAGTAGTTCGATGTTGACTATGAAAATAATCAAGATGGAAATCATTGGTGATGCGCTCTGAATTGCTCTGTAATGTCCATTTAATACACACAGCCGTTCTGACATATTGTAATATAGAGTACAGACGGTTCAGGGGGTGATGCGACCTCTGTTTCACCACACCTTAAAAGACAAAAACACTTGTGGCACGGATGATGTGAATGATGGCGTCTGTGGATGAAAGAAAACAACAGAGGGCACAATAGTCCGTTAATCGAATCTCAGTCGATGGGTAAACCAGAAAGTAATGGTTGGTTGGTTCTAGCTTTGCTGCTTATATTTTGACATACTATAGACAACATATGCACAATAAAGTATGTTTAATGGTGAAGCTGAGACAGTAAGCAACTCTGGAAAAGTTAATATATCAGAACAAAATAATTGAGAATTATAATTATTTTTTCATTATTGAAACCCATGATGGGGTTTATGCAGACGTTCTGTGTTCTAACGGCAAGGGGGGCATAAGTCAAAGCGTACATACACTTATGCTGTGTTCCACCTCACATCTTGTGGATGCTCTTGTAGTTTGATTTGTACTTAAACTCTGTACATTAGTACACAGAAATTTACCTTTAAGAACCCGCCCAACCCCGGAAATGCCCTGGCCTTGCACTAATCAAGGGCGTAAAGACCTCTATGATTTTAAAGGATGAACATGTCATGTAATCCAGCCTCTTTTCAATTTCACGTCTTTCATGATGACCCTGCTTATAGACCCTTGCTCTGTCTGTTCTTGTTTGTTGTTAGGATTTAATAATTCCATCACCAGCGCACTTGATTTAACATAATGAAGTATTAGTTAGCCCAACCAGCTCTTGGGTCATAACCACAAATGATTTGAGCTGAAGACACTGACTCCCATAAAATTACTACTTACTGTATTAATGTCATTTATATTTGTTCTGATTTGAACAGATAAATATGCTTTTTTTTATCTGATGTTCTGAGGTTCACAGCACTGTATGTGTAACTTTCATTTTTTTTTCCAGAGGTAGAAGATAAAACCGGGTGCCTCAAGCCAGAGAGAGTCTGGTAATAAATCAGGCTCAATCTCTGTCGGGAAAACGGCAGGTTTTTGAAGGCTCCGTAGCTATGAGCAGGGTCTGTAACTTTGCGGTACTTTGTACAGTCCTGAAATTGTTCTGTGGTGCTGATTTTCAGCTCAGCTTTTCTGAAATATCAGTGGTAGAGGCCAGATTGAATTTTTCAGATTGTATCCAGTGTCCATGGTAAATTCCACCCCACACAGAAATCGCCGCTAACACGATGCAGCCATGGTTGTCGTATCACTTGACTTTAGCTTGGCCTCAGTGAATCAGCCCGTGCTATTTTTGCTGAAGGTTATGCTCCCCGTCAGACGTCCTCTGACACATGGTAGACATGCACATTGGAGGTCCGCATGCTTGATTACTCTCAGCTCCTCTCTTCGCATTAGCAAGGGCAGTTTTGTTCCTCGTGGCTTGCTGCTGAAGCAGGATGCATGCCTCAGCTGTAATCCTTGCTATTATGCCGTTGCCTTATGAAAAAGACTTTGTAGAAGAATAGATGTAGGTCAAAGGATGTGTTTGAATTCTAAGCCTGTACAGACTCCGTATGTACACTCATCATCAAAGAACAGTTGCAAGGAAAGTGTGGGATTGCAGTGCTAGTCGGAAGGAAGATAAAGCTTAGCAGGAACAATAAATAATGATACATTTAGACTGATATGGGCAATACTTATTGAGCTACACATACTGTAGTGTCTCTGTATGGTGGTTCATCCTCATGCAGCTCCTGCAGATTTTGTGATTTGTGTATATCTCCCAGATCCTTCATGTCACTGATGCGTGCTTTCTTCTATACACTGCCGTCAACAGCGTGCTATGGTAGTATCCGCATGGGCCAGTATGGCGTGTAAGACATTGACAAGACCATCCCGCTTCCTGGAGCCCTGCTATGCTGTGATGAGTGTGTTTGATGTGTTTGACTTGTGGCTGTGTAGACTGAAGCTGCACAATTCTGACAAAATACAAGTGTGCCTTCAGTAATGTGACATGGATATACAGTGACCTGCGTTATTTTGACAAAAATGATTGACTTCTGAAGAATTACATGGAATTCTTGGCTCGTTAAGGCACCCACAGAAACACTCATCTAAACTGTAATTGGTCAGGATGCTCACATCAAACAAAACAATATGTAGCTCGTTTTGCGTAGTACTAATGCCAAAACTGCACTAATGGTAAACAATATATTCTACTGCCTATATATTTTTTTTTTTTTGCCCCCTAAACATTGTAAACAGCCTTCTTTCGCTAGCATGAACACCTTGGGAATTTCTATTATACATACATAAATGGAAAATTCAAAGATGTTTACACTAGGAACGTGTACAGGTACTCTGTTAGCCACTCAAGGTGCCAGAATTTGAATATTGTGTGTTCATTATGGTTTATGGTCAATATACAGGATGGCAGTTTAGTAAAATGCAGTTTTTATGTTTTAACAGCAAGCTAACTTGCCCTACACACCCTACACAGAGAACAAACGTAAATAAATTTAGAGTTTTTGCATTGAGCTGAAAAAAACCTAAAATACTATAACATGTACCATAACTATATATGTTTTAACTGTTTCCCGGTATGTTGAATTACAGATTAAATAAACAGTAAATTCTACAGTGTGCAGGAATGTGTTCTCCATAAACGCATTCCACATAGAAAACCTACAAAATATCCATACACAATAAGCGTCCTTCTGCATACGATGTGTGTTACAGTTGAAACATGATGGATTTAACATGTATGCGTTGTGGAGAGGGACTCCTTATCCCTGTCTCCTACGCTTTGCTTGCATACACAAGAATTCCATCTGAATCGTGTATCGATTCATCACTTTTCTGCGCACCGGTTTGCAAAATAGTAGGCAGTAACTTCACCCGTCTACTGTTATTTATCTTCCTTGGATTCAAATGCTCAAGCGGCAAAGAACAGCGTTTGGCGTTTCAACCGTGCGAAAGCTTCTGCAAGCAAAAAGCCATTATCATATGAGAGGGGTTTTAGCCATGTGACGGGGAGGGAATGCAATAAGTCAGAGCAGTCGCGTTACAAAATGAACCACTCGCACAATCCCACACATGCCGCCGGGAGCAGATACATGCGCGGTGGGCCGTGTCAGAGTTCACTGGAAGTGTATTACCTGCCTTAAATCTGCCTAGCCAAAAACAGTCATAACCGTGAGAGTTCATGATCAGAGTGTCAGACTGGTGAGGGTGTTTTTGCCAGGTAATGGAGATGCGAATGACTTTGTAACTTGAGTTTGAGAAGAACGTCTCTTGTTTTTCCACTTCAGTAAACCACTTGGACAAAGAGACGCTTGTAAGAAACAGGCAGCGATTACGTTACTGTCCTGAGGTCGTTACTGTCAAGTCGGTTAGACGGACCTTACAGTAACTCAGCCTCTGTAGGAGTAAGTAGTAGTGGTAGTTTGTCATCACCGTGAGTTCCAAAACTACGTAGAAGCACATCAGTGAACGTGAAGCGTGTTGAACTTCAGCTTGTCAGCTAAACTGTCTGAATCAAATGCGTTGAAACCCAAAGGGCCACGACCACGGTCATGACCTTTCTCCGAAAGTCTTGGAAACGGCACGTGTCACTGCTGTGTTCTGCAGGTTAGGCAGGGTTTGCCAAGTCGGTTCTTGTGAGAATATTTGAATTATGACTCATATCCTCATTGCAGTAGTTACATTCATGTGCTAGATCCCGCCAAAGCCTAACTGATGTGTAGTTGTAGAATGACTGACGTGTCGTTCAGAAGTGTGATGTCATTGCTTGCTGTTATGGTTCTTTGGTAGTTGTGATTCATGAGAGACATGCTCTATTCAGGGAGTATTTGGCTAGGCGCTAAGCGAGGAGTGCACTATAGGTGGTAGGTAAATAAACTGATGCCCGAACATGTCCCACCAACAAAACCTAAAGACTGTTTGCTCCTTTCCTAAAACACAATGCCATTTTGACTTGTTTCTGTCAGCATGTACATAGCTGCAAGGCCAAACAAGTTTAGCGAAGATCCTGTTCTCAGACCTCGTAATAACATACCCAAAGGAGATCGCATGTCAGGTTGCAGCGAGCGAACAATTCGGAGGCTGAAAGTCACAATAGTGGCAGATCAGTTTCAGCACAGACTCCTGAATGTTTGTGAGAGTGTGCCTCTGAGACCAAATAAATCACAATGCCTTCTGCCAAGAATACCAGGTGACTCAGCCCTTAGGAAATAATGGCTGGATTATGGGTTTAGTATTACCTCTTTGTGTCATCACTGGTCTCATTTCTCTGTTTTGATCCTTGTGGTTGAACAGCATTTGTCAGATTCGAAACATGTGTCATAGCAAGACTTTATTAAACTGGCCAACCCGTTTTACATGGTGACCAGTAAGTTCTAGGTCTTGGAGCGATAAACTGTTTTTGGAATAGTGAATCAAATGGTGTCGGTGTATTTCCCCTTCAGTATATTTCCAGGATTCTCAGAATGATTCATCAGGATAATGGGACCCACTAGTAATGCATTAAGAAGGACTGAAGCATATCTCCTCATATAACCATGTTATTGATATATCCATACGCTGCCTGGAGTTTCCATTACTGCTGTAGAAGAGCTGGAGAAAATGCTTGTGATTCATTTCAAGTGGAGCTATGAGTAAGTGAAGGAAGGACTGTAAGCATTCACAGTGGGACCTATTATGCTCATTTCTCGTGTTTAGAACTATTTTTGGAGTTTACTAGAATACGTTTACAAGCTTTAGTTTTCCCTGTTTGTGTGCATTCACCCTGTCATGTGTGTCTTTAATCCCCGCCTCCCAATAAGCCCAGTGTGTTGATTGGTCAGTTCACCCTCTCCGTTACGATTGGTCCAAAACCAGATCAGCTACAAATTCTACCCCCAAGTTCTGCTCCCAATACCGCCTTGGCTATTCTTACAACAGCAGAGTCCAATCCTGAAAGTCAGGGTGAACAAGTTGGTAGACCTAATCCATCTTCGCAATCTCAGCTGGAGTAGGATGTTGCAGAGAAGCAAGTTTTTACATTCCCTGTCCGTTGTGTGAGGGCATGCCAAAGCTTGCTGGTATGTGGGGGAATAAGGATTGTGTTGCAAGACGACGTCACCCTGTAACAAAAAGGAGGTAGATGAGAGAAAACAGAGACCACATGATTAAATAAGCAGAGAGGGAAGGTCAGGTGTGCTCTTTGACTTGCAAGCTGAGTCGTCATCTTGAGTAACCTTTGACCTTTCCTGACACACTTACAACTGGGGAAGCAAACCCCTCCAATCTGGTGCAGAGCTTGGTGTGAAATTGCAATTTTCCACTTGGGTAGTGCCGCAGTGCGTAATTGATATAATGAGAGGCAACTTGCAAAAGGCGCGTGTTGGGTTCTGGAAAGCTTGTTTCAAAACGCTGTCTTGTCTGTGTCTCAATTCCAGAAAAGGCCTTTATCCTATTGTCCCAGCTCATTTCCGGCACGTTCCAGCTCCACCACCAGCGGATTAGTCTCATTTTGTTGCTCCACTACAAGTACCTTATAGCATCCCTTTTATGGAGTCTCAGTCAAGAGGATCATTCAGTAACCAGACTCCATTAGAAGTGGAACCCTGGAATGACCGCTGCCTGGTTCTCAAGTCACTATTCTTTTCTTCACAATGTGGGGAAGAGTACCGCTGTATCTTGGTAGGTTGGAAGGCAGTGAGTTCCTGCAGATCAGGCCACCAGTTATACCGCCATCTGTCCAAAGATTTAAGGCAGTAAATACTTGAAGGACTGAAGTATCTTCCCTTGTTCTTATAGAAAAAGGAAAACATGAATAGCCTGTTGAGTCGCGATGTGCTATCTGCTACTGTTAGCCTTGTACATTGATTTCTTCCCAAGTGGTCAAAACATTCAGCATGATGAGAACAAAACTGCCGGTGCTGAAGTGGCGGGTACCTTTTTTTTCCCCCCCAGTGTTGTTCCATCTTCACTTCCAAGAGCGAAATGAACAAAGCAAAAGTAGGTTTTTAAATTCGGAACTGTGTGACAGTCGCCATATGCCACAAGGGCGTATGAGAAAGTGCTGTTGCACGCTCAGTCAGGCGCCTCCCTTCGTCTAGATGCTTTCTTTGTTAACAGTAATTAAGTTTGCTTCCTGCCTCTCGTTCTCACTTGTTCCGTTGCCAAGACGGAGCGTATTTTGCATGCCTTGTATTATTGTGCGAATTAACACTCCAGAACAACTGAGCTCTGTTGACAGTGTAATGACAGCCCTTCTCAGGGGCATTAAAAGCATTTCCAGCAACAAACAAAAATTTGTCGGTCCAATACAGACAGCGCAATGATTTATAATGACTTACTGCGTTATAACACTTAAGGCTATTTCTCCCTGCTGGATTGACCCTTAGAAAAAGGAAGGAGGTGAAGTGATGGTCCACGGAGACCCAGGAGGCAGGGCCTTAACAGTCCAAGAACAACATTTATTTTACAACAAAACCCTCATGCAAAGAGCTTTTTATTTTCTTTCTTTCTTTCTTTCTTTCTTTCTTTCTTCTCATTTTACAACCCAACAAGCCTACCAGTAAGTCTACCAACAATACACAGAACATAGACTGACAGTCAGATGACATATAAACAATATATAAATAAATAAATAAATAAACAAGTCATTCAATTAACCCTACTCATGGTCACCCTCGTGTTACACTCCACGTCCAGAGTTACTGTAAGTACTAAAACAGGCCGTTTCACTGCCCCACCTTCTGACTCCTTCTGCTTTCGTTCTCCAAGGAGAGGCTGTCCCCGCATCAGTGAATGCACATGTACTGTACTTTCGTATCTGCACGACCGTCACTGTTATCCATGTGCGAGCTCAACGATGCGTCATAGGTGATGATGAAACTCTTTGTCTCGACTCGCGTCATAATACCATTCGGCTGCAAGACCTGGGAAATAGGTACAAAAGGCATGGCTGAACATGGAGTTAACCCAGAGAACAAATGCCTCCCGCTGGGAAATGCCTGGATTAAACATGCCTCCGCCAGACGTTGTGGCCCAGTGGGGCTCCTCATGATGGACACTTTATCCTGGAGTCCCCCAAGGCTCTATCTTCGGCCTGCTTTAAAATTCGAAGAAGACGAGAGAGTCACACGATGGCATTTCAGTTTCCCTAGACACTCTTTGGCCTAGCTTCAGTGGATGGCAGTGACAGGCCCTGACTAGAGGCCAATTGCGGGGGCTTGGGGGAGCAGGCTATTGGCCAGTCTCTCGCCTGCCGCTCTGCCCTGCTGGCCTGGGGTGTTAACCTCGCTAAGCCTTCGAGCTGCTACACGGCAGGAGCTGAGGAGGAGAGAGAGCAGATCAGGGTCCTTTTAAAGGAATGAGGAATGATGCCATATCATTGCGTGTGTAAGGATTGGGTTAATTTTTTTTTACATGGTAGGATAACAAATGTAGCTAGTGAGGGCTGGTGAGGTCTCCTTTCTCTACTCCACTTTGAAGTGTGATCTTTCAGAGTCTAGCTGTCTTTCTCAGAGGTTGGCTGCCATTTTGGCGTTTGTCACTGAGAGGAAATATGACTGTTAGGCCTTTTCCACCAACATGCAGCTGGTTCGGTTCCGGTTCACACATCTAATTTGTGAACCGTTCAGTGCATTTCCACCAAAAATAAATACGTTGGGAACCTAAAAAGATCATTCCCAGCTGGAACCAAAGAATGCTAGGTTCGTCAGCATGAACCGTGACTACATCCGTGGGCATGTCGGTTGTTGAGGAAAGAGAAGGCAACCACTGGTCTGCTGAAGAAACACTTCGAATACGTCTTCTTATGACGAGTAGTTGATGCATGCAAGGCTTTTGGCTAAAAACAAGCGTCTGTGATAACAGCACGCTCACAGGTGGTCTGTGTAATCCATGCCACCTTATTACTGCTGTTTACTACCGTTGTGCAGCACCCTTTGTTGATGTTGATGACGTATCTATCCTTTGATGTTTCTTTGGTTCCAATTAAAGCCAGTGCAAACGCAGACTGGTTCCTTTAATAGCACCAAGGTTCCATAAAGTCTCATTGGAACCTGTTCAAGAACCAGTGTTCTTTTGGTCGAAAAGCGCTATGCATTGTTCTTTATGAAAATAGGAATTATATTCTCCTAAGGTGCTTCTGTGCTTCAGATCTTACAGACATGCTAAAGGATGAATGCTATGTTTGATGGATGTTGTTTTGTTGTACTCATGGGCCCAAGGTTGTGTGTTCATGAGGAGCTTTGCAGTATGAAACATAGTCTCAGTTCACAGAAACAGGATTTACGATGAAATTCCAAACTGTGTATATATATATATGTGTATGTGTATGTGTGTGTGTGTGTGTGTGTGTGTGTGTGTGTGTATATATGTATATGTACATGTATGTATGTATGTATGTATGTATAAATGTGTCAAGTTGTTATTCACTTAGCTACTGAAGCAGCAACCCTCTGACACCTCTGGTGATCTCACTGTGATGGGCTGCTTCTTACTTTACATAAGGGTATGATGAATGTAACTAGCCTCGAGGCAAACTGGTCCCAGACTATGGCCATGTTTGTCAGTATGGCATTATAACCAGAGCAACTGGTTTCAGTATGTCAGATCGCACCATAGAAAGCTTTCTGGGCTTGTCAAAGGCATTTCTGGGCTTTTGTCAGGCATTAAGACCGTCCGGCAGAGGATATGTTGCCACTGGATACAACCAGCCACCCCCCCTCTTCTTCCTGTGGTCTTGTAATCAAGATTTATCTGTGCTGGGGGCAGATGGTTTGCCTGAATCCCCCCTCCCCTTTGCCCTCCCTCCCCTATCCTCAGCCCTGGCCTGCAAGTTTGTCTAGACTACAATGATCCCCCTTCCATGGAACAACCCCCATCCTTGCCTTTGACTACCCCCCACCCCAACCATATCTCTGAGGAATTGGGGTCATCCATTCTTCGATCACTCATGCAGTGCTAAAAGTAGCTTGACACATGGCCAGAACCGCAGGAGCTCTGTCCCGGTTGTCAGTTTTTGACAAAAGTATTCACGACCAAGAAATGAACGCTGTGCCGTTAACAGTGCCACTGGAGTACTTTTTCCCCCTCAGACTCTCTGTCCAAAATAACTTTGTGGCCTTTTCTGTTAAGGACCCGCAGCTTTCTAAAGCATTTTGAAGGAGACTTTTCCCTCACACAAAGAAAGCCTAGAGAGGAGAACGGCACCCAGCCTTAATTCAAACCACAAGACTGGAGAAGAATAGAAGGGCAGGGATGACGCGCCTGCTCATTATCTGCCGTCTCTTGATTTTGGCTGGAGAGAGCGTGGGGACACGTGTCCGTGTCCTTTGTAGAGTCGGCGCTTGAGATAGGACCTATTCATGGCCATCCACAAGGCAGCCATTGAGAGCCCCTGGCCTGCTGGCCCTCATTATCTGCATTGTTGCATGCCATTACACCTCATTTTGGCTTGTCCCAATAGAGAGATCACACAAAGCCTGCGGTGTCATGGAGGCCATTCTTAAAGCACAATGACCCTGTTCCAAAGGCCCCGGAGTTATTTCCTTTACTCCATCAGATGCTCTCGGTAGCCACCTGTTATCTTTGTGAGAGCATGACCAATAGGAACATGACACGATAGGATCTTAGCTTGTACGTTATAGGTTAATGATGTGTTCCATTTCCTCTTTCATACGACATCCACATGCATTGTATTTGTCTGGAACAAACAACGTGCACGAGTTAATGTAGGCTGTTTGGTGTGTTTCTGAGCTTGAGGCTGTGTGAAATAAGCATGTTGTGTGCTCTGGACACCATGCTCAGTTATAAGCTGTGCTTTAGTTCATACACTCAGCATGCAAGTTTGAGCCTGTCTGAGCCAGTGTCTCTTTTTCGGTTGTTTTCCCCTTTTCTTTTTCTTCTTTCTCCTGCCCCTCCCTTTGTCATTAGTCTTTTTATCATCCTTCCTAGTTTTTAGCTCTCTAACAGGCTCGGTCAGGTTAGGTCTATCCATTTGCTATTCTCGCTTTATATAGTTTCGTACGTCAGTTTTGTTTGCATTGACTTGTGCATACGTCACACATCTCCCGTTCTCTCGGCCTACGTGCTGCGTAGCCCAATACACAGCCTGAGCGAGTGGGAGTCAAGCGCTGCCCTTAGCCTGAGTGAATAACCTCTCCATCTAACTATCCTTCCATCTATCAGCCCACTCGCTATGACTGACTTGGAGGGACAGGCAACGCATCAGTCATGTTGTAATGATGATGTTAGAATGAGGAGCATTAGCTGCAGTTGGATCTTTATAAGGGTTATTCCAAACACCACTGACTGTTCGGTCGCCATTTATGGCAGATAGCTTTGGAAATGATGCATGACTAAGCTTAAATGTGAGCTCAAACTTAACCTTAGCCCTGCAGTGCTTGACCATGCTTCTGAGGAGTTCCTCATGTAGGGGTTTAAGTGTAACCAAGCTTTTTAACATCTGCTGTCATAGAGGGCTTTACAGTCAGCCTGGCCTTTGTGCCGGGATTTAGCTTCTGGAGATCTGTTGTCTTGTTGAGATTCCACTTGGCTTTTGGAGACCTGCCCTCATGCACATAGTTTCGGTCCTAGTTTAACATCCATCTATCCAAACAAGGTCAGCATGAACATGTAACTACTAGGGCCAAGTGGTTTTAATTAGGGGTAGAACTTGCTCTTTCACAGTGGTGTATCTTGAGAAACAAGGTTGGACATGCTTCAGTTCATTTGATGCATGC
This sequence comes from Semaprochilodus insignis, assembly GCA_034552555.1. Lineage (NCBI taxonomy): Eukaryota > Metazoa > Chordata > Actinopteri > Characiformes > Prochilodontidae > Semaprochilodus > Semaprochilodus insignis. The sequence continues at coordinate 39,216,250 of CM067475.1, read as the reverse complement.
CTAATCATGACGGCCTGAATGCGCTAGAACTCCCACCCAGATGTAATATGGGATCATCTTGTCCACTTCCGAAGAAGACACCTGTTCACAGGAGATCTGAAGAGCAAACAAACTAGTTTTCAAATTAAGTACGGTTTCAGGATCACACATGGCTTTATATATGCTGTAGGATGATCTCGTGGTTTGTCGTCGGGGTCCGACATGTCAAGTTAACAAAGCGTCACTGTCCAAAGAAAATCGTGTGTCTCCATTCTTTTGTTGATGATAACTTCTATGCATCATTTGAACACAGCAGCTGCTGTTTACACTATGTGATTTCATGATAAATGGGCCAAAAGAAATGGCCCAGAATCGCTGTGTAAAAAGTCTGGTTCCATTGACTTGCATTGGGATTACATTAGGTTTTTGCCCTCTCCTGTAAAGTTGCCATTTTGGAGATACTTGTTTTTCTTTAAACATCGACAAGAATCTTCATAGCGAGCAGACGCTACGATGACAGTGTTGGGGCAGCTATTGTGGTGTTCTGCACATGTGCAAATTTGACTCACTTCGTGTTAGCGTAGCCATATATCGCTAGCACATTTAAGGTTCAAGTGCGTCGATTTTATATTATTGTGTTGAAGTAAATAGAATTTTATTTACATCATCTAAACATATGTCATTCCATTTGTTCAGCCCAAAATGAATAAAGTCACTGGATGGGTTACATGTCATCAGACGAGGAAAGGCCCTTTTCCTCGGTCGTTTTAGAGCTGCTGAGTGACTTTGATTTCCCCGGCTACAGCAGTAACGTGGATACATGTCTGGTCATCATAGCCTTCCCACCCGATTCTTGCTGCTTGGTATCTCTAATAACAGTAAAAGGGAAGCAGGCAATGCTGTTTCTTCCGGAGCTCTGTAAAAGGAGCCGTACGATATGGTGACCCAGATAAACCCTAATACATCTCTCGCAGTAGAGCCTCAGATCACCCCTGTGAATTACGTGATAGTGGGTGACTGGGATGGCACGGATTAAAGTCACTCCTTATCATTACAACATGGGGGTTGTTCTGAGAGGGAGCAGGGTTTAGTTACTGCCTGTGTGTCTCCCAGTGTGTGTGTGTGTATCTGTGCGCATGTGAACAGTGTTATGTGTCTTTCCATGACTGTTTTTTTTTCCCCCCAACAAATGTGAGATTGTCATGGTCTAGATGGCGAGGATTGAAGTATGGATGGAAAGAGATTCTCTTCTGTATCCAAGTGGAACACGGTGTACGTTTTAGTGCTCAGAATCCCAGCAGCTAAGTCAGTCTGTCATTCTATCTGTGTTTCCTTCTTTCTTTCTCTCTCCTCCCTCCCCCTGTACTTGTTTCCCTCGATATCCCCGGACTCCAAGCATTCTGGCAGAGTGTCTGCCTCTATCGAACAATATGTTCAACTCAGTCAGCTCTCAAAAACACCCACTCAACATGAAAAGCACCTGCAATGAGCAGCTCTCCCCTGTAACTTGACTGCTAACTGAATCACACCGTATTTTAGTCTAATGTTCAGTCTGTTGACAGTTGATTTAGCCATTAGTGAAGCTGGACTTAGACATATGGACCAAAATCCATTTGCCCTAATTATTATGGTGCTCGGCGAATGTTCGTAAGATTTGTAGAGTTTTATCATGTAAATTCATATATGTCAGCTTATTACCCCCCCCCAGTTGTTTTCTAGAAGGGTAGTATTGTGCCGTTTCTGTGAGGGCTGTGGTGCGATTGTATCCCTTTCAGAAGCTTTGTAGTCCGGCCCTCAACTGCACTGTCTTTTTGGAAGCTTTGTTAAACAAATCCAAAATGAGAAATCCAACACTATGGTTATTTATCCATGCCTATTGTTTTTGTCAGGATGGCTGATAGCCATCCCCTGATACCTTGGGTTGAGTCGGTTAACCAATTGGTGGCTGTGTTCTTGGCTTGTCAGCCCATCCAGGCAAAATGAACGTAGGTCTCTAGCGTGCAGCGTTTTGATTTTTAGATTTTTATTCTTTTACATATGATGTTCTTCAGTGTCTCATTTTGTTCATCATCTCAGCCCGAGAGGGTTAAGTCATTTAAAATGCAGTTCGCAACGCCATAATTTGCAATTGTAATTGCATTTAGTAGATTACAGAAAGCTGGTGCTTATCAGGGGTCCCTTGACTAAAGCAGCTGTATACTGTGGTTACAATGTCTCATTAGGTTAACCCCACTTAAAGCATGGTAAGAGAGCTTCTTTGATGATGGCTATAATTAAATTAATTCTTTCAAACTGCAATTTTGATGTAAAAATAAATCTGTCAGTCCATTTTCTCAATTCCAAGTTGTTGTAAGAGCATTGCTGCTTCTCACTTCTTAGAATTTAGACATTCTTAGACATTGCATTTACATTTCCGATATTAAGCAGATGTTCTAATCCAGAGCAACCGACGAAAGTACTTTGTTGTCCACTTAGAGAATGTATCTAAACTATTACACGTAGTCCAAAAATGCTGTTAAACAGCCAGAGACAGAAATAAGACATCACACAAGTGCACATACAAGTGTAAAATGACTTCAGTTCAGTTAACTGCTTTTTGAAACAATGAGTCCTCAGTCAGCGTTTGAGGGCCTCTGCTGTTTGCTGTTGAGTGGGTGTTCATTCCACCTCCAGGACGGAGAAGAGTCTTTGTGCTTGTCTTCCATGCATCTTGAGGGATGGCAGGTCAAGCCAAGCCGTACTTGAAGCTCAAAGGGGTCTAGGCGCGGATCAAGTTCTGCCTGTTTTCATCAGGTAGAGTGGAGGTGACCCGTTTTTGTCTTTGTAGGAAAACATCAGGCTTGTGGGAAGCCACAGGAAAGCAAGGAACATTGGACAATGTTGAACCTGGGAACATTGAGTTAGAGAGGTAATGTGATCCTGGACATATTGGGCCAAATAGCAGTGATAGAGAATGTCAGTGTGGACCAGTTCCTGCTGTCATCAAAGTACCATTCAGTGCTTGAGCTGCTTCTGGGTATATAAATCTGCCGTTTTCTTTATTGAATGTGTAGAGTAAAGATTTAGAACTGGTGCTTTTTTAAGTGTGTGTGTGTGTGTGTGTGTGTGTGTGTGTGTGTGTGTGTGTGTGTGTGTGTGTGCCCGCTGTATTTCTGCCGCTGATGTGGAGCTCACTCTGGGAGTACAGCTGTAATACTTGGTGGTTGATATAGTTGATAGAATTAATACTTTGTGTTACAAAAGTGGGAAGGCCTTTGTAAAGGTCTGTAAGGCTTAGCTGTGGTTAGCATGCTCTCTGCAGAGTATGGAGCGTTACTATACACTGCTGGTTAGTGACTCCGCACCCTGCACTTGTCAGGGACTGTGTTTCCACCATAGACTGTATTCGTGTGTATCAGTAGTCTTTTTAATTACAGTCCAGGGACCAGCTATTACCTTCGCAACAGGGCAGATAAGAACCCTTCAAAACATTCCTCACCAGCTACGGCTCTCTCCCCAAAACCTCTGACGGACGTCTAACCATGCTTCAGGTCACGGTGTGTGTTCAGAAAGAGAAAAGGCAGTAAAGCGTGAGCTAGAGGAGAAATAATGAATTGGGGTCATAGCAGAGGGAAGTGATTCTGACAGTGGAGGTTTGCGCTGAGTCTATACCATTCCGTTTCTGTTTCCTTGACTGGATTTGGCAGCCTCTTGCTCTACCTGTTCTTTAAGTAAAGGGCATTTTGAGTCATTTTTGGCTGATTGCTGTAAAATGATTACTCAAATGTAAACACACAGTATTTGTATTTTACTCAGAGCTTTAATAACTGTTAAATGGCTTTGTTATATTGCAAATTAGGCAACTTGAAGTCCAGTTTTCAGTAGCATTAGTGTTTTACTTGTGGGGCTACTGAGTAGGAATGTGCTCTCTTTCTTTCTTTGTATTCTTTGCTTTGCTCTCTGTTCCTCTCTTTCTCTGTTTTGTTTTTTTTGCCTCTGTAGAAATATAAGGAGCTTGTGCCATGCATCCACAACTTCAGCCTCATGTGTGTTGACATGTGTTAATGTTTCGCCTCATGTGTTAATTAATCCTTAGGTGTATCTTATCTGCCTTATCTGCATCTGCCTCCGTCCTTTTACACATAAGCTGGCCTCTGGAGAGCCATGCTAAATGGGCCTGACTTCAGTCTCCAGAGAGTTATGCTGTGACACTAGTTCGCTTGCCATTTAAGGCTGTTTTTTCTGGGGCAATGATGACTGATCATTTGGTGATCATACCCTCGTTGATGCTTTGTCTTTCTGCATGTTTTCCCTCCTCAGAGAGCTGTCCAGGGAAAAGTCTATGTGACATGGAAGTTGGGCTTCTGGCCACAAGCGAGAGGTTCCACACACTGCTGCCTGGCGCTGTCCCCTTCTCTCTTCTGAGACCCTAAGCTTGTCACTCATGGTAAGACAATTTTTTCTCATCTGATCTCATAAACAGTGCCTGATGGACAACTTGGAAGTCAGACTTCCTACAGCTCAGTCAAAAGCTTATTAAAATTTATATCTTACACACTGTATTATGTTATTTCATTACAAACCACGCTTTCTTTATTTAAAGCCCTATTTCAAGGACGTGTTTGGTGAAAAAAAAAAAAATCCAGTTTACACAATTTTCCATTTGCCTCAGATGTAGTTGATCAGCGGAGACATGCTTGGAGTCCAGGTTTTGCCTCAGTTAGAACCTGAGCACTGAGGCTACTAAATCTCAGTAGTCCCCCAAGTAGCACAGATAATGTCAGAACTTCTTTAACCCCCTTCAGTGTGCATCCAGGTCTTCATTAAGGTCCTGCAGACTGCCCATAGCAACGAAGTTCATTTCATAGTCACAATAAGTCACACTGTGCTGTGCACTAAAAGAAGTGTTCCTGTGATTGTAGCTCCAGTTGTAGTGTATACTCCAGGCATGTCAGACTGATCAGCTACATCTGGGGAAACTGGAAAATTGTGAACAGGTACTGAGATGAGTCCATATTTTCATAAAACACATCCATACATACTTAACACACCATTCCCTTTGGAGTTACTGAACCACATAAGCATGTCAACTCCACGTCCTGTTTATTTGAGTATTCATTTCGTAGATGATCTACATGTTCCCAGATATTAACAGTGTCTGGTAAAAGTCTGGTTCACATTAATGCTGGTGTAAGGATTAGAACTAGGCTTAAGGCTAGTTTTAAAGGTAGTTGCATTACACTTAGATAGGGAAAGAGTCAGCATCTGTAAAGGATCTACAGTGGGGTTACGGGGGGCTTTTTTCACCAGACCGTCTGTGTCTAGCCTGTTAACTAATTAATGGACTTCCTTTGGCCTGGAATGTCATATTGAAGCGTTTTGTCTAAGGAGAACTTGACCTCATCATGTGATTAGAGGTAGTGTTAGTCCGAACAATGAGATGTATCCGCTGTTTTAGCAGATAGTCCCACTTACCCCTTATTAGCCTCTTTTTCCAGCACAGCTGTCAGTATAGTATTTTCTCCACTGTAAGACACCTGAGTTATGTCATTAGGTAATTATTAAGCCCTTTGTAAGCAGGATCAGGCGTTAAAGCTGGGTAAACAGAAACTGTCCAGTGGGACTAAAGACTGGGATTGGGGAAGATTGCTAAAAACGAAAAGAATTAAAAACAAACGTGCTTTTTTGCAAGAGAAGTTATTTTTAGTCATGTTGTTCAATACGAGATGTAGTTTAGTCATAATATGGTATACCCTGACGCTACAGCTCTGGAAAAATGGAAGAGACCACCTCAAAATTATCAGTTTCTCTAACTGTACAGTTTCTGGGTTTGTGTTTGACCAAAATGAGCAGTTCTGTTTTATTCTATACACTACTGGAACCACGTCTCCCAAATTCCAGATCAAATATTGTATTTTAGATCTGTTTATTTAGAAAATTTAGAAATTTTTAGAAAATTTAGAAAAGGTCACTTGAGGTCATCTTACGGTGGGTAAGTGACATTGGAATGAGGTGGCGCTCATGACAGTCAGTAGAGAGTGGTTTTGGCCCTCTGCCAGTCTGTAGCTGTGTTGTCGTGTGTGTTTGCTGCTTGACCTTGTTCTTATGAACCAGACGCTCACTGTATCTGCCAGTAAAGCTAGAACCCAACGTTCTGTTCCTCACTAAGAACCTGCTGTACATGTGGAGATGCTGATTTAAGAAGTAACTGGAGTGGGCTCTTATTTATTTCCAGAGCTGTATGTTCCCAACATGGTATAATGTGGTACTACATTTTGAACTATAGCATTGTACAACATAGGACCATACTGTGGACACAACATTGTATAACTGAACACTCTAATTTGAACATACTGTGTTTTGAACGTGACCATGTTGTGATCACACCTGGTGTTATTTTATGACCGTAACACGAGAGGTACATGGTATTGTATTATGAACATGGTACAAAATGGTCCTGTATTATGTTATTTAGCTAAGCTGTTTCAGACACTACCTTGTAAGAGAGTTGACCCTGTGTGTTTGAGACAACCAGTTACAGAGAAACCTGAATGACTATTACAACGCTCACTGTACTTCTTGCCTCAGCGGGGTGGCTGTATTACCCTGGCATGTGGTTAGACCTGTTCATGGCTTTTTCGGTGAGTGTCCAGTCTAGTCTAAAAATTGTTGTGCATCAAAATCACCTGGGCTCCATAAACTCGCCCGAGTAAAGGTTTTAAGTGGAAAGCTGCGTAATGCCGTCCCGTAGCATTCATTCCTGTTCATTTGGAGCAGAACCAGCCATACTCTCTAGGAGCCGTATAAATCTGCATCCACTCCGTTCCAAACAATTCATTCTGAGTGCAGCCATCAAATGGTTATAGTTCCCAAGACAGAAAAACTTTGGCAAAGCAGCTTGAGGGGGGAGATGCTAGTTCCATATGTGTTGAAGCTGACGAAAGTTTGTAAGCTCTTACATCCATTCAAGAGCAAAGCAGGATATGCTTCAGCTTTAGGGGATAACTGAAAAGGTTATGAGGGATTAGTGTGTGTGCATCATGAACCTGTCCAAGACCTACGATTGTGGTAGGCTAATGAATGTTTGGTTTGGAGGCTTCCTCCATTGTAGTGTTTAACTGTAAAAGTATGAACATCTGTGGATACCTTGGCCAAATGCTTGTAATGAAGCCGTAGTGATCATTACATTACATGGAGCTCGCAAATCATGTCATACCTGAATGTATGCCTACATAATGTAGACCAAATACTAGTATTGTGCTAATTTCTCTGATTGCAGAATGAAAACAAAAACAGACACAAACGTGTATGTGTCCGTAATGAGACACGGTCGAAGTCTTCCTTTGTGTTTCCAAGTGAAACAAGATATTCAGGTGGAAATAATTAGAGAGATTTAATGAATTGGGATTTGATTGGAGTAAGAGATTAACAGATGGATGCTAGCCTGCAGTGAATCATGAGGGGATGTTGGCCTTCTTCTGCACCCACGTTCAAACTCCAGGTACTACAGGAGGTGAAGGAATAGGGGGCATGTGCACAGTTAGACCCCAGGGGCGCGGGGGGCTTGAGCTTCTCTCCATACAAATTTTCTAGCAACTTTTCACTCAATTCGTCACCCTTGTGCGCCCACTCTGGTGCAGTACTGACCGTTTTGGTTCTCTGCTGCAAGTTCGGACTTATTGAATTGCACCAGCAGATAATTGATGAGCTGCTGAAGAAAGCGTCACATTCCATAATATGCTTGATTTGAACACCAGTAATGTCTCGTAATGTCGACAATAAGGGGTGTTTATCATTTGCTACACAAAGTTTTCGTTATTGTAAAAAGACAGGAAGTTATATGAGGGATCTGTGGTGACTGAGGTTCAAATCCTTGCAGCAATGGTAAGATTAGTGCCTTTGGGGAGCCTGGGGGGGGAAAAAAAACCTCTTGCCACCACATTGAGTTTTATCTGAAACATGGCTACACTGCCTCTCTTTCTAAGAGTGATGGATGAAGTATAATTCATGTTCATGTTTTCCCCTTTTAACCCCCCTAAAGTGTCTGTGGATGCCCCTATAACCTGTGGTAACTGCAATAAAGCATTAAAGCCTCAGGAGGCGTTTAGAGTCCGGTAGAATTCCCAACACTTCCATCAAAGCTTACAGATAAACAGTTATCCTGTCTTGTGGATGATATAGGATGAGCTATGCTTGATATGATCAGAGACATATGACCTGACAAGGTAAAAAGGTCAGTTTTGATTCAGATTTGACTGTAATGATTCGTCTGTGCTGTATGGATGAAAATATGACTTCTCTTGGGTCACATGAATATCTTAATTCATCAGAGCACCTGCAGAAACACTGAACAGGAGCTGTGATAGGTCAGTAAGCTGCACTGGGGTTAGAGTACTTCTCAGCAGAGTGTAACCTTCTGCGATATTGGTATCAGCAAAGGCTGATAATGACTGCCTAATGAGACGTTGTTCAGCTCCAGTGGCTTGGTGTTGCAAACACTGCTCTCTTTTTAAATGGAGTATGTAGCGGGTTTGCTGAGGATGACTTCTGGGTAGTGACATTACTTAGTTCCTTTCATTTAGCTAAAAACTGCGGCCTCGTTTTCTGTCGGAGCAGTGCGTCATTGCAGAGTTGGCCCGGGGCTTGTCTAATTATTCACGTGGCTGTCCATCCATGAAATAGGCGCTTGACTGTGAAATTGAGCCAGTGTGGTGTTTTTAAATGTGTTTATTTATACATTTATGTATGCAGTAGTGGCGTTAGCTTAGCAACAACACGAGGGGTGACGGGCAGTCTCAGTCACTCGTAATGACCATGACAACAGCAAGGGCACAGCCAAGGATTATGGGGGATTATTACCTTTGATCTGCTCCAAAACAGGATGGGTGCGGGGGGAGGCAATTAAGAGAGAAGCGGCCAATTTATTCCCCTCTTTTTTTTTTTTCTTTTTTTTTTGTCTTTTTCTTGAGTTGTCAAGGGAAGATTCTGCTTGCCTCAGAGCGGAATGAATGGAGCTTGAGAGAGAGAGAGAAAGAGAGAGAGAGAGAAAGAGTGGTTATTGCAGTGGATCTCATGTGGAGACAGAAATACGCTGGAATAAACGCTATGCCCAGTGGCCTGCTGAGTCGTGTTTTACAAAAAAAAATCTTATTTGCTATTTGTGGCGAGCTGCAGTCACAGCGGAGCGGGCTTCAAAGAGTTTGCGACCAAACCGGAGAGGGACTTTTTTTTTCAGGGAATTGAATTTGGCCGGCTTTTAACGAGTGGCATTTCCAGTAAATAAGATAATCTGTGCTTCCCTCGAGTGTCTGTGTGTTTGTGTTTGTGTACCGTGTGTATATGGGGTGATAAAACTGCTCGGTGGAGAAGCCGCATGGCTCGGGTCTAAATGCAGGATTTCTTGTGGAAAAGCAGTTAAGGAAAGGACTAAGCCCACTGGAATGAAGTTGGGGGTATGGATTGCGTAGACAAGGTGCTTCAGTCCAATGCACTGATCGCACATATTGTTGCTGTCCTAACAAAACCAGGAAGTCCAGAATTATAACTTTATAAGAGAAGGCACAAATGTTCTGAAGGTTTCGGGCCAAAATTATATTCCAAGTAATTATTTTGGAGCGTTTCTGCTGGTCAGTTCATCATGAAATGTGCACACAATGTAATGGTCAGCTGATCCATGATTTTGACAATGGTGATATTTTCCTGCTAACTTCAGGTGATATGGCTAAAATTTGCAGTTTTTCAAATTTTGAATGTCCCGACTCAAATTGCATTTTTTTTTTCGTTTTAAATCTATAAATTAGTGCACAGTTTCTATTTATTTGCTGAGTTTGACATATTGGCAAACATAAAAATTTATGAAATGTGCCAACTTTTGCACAGGCCACATTGTATCTTTTATTTTTCTGCAGCATGTTATTTTTCAGCAAATAAACATTAATTGTGCATTAAAATTGTGTTTCCTATAGTGAAAGTGGTAAATTTAACTTGTCATTTGCACCTCAGAATTACTTAGAATAAAGTCAAGGTAAATTGAACTCTAAAATTAATTCTATAACTCTAAAAGCTGGGCCCGTATCATGCAAAAGCAAACTTTCCCCAGCTTGTTCATGAATGAATAGAGTTTGTAGTATGTAAACACTTTAACCCAAGTAGTATGTTGAAGTTTCACAACCTGTTGTTCCTCCGCAGTCCATACAGTCCATATACAGAAGCTGCAAAAACAACCTGTTTTTAATTAATTTGTATTTGTCATGAAAAACGAATCATCCAAGTTTGTTCACCTATATTAGTTTAGCCTTGTCCCTTCATGCTCAATGGAAAACCAAATCAGCAAGCGTCCATTTGAAGACAATCACCGGTCAGACGGCCTGTGTCCAATTTCCCCAAAGGAAGGGAATCAATAATCAAGATATTCTGAACTACTGCAACGTTCCAAGTGATTCCCAGCCATCTTGCAGTGATCTTTTGTTCTTTGATGGATTGAGGAAGTTATTCTCTAAAAGTTGTAATCTAGCTTTATGAGGGCCTCAGCGTTAGGCTAATGTTTAATAGCTTCAGTAATGCCGTCCCTTGATAGCATTCAGATGCAGATATCACTGCCATGTGTTCGGCGAGGAACTTTGGCGATGTGGAACATATTCGACGTCTCATTTTTGGACGTCCCCTCTCCACTCAGCCATGACAGATACACCACCTGCGATGGAGTCACAAATCTACGCTGAGCTATTTAAGTCAAGACATCTGCTTCAACTGTCTGCTGCCTTTAATTGTCTCCATATTTTTGGACACCAGTCACTGTGAGCCATTACAGCTATTAGAATGGAGTGATTCCATCTTTTTTCCTTTTCCCACAAAGAGCTCATTTTGCTCGTCAGATGCTGATTTATCCACTGTAGTCTTTTTTTAGCAGCCTCATGTCTTCGGATTGATTTGTTCCTAACCATGCATGTTGAAATGCCTTTATATGGAAAGCCTAGGCTGTATGAATTGATAAGTATAGCCAATGACATTTCATCGCAGCCTGATTTTCTGACTCCGCTTTGGCACTCAAAGCCGAATAGAAAGCATGCAGTACCTAGAAGCCTCAGGGACTGGGAATGGAGCATCGTTTTGCTGCCCTGCATCTGGAGTTCCACCAATTTTTTTTTTTTTTTTTTTCTTCTTCTTTGAAAACTTTCTTCATGAATCAGTTGAAATGCAAGTCATTTAGAGTGGTGTGACGTTAAAGGGCATGGTATCAAGGGACTTACCAATTCGGGTGTGTTGGTGATAGGGACAATGATGGCTACAGAATTAGCCATTCTTTCCAAACAAGCACTGAAGCTGCACATTTTGAGTTTTTGTCATATTTGATGTTGATAACAGTATAAAAGTTGCAAGTCTGAAAAAGACATGTTTTCTTTGGAAGCTGTTTTTAACATCAATGTACTTCAAAAGTACCTTATAGGCCAAAAGCTTGTACTAAAACCACCGTGAAACAAAGTCTCAGGTCACAGGCAGCATATTCATAATCATTTCATATAATAACTTAAACTCTTCAGATGTCTGGTTCCTGTCACCACCATCGAGAACAATCCTGGTTTAGTGTGAAGGAGCATTTCACAGCATTAAACCACTCTCAATAACTCTGAATGACTTTGTTTACATCTTGTCAATTTAATCATGCAGATATAATCATAAAAAAAAAGCTTTATCAACAATGCCAGTGTAGGATGTGCTAGTCTAATGCCCAGGAGCATTTAAGGAATAGTGTTTATATTCACACAGTGTATTACAGTTTACACTTTTGCTGCCATATGCCATATAGTGTCAGAAACCACAAAGGCAAGTCTATTTAGAGAAGACTTAACGCCGTGAGGCAACAGGATGATTTAGACATGCTGTTTGGATGATGCTACATTAGTCCTGTCGCTCTTGAGCGGAACTAAAGCAAACTCCACACATCAGATATGTCTCGGCCTTTGAGGTAAGGGGGGAATTGCATGCATTGATTTTCTGACACACTGGCATACAGTCACTTACAGATTCTACTCAGTTGAATCAGCTGGTGTTTCTGTCTTTAACCAAGATGTCATACCGTTTCAGGCTCTCTCGTTGAGTATTTTTGACTCAGCACTCGAATGTATTCATATTCTTTTGATGCTCAGTCACGAAGAATCAGCATTTAAGACAAGCGTTATGTGACTGTTGGTAGGCCCATATCAGTGCTTAGCAATATTTTGTAGCCTGACTGATGTATCAGTAGGCCAGTAATATCAGCTGATATTGAGGACCCACGGTTTATCAGTTTAGCAGGAATATCGCAGAGAACACATTGCCAATTACTTGCTTTTCTGATTGTGGAATTGTGGGAATTTGAGCTTGATATCTCCTGACTGTATGGCAGAGGCTTTGATGATTGTGTCACTGCATAAATATGTGCATGCTGGAAGGGCAGAAGGCAGGATACACCCTGGACAGGCCGCCAGTCCATCGCAGGGCAGACATAAACAAACCCAGTGGGCAATTTAGCATCCCCAATTCACCTATCCGCATGTATTTGGACTGTGAAAGGAAATCGGAGCCAGCTGGATCCAGACGAAATATGTGTGGTCACGGAGAGAACTCAGAGAGACCCCAGATAACCCACCTGGGAATCGAACACAGGTCCTGCTTGCTGTGAGACGACAGTGCTACCCACAACTTCATGATGGTGTTTTTTTGGGGGGTGGGAGAGTGGTAACACCATCATGAAGTTGTTAAAATACTTCAACGTAATTACTTGCATTCTTTTGTGTAGGTTGGGTAGTTACTCAAATTTTGCTCAAATTTGATCTTATGTAAGTTACCAAAACAAGATTCATCAAAGTGCATTTAAACAAATAAGCACCGTTATTTTCATTGTGCCAAAACAGGATTCATGTGAAAATACATGAATGCAGATTGAGCGTGAAAATGAGATGAGCACAGGTTCCAGTTTTTGATTTATCACTCCAGGGACAGCAAAAGTGGCCGCATCTTACAGCTCCTCCACAGCTGTAGCCTTGCCGCATTCATGCCGCTATGTTTCCTCGTTTCAACAGTTACACCGATGGAACACGCCTATTCAAAGCTGTAATTGAAACAGAAGGCTACAATCAAAGAGGCATAGTAACATACAGCCTGCTACCACCTGGCCTTCAGGGTGGAACTGTGGATGGTTTGATAGGTTAAACTAGAAACAGCCTTGAAAGAAAATGGATCATATAAATTAACCCATTTTAAAAAATCTATATAAGCTACAATTTTTAAAATCCATTAAACCCTAAATATTATATATTCAGAGATGTACATATATATGTATACATGTATTATATATTCACTGTACATTTATGCTGTCAGGTATGAAGCAGCTGCTATGTTGCTCATTCTCAGTGGCCCTCCAGTGAATAAGTGGGACTTCAGAAATTGAGGAGCGCTGGCTCAACTCGAGCACTTTGATCTGCTGCTCTGTAACAGCAAACAGTAAACACAATGTTGTTTATGGAGAAGCAGATTTGTTTGGGAGCTGGTCATAGACTCTAGAGGAGCCGGGAGTGGGCGACGTCGCTGCAGGGGTCCGAGCCGCGCTCCAATGCGTTTCCACCAGCCTTGTTGTGGTTGGCTTTTGCCAGCTCCTCAGCAGTGTCTCTGTGGTCTGACTGGTGGTTGGCTTGGCAAAAATCCGTGCTTAATGGGGGTTCTTTGATTGGAGGATGTTCCTGGTGAATGCTCATGCATAATGGAATTCACACTTGGACAGCAGTACTGCTGAGCTTCTATAAACAGTATATTACACAGAAGGAGAAGTCCTGTCCACTTCTGTTTATTTCTTGGACTGGACTGGACTTCCCTCTCTACTTAGAGACCACTTTGTGGGAGCATTCTGTTAGAACTGTGTATAGCTTAAACTAGTCTCCCTTGGTACGTGTAATGGACAGGATGCATAGTGCACAGTAGCTGCAATACTACTCAAGGTCACGTTGAGGATGGTAATGGGCTCCAGGACTGTAAGTCAACGGTCCATTCCATTAACACAATGGCTGCCAGTTATAGTATGCTTTTAATGAAGCTGCTGGAAGTTACGTCTCGCTCTTTTAGCACTTAAATGGGAGACCGCCGTTGGTCAGTTGTTCAGCATTAAATTGGATTTGTTTTAGTGAACTGACTAAATCTTGCGTTGTTTTAACAGTGTTACTATGGATTAATTAAAAACTCCTCCAAATATCTTTTTTAAATTTTTATTTATTTATTTATTTATTTATTTATTGCCCTTTCAGTTTAATATACACAGGGCGTATACAGGTGACATGCACCTTCACACCTAGGGCCAATTTAGCATCCCCAGTTTGCCTGACTGCATATCTTTGGACTGTCAGAGGAAGCCAGAACACCCAGAGGAAACACAGACACGGGGAGAACATGCAAACTCCACACAGAAAGGACCACAAGTGCCCCGACCAGGAATCAAACCCAGGCCCTTCTTGCTGTGAGGCGACAATGCTACCCACTCCGCCACTGTGCCGTCCTCTTGAGTTTAATTTACAGTGATGACAAAATTATTGTTGTTTCACACTTACATAATTAACCACAAAATGAATTACATTTACATTCCGTATGGACGGGTTTGAGTCTGCTTCCTTTCATGTTTAAAACAGCCAAAGCATGGCACAAATGTGAAGAATGGTAAACAGAACAGTAAGCTTTCAGATTCCAGTCATAATTAAGTTCATTTCCTGAAGAACATGCAGAGTGATTACACAGCTTAAACATGGTACTAACTGGTTGCTAGGTGTTGCTAAAAATGAAAAAGAATCTGTGGGAGAAATAGGGATGACACATGGTGTGGGTGTGGGTCTGGGTCAGTATGGCTGTGGATTGGAGTTTGGGGGATCAGCCCTGAGTGATCAAATGTAATTTGGTGGCTGTAGGTTAGGGTTTTTGGGTAGGGCCAAAAATGAATGAGACTCTATGGAAGATCCATCAAAATGCTAGATACAGTCACACCATTCCCGATCAGTCCGAACATTCCCAAGAGAAGCTGTGTATTAAGCTATGTAATAACTATTAGGCTAGCTAATGCCGATATCTTGAAAACAGCAGTACTAGTTAGGGGACAAATCTCTCTCTCTCTCTCTCTCTGTCTCTATTTCTCTCTCTTGCTTGCTCTGTCTCTGTCTCTCTCTCTCTGTCTGTCTCTCTCTCTTTCTCTGTCTTTCTCTCTCTCTCTTTCTGTCTCTGTCTCTATCTCTATCTCTCTCTCTTGCTAGCTAACTCTCTCTCTCTGTCTGTCTCTCTCTCTTGCTCGTTCTCTCTCTCTCTCTCTGTCTCTCTGTCTCTCTCTGTCTCTCTGGCTCTATCTCTGTCTCTCTCTCTGTCACTTTCTCTCTCTTTCTCTCTCTCTCTCTCTCTCTCTCTCTCTCTCTCTCTCTCTCTGTTTCTTCACAATGAACCAGTTCACATCCACCCACTCTGAATGACTTTGTTTACATGTCACCAGTTGAATTATGCAGTAGTTTTGGAAAAGAGCTGCAGTTGCCCTTTAATCAGCCCAGGCTTGAAAATGTGGGGGTTTATGCAGATGACTTTTTTTTTTGGCTGCATTCTGGCGATCTCTCCTGTAACCAAACACACCAGTACTCTGTCACTGCTGTCCCTCACACAGGCTGCCCAGTTTGAAATGCCCTTTGGCCCTGGCCAGTGGCCTCTCTGCATGAGCTTCTGTCCGCACGCTGTCCTCACTGTGATGACTCGGTCAGCTGTTGAGAGACAAGAAAAAAATAATACTTGGCTCCTTATATGCACACATTGTGCTGGAGGGGTGCCAGCGTGCGGAGGACATGACCTGGCAGCATTTCAGAGAAGGGGGCAAAAAGACTACTTTGTGAGGGCTAACTATTCCCGGCAACCCGGTGTTTCACTATAGACTGCATTTTTGTGGTTATGTAATTGTGTAATAGCTCATGGCTAACTGCCTGCCGGTGAGGGGTAGAAGGACCCCTGGTATGAGCAAACCACGGAAAGAGAAGCTACATATGTTGGAAGTTACGGAGCACATTCTCTTAAAACTTAATACACCTTCAGCTGGATTAACTATTAGCCTAGCTAACTAGCCTGCGTCCAATACACATTCAGTCTGACCAGCTGTTTCAGGTTGCTGTTCCAACATCGCATTTACCCTTCGTTTCTTCCCTTTAGACCAGCTTTCTGAACCCTGGTCCTGGAGGCCCACTGCCCTGCAGAGTGCTTTCCCTGCTTTAGCACACCCACTTTAACTCAATAATGGCCTGTTAATGAGCTGATTAGTGGGATCATGTGTGTTGGGAGCAGGGAAACACTAACGCGTGCAGTGCTTCTCCAGGAACGTGGTTGAGAAACACTGTTTTAGGCAGAAGGTGTAATGAAAGGCTCCTTATTTGAAATCCTGTTAAACCTCACTGGTCTTTAATAGCGGTGTGCTTTTGTGCACTGCAGTGTCTGCTGCTAATTACGAGACTAAAATTCTGTAGTCTTGTAAAGACTTCAGACTCAATATGCACCTCTGAGACGTGTCTGGTCACTGTCCTGTCAAAACCTTATAATTCCCCGTAGAACTCCTAGCTGCTGTTTCCGTTGCGGATGGACATAATGAAGAACGGACTGATACAAGTCTTGTTATATTAATCCGTGTTAAAGCTAATAACGTGTTTTCCTGCTCCTATAACGTCACTGTTTCAGAGATGGGAGATTTTGTTATGATGGCGATGATACACAGGACTCACGTTACAACGTTTTCCGGTGTTTTTCCCCCCCACACACTAATTGTTCCACACCTTTAACTGCTGGGCTCGTAAAGCAGCATATAGTAATGAAAAAAAGAGAACCGTTTCTCCCAGACGAGGTTTTAAAGGCAGTTAGTTCCTGATGCCAATTAGCCAGCGGCCGCTGGCGTCCGGATCCGCTCCTACCACTTCTCGCTTTGCATGCAACCAGGCAACTGTCCCTATGGTGACTCTGGGGCGTGAGTTCTGCTACAGCTGCGTCTGATCCGACCCGCTCGTTATCTCCACTTTTCTGTCTCTGCTTTTTTAGATTTAAGCTCTTTTGCTTAATGAGGAAGCGGTTAGCTAAAGCACGGACGTCTGGTGACGTCCAGCTGCGTCCTTAGAGGTGACCTTTCTCCAGACTGGCGAGCGAGTTTTTTTCATTAGCGTTTAATAGTCGAAATATAAAGATAATACCACATTTCATTTTTTACCCCAGCACTGCAGTGACCACTTCAGGGGATTTCAAGGCTCGGCGTGCCTGGAGTTAAAATGGTAATGCTGATGATTTGTTCTCAGACATGTTCTGCACATGCGGTGTAATAGTTCTCTTTTAGTTCTCACCGCGCTGTGGTTCCTGCATGAAGACAAAGCAAGGCTGCATATTTGAAGAATGATAAATTGTACTTCCGAGAGATCAGGCAGAGGTCATTTTGACACTGTGACTGTAGGTTACTTTTGGATTTGGAATTACACTGGTAATGGAGTAATCCACCAGCTATTCCGATGATTAATCTGTAATCAGAGTTTATATAAAAGGCCAACAATAGCAAACCCATGCTTAGCCTTTCAAAACCACTAAGATATGGCACTGCGCAAAAGTCAAAAGGTCAGCTTCATTTATTTACATTCCAGGCAAAACAGCCATCA
Organism: Semaprochilodus insignis; assembly: GCA_034552555.1. Classification (NCBI taxonomy): domain Eukaryota; kingdom Metazoa; phylum Chordata; class Actinopteri; order Characiformes; family Prochilodontidae; genus Semaprochilodus; species Semaprochilodus insignis. The sequence continues at coordinate 39,198,623 of CM067475.1, read as the reverse complement.
TGTACAAATGATTCATTTATTGATCAGGAGATATTTCTGAGGAGTTTACATATAAGATCATCCACATGCACGACAATCCACAAGCAGGAGGAAAGTTCATAGAAATAAGTGGAAAGTAGGAGTTTCCATATCCCCTTAGCGACATTGAATTTGTGTAGGATTACTTGCATTATAAGAAGCAGAAAGCACAACGAGCTTCTGAGACTGAACTTTGAAAGGGTGGAAAAATATCCCTGCATGTCACGAACAAACGTACTTCGACGCGTGCCGAGCTAGAAGTCAAATAGTATTTATTAGACAAGTTGATAATCAAAATCAGCAGCAAATGCAGAGCAATAATGGGTGAGGCTGAAGGAGAAGAGAGAGACAGGCAAGGGTCAAGAGGGAAAGATATGTATCCAATCCAGGGGAGAAATCCAGAGAGCAAAAGGGGAGGTCAAAACCAGAATGAACAATCAGAACAGCGATCAAAACCAAAAGGGAGAATTCAAGAGAGAGAGAGTCAGAGAACGAAGAAGAGTCGAGATTGAAAACCATAAATGGAGCGGGATCGAGAGAACGCTTAGTAAGCAAACAGAGTTTGGCAATACTTTGCAAAGAGGGTGTGTAAATGAGGGGTATACATATGGAAGGGGAAACGAGATGCAGGTGGAACAATCAGAATTCAGGTGAGCCAGATCTAGGAAGTGGAGTGTGAATGGAGAGTTCGGGACATGCGGTCATGACGTCATCACTGGGAGATGGAGTCCGGGAGATCGGAGGCAGCGGGGAAACCTGGAAGCGTGAGACTGCAGATTAACTGAATCAGAGTCTCCTGAAAAGAATGGAAGATGTCATAAAGGCAAAAGGTGGGCACTCTAAATACTCGAAAGTGATGGACCCTGGAAAATGAAGAACTTGTGCTCGATGGCTGTTTTTACTGGGAAGTCAATAAGGAAGGACAGTTTCTGATTTAATTGGAAAAATTGAAAAAAGAAAGTCTTTAAAAGGATTTCACTGAAGAAATACAGAAACACTACCTGGCAAAAATGTGTATCAGTGAGTGTGTCCATCAGGCTGCGTTCCTGTCTGTAATAGAGTGCAGCTGTAGAACTTAAGGTTTGCTGATTGCTGATTCGTTGGGGAATTAAATACATGTATTGACAGTCCTACTGAGGGCTGATGTCTCTTTCTGGAAACACGCAGTCTTTGCTGAAGCGGAGTGACCAGACTTTACTGCGTAAAGAGGTGATGATTTTCCCTTAGATGTAATTGTGCTTGATGAACAGACAAATGAATTTGGTTTGGACTAATTATATTACCCATGACCAAATGAGGAATAATTGAATGGATGAGCAAATGAATGTGCGCTTGGCATGGTTTAATTCTGCTCTGTACGCCATGAAGCTTTTTTCTGCAGGCTCACAAACGTCTCCTCCTTCCTCTCTAATTGGTATAGATGAGGCCTGGAACCTTGATGAGGTTACGGCCCAAACCGGGCATGCTTTCAGGATTATGTCCGTTGAATGGTTTTAAGACATTAAATGATTTTGAAACAAAAAGGCCTGAGTCAGCATTACACTGCAGTTTAGTGACCATCAATCAATTATTCTTCATCCATTTGGATTCATCATAACTATAAAACTTCAACACTAATATTTAACCTCTGAAACAGCCCAGATGGGCTTCCACTCCTCACTTCTATAACTATATAGGAATCAATTTTCTGACTAATAGAAAGTGCTGAGAACATGGTCGAGTGTTTCTTGTGTTCATTTGGCCCACGCAGTGTAAGTGTTGGGTTAAAAATATTAGCCATTGACCAATTTAGCTGTAAGCTGCTCAGCTTTTCAGAGAAAACGAAGCTCTGTTAGACCGAAGGAAGCATCCGTTTCAATGTGCTCTGTAACAGTTGACACCAGCATTCGCCTGAAAGTTGAATTGTTTTGAGATCAAAATCACATTTTGAAAGGTAGCAAGAGATGCTACTTTTATTGAAGCCTATATTATAAACAGCTGTCTCAGATTTTAATTGGAATTTAAAAAATTAACCCCGTAGCTTGTAAACTGCCTGTAGATGCAACCCAACCCAACCCAACACCCACATGATGTGTACATGAAAACACAGCCTTGGTTAACCACCAGTCTACGTTCAGCATTGAAGCCTCAGGCCAGAAAAATTGGTTATGCTGGTCTTCATGGCCAAAAACAGGCCCAGGACTTTCTGTTAAAAAAAAAAGTGGCAGAAAAATGAGTGGCAGAAAAAAAAGTGGCAGAAGTAAATAAGGTAAGGTCAATGTCGTCAGCAAACTCAGCGAGAATGTAAATCAGTGTTAATCAATGTAATTTAACAAGTGCAGCAAAAGAAACTAGCCAACCAGCCTGAATTTATAGAATATTTATGAAATCTGTGAATTCACATCCTGGTCTAACATGCGTCTCAAGTGGTGAAGCACTGGCAAAGGGAGCCCTGGGAGGTGAGCATTGTGAAGCAGCAGTCTGATTACTTGCATACACGAGAATATCACTGCAAATGATTAATACACTAGAGTTGTGCCGTGCACTTTGTCATTAGACTGCAGAAGTCCAAACTCTTTAACAGTAAGTACAGTAGAACAGCTTTGTGAGCGGTGCACGGATACAAAAGTCACATTTCATTCTTACATTGAGCTCAGGATGACTAGCTGCTGCCCTGTTTTCCTAGCACATGTGCAGTAAAGGGTAAGACTGCAGCACTCAGGTAGTGGTAAGTGTGTTTTAGACTCGTAGAGGTGAGTGGTGAGTACCACACAGCGAAAGGTCAGAGGTGATTCTCCAGAGCCCGCCACCTGAGGCCCGGCTGCTGGTTTTCCTGTTGCTTCTAACATGCTCGCCGCTAATTTGACAGGTTTAAAAGGAGTTTAATTCACTCCACCGTGGCTCCTATTTGCTGGCTCTTTCAAGTTTTTAATGGAAATGCTTCAGCTGGCGTATCCTGTTTGGCCTCTGCTGTTCCCCTGCCTCAGAACACCATGGCCAGCGGGCTGCTCATGTGCCCAGCCTTGTGGTAAGCAGCTGTGTGTGTGCGATGTGTTTACGCCAGTCTGGTCTTCTGATGCATCAGAGGATCTGCACAAGTGAAACTAGGAAGGTAAACATAAAACTTAACTCTGAAGCCTCTTTCAGTAGCACTGCTGAAGTCTTTAGAGATATGTTGATAGCAGATAGAGGGGTACAAAACCCATTGGATTAAAAAAATAGAATCTGAGAAATTAACTTGGCCCTCTGTGCAGAGGACGTGTAAGCTTATCTGCACTGCAACCAGACATGTAATTTGACCAGGGGCACCAAAACTCATTTGTTGCATGATTTAGTATATGCTATATAGTATTACATCAGCTGCTCGTTATATCACTGCCCACTGTTTGGTTGATCCTCCCTTGGATGCATCTGGGTGAAAGAGACGTAAGAGAAAGGTATTTCACACTTCACACGCATTTTTCCACATGCACACATTCCATAAACTATGGCTTTTTGGCTCGTACGAGAGTTTTGCACATACAGCGCAGGCAAAATGAACCAGATATGGGCCTGAAACTGGAACAAGTACATCCGGCCTCATTAATGACAGATGCATTTAATCCTTTGCCATACTATTGGTTTGTGAGGAACGTTGTGACACTACACTTGGTGTCAGTAACAAAGCCAAAATTCCGGAGTCGTGACAAACCGGGTACGTACAGTAGTAGCAGTGGGCGACACAAACGTGTCATTGTTTTTAGCTGGCTGCTGTCTGCGCTCTGCAGATCTGGTTTCATTAACACTTCATTTTCACTTCCTCATGGTTAGGGCACCGAGCCGTGTTTATTTCCTTTTAGCCTAACGCCTTTAAGTCGATACAGATTTGTTCCCAAGGTTTTGAGCTGTCAGCCTGATTTAGACTTCATCTGTCTGTCCTGCACACCACACACACACACACACACACATGTACAAAAGTGTTCACTGCTAAGTCACTTAGGTCTGTGTCCGGAGTGCGAGTCCCATCCCTCAGCAAGATACGTCTTTGTGCGTGTGTGTGAGCGTGCCTGTTTGCACAGGGTCCCTGGGGATGTTTTGTCTAGCCGCTCACGATTGATTGACAGTTCCTGTGACCAGGAGGTCTCTTGGGAGCGAATGGCTATCAGGGTCATTTGTTTAATGTAGGGCCTAGCCACGTTTGGCCCGTAAAGAGCCTCATATGTATTCATTAAGAGGGCGCCCCTGTCAGAGCGACATGCATTTGATGTTATTACATGACCAGTGACTGGCCTTTCAAGCCTGCTCTCTCGTCTCTGACAGATGTCTTCATCCAAATGTGTTTCCTGCAATGGAGCCAGTGAAATGGAACCAAAATACTAATTTATCAGCATTTCAGTACATATGCTTGCTGGAACGGATCGGGAATATATTACAGTGAAGTTCTGTTTAGGTTTTGGATCATGGCAACATTATCACCTAAGTCATTATGATGATGATGATGATGCATTTGGCAATTCCATGGATCCATTGCTTCCATCAGTGCCTAAAATGGATGTTTTGGGGCAGAAGTCAAATGTACGTGGATCCCCCTCTTACCCGAAATCTAGTAAAGCCAGTGTTGAGACCTGTTTGGAGTCGGAAGTTTGCTGCCGTAGTTCTTTGTAAGAGGCTAATGTAATGCTACCTGGTAATTTTCACTCTGAAAAATCCATGTGATGAATAAAAGTATAGACTCACTCAAAGTGTCTAGACAGGTGCTGCTACAGTTCTCAGCCATGTGATGTGCTACTTTTCAAAGATAACAGAAAGTTGTACAGTGACGGAAACCTCACAAACAAGGCTATTTGAGGTGTCTTGAAGACTTGACGTGGTTTAATACAAGCGTGTGGTGATTTAGCCATGCCATTTAAAAACTGGTAGCTGTAAGCTCCCAATAGTTATTAGCCTATGCTCGACATGAAAGAAACAAATCAGGTACCAAACATGTTTTGCTTGATCATTTCTATTTGTGGTAGTCTAACAAGTCAGAGATTCTACTTTGATAGGGAATTGTCATTTGTGAAATAGCCGGCCACAGCTATTCTGAAAATGTTGTGAACAGGGTTGGCTCTTTAGCTGAACATTAAAAGCTGACTCGCATTGTGCCCAATTTTGACATTATTTTGTGATAGCCAACAAATATCAGAATTTGACCATTGTGAACGAGGGACAGGCCATACAGTGTGACGTAACTGAAGAACAGTGATGTGGCGGCTGGGAAGCCCCATAACACACCGACAAAAGGTCTAGCACGTCGGAACGTTTTGTATGTCCTCGCCTAGTTTGACATATCCTGCAATATGTTATTTGGCAATGACCAGTAGGATGGGAAAGTGTTCTTAAGTGCAGGTATGTAAACATGGCAGAGAGAAAAAGGGATGCTGTTGTTGCGGCTGGAGGTGCCAGGTGGAGCGAAGAAAAGTTAATTGAGCCAACCTGGTATCCAGCTTCATTCATGCAGTGCTCTTTACATGTGAACACCGTTATTACCGTCATCCTCCCCCACAACCTATGCACTCACGTAGGGACATGCATGGTGTTTGACCTTATCCAACGGAACACTAAGCACGGTTGTAAGTCGCTCTGGATAAGAGCGTCTGCTAAATGCCGTAAATGTAAATGTAAATGTTTGGTGGGCATCAAACATGTAGCGCTACCAATCTCCAGACCAAGACACAGCAAGAATCCAGACCCTTATCTGACATGGTGACCCTTGTGAAAGACCATGAATGTTGTGTAGTCTGGTTCTGGCATTAAGAAGCAGATTTTTTTTAAAAATAAGACAATGGGTAGATCTTATGACTCTGTAGCTTCACCCCCTCCTGGCTCCTGGCTCTCCTTAAACATTCTAGTTCCCCCATGATTTTCTCAGACTGGCTGCTTGCTGTGATTGCTTCTGGTTTGTGATGTTGGAGGTTCGGTTATTGCACTTGTTTGTTGGTGACTGGTTGATGGATTTGCCTGGTTTTGGCCATCGTGTGATCGCTGCCTTTCAGAATTCATCTAGTGAAACATCCGACATATTTGATATTTTGTAAGCAGCAATTTTGGGAACAACAACAAAAATAAAACACTGCTCCTGAATAGGTTCTGAGTCGGTTCTTGTTTGTGAGCAGAATATGATTACATTGAGTGATTACATTGAAAAAGCAAGAATGCTTATCACTGCAAGAACAACAAACCCATGGTTTTATTTATATATATATATATATACACACACACATATCTTGCTTCCTAAGAGCTATGTATGTCGTTAACCTTCTCCAAGATGTCCAAACTTTTACCGACTTTACAAACAGACATGAATAGCAAATGACAATTCAGCTGACAAAAGCTGTGCCCAGCTTAGCTTACTATCAAGGTAAGACTCTCTGTGTGCGTATGGGTGAAGCTACTGAGGTTGAGGCTACATTTGGAGTAAAGGGAAAAGTTTGGCTGATGCTGTTTTCTGTTCCGCAACTATACATGCCTGAAATGGAGCTGTACAATATGGTCTTCACATGGTCATGGTCTTCACTGAGATGGGTGATGTGCCTCTGTGAACAATAAAATAATATACTCACACTAAAAACTGAAAATGATTTCTGCCCATTAATCTGGCCACCTGATACCTGACCCAGGGTCAGTTGCTGTCTAGCTTTGTCTGACAGCAGCCTAATCAGCGGTGACACCCCAAAAGTGGACGAGCTAAGCGGAGGGGACAGGCGCTGACAGGGGAAGCCGGATAGCGCTTGGCTACCTGTCAGTCCTTTAGCAGAGGAGAATCTGACCAGATCTCTGCAACAGATAGAGAGGAAATGAACTGCCACTCAGGCAGAGCCCCCTCTCCCCTTACCAGTGGCGCAGGGCTGAAAGCCATCATCCTCGCAGGAATTGTAGATACCCAACACCTTAAACAACAAGTGTGTTTAGTCAAATCAACTCCACTGTCAGTAGAGCTTGACTCAAACTCATTGTCCAGGATGGCCAGTAATGAAGGGGTGACAAAGTAATTAGATGATTCATAGGCCATGTACCATTTCTGGTCCTGTTCATTAAGAGGACAGTTCAAAGATAAAACCAGTTTCATTAGGTCTGTATTATAGGCATCTTACACCTAACACAGATGTTGTCAGGTTAATTGTGACATGATGATATGACTGGTCACTGTAAGTGTTGAGAGATTTGTGGTGTTCTGTTTTAACTAGGCTTTTGAGCAAGATTCAGAGCAGTCTAGTTGCTGTATCATGAGGCCTCGCCAATAATTTGTATATAATTTGAAATGTCAGTTTGCTCATATCTGGCAGGGTTAAAGAAAATTTGCTTTAACACATGTAACATGGATGCATGCACCTAATACAGCACATACCAGACCTGCAGGCCACAACCAGTTTGAATCTAGGTTCATTCTCCATCTCCCCATCTCCCTCTTTGTGTAGCCCCTATCAGCTCTTCTCTGCGGTGATGGTGGCATTGAGCTTCTGTATAGCTCCGAGGGGTTGTAGAATGGGGAGAAGGAGGGGTTGTAGAATGGGGGAGAAGGAGGGGTTGTGGGGCAGAAAAGAAATAGGTCAGGGCCAAGATAGTAACACATCGATTCTAGTGACTGTCCATTTAATGGCCCCTTTCTAAAGCTCTGCTTCGTAGAGTACAGCCCGAAGATCCTGGTTCTCTTTAAGTTTGGTGTTTTTACATCCAGCCCCTGCTGCAGGGCATAGCCACTTAAAAACTGACCACTGTTCACCATCTCTCCATCTCTCTTCTTTCAGCAAAGCAGGGTGGTCCTCCACGTGGACTGCCTGCCCGCAGGCATGCTATTCCCTTGTTGGGTCTTTGGTGTTTTGTCAGTACGTTGTGGCAGTGAGAAAGCGGACAGTAAAATTGCTAAGGGCTGGAAATGGACAAGTAATTGAATCAGAACTGACGGACGCCTGGTTTTACAAAAGCTCACCATTCGCTATGAGATGTTCACATTGAAAAGCCTTGTTTTTTGGGTCACGGCCAAGAGAACAGCGGTAAACAGTGGATGATAATGGCTGTTTTCTAATATTTTCTCTTAAGATGATCTCATGTTTGTGTCTCTGTGTTGTTCCCTTTTACTTTATGCCAGTCTTTTTTGTTCCCGTGCACTGCTGATCGTCGGGGTTATCAGTTCTCAAATGTTCAAATATCACTCAGTTTTCAATCAATACATTTCTTTAACTCAAACAGCAGAGATCTTAAATCATATACGGCTCCATTCAGACGTCAGAAACCATCTTTTCTTTCATTTTATTTCCAGTTTGAGGAACAAGTTATTAATGTTTTAGCAGTACACAGAAAATCATTGCACAAATAGCTGCACCCAGAAGGAATCAACCGACAGGAATAAAACTAGGTGGGTAGGTTTGACATTGTGAGACATGCGATTGATTTAAGATTCATGCTTAGCCGCGCATGTGACGTAAGCAAGGACGGGCCTTGACTGACCCAACAGCCACAGTTGCAGACATGCAGCGATCAGTGATGCCATTTATGGGTCATGCTGTTAGTGCCAGCACCATTGGCAGACGGCTGCACGACGCAGGACTACATGCACACAGACCAATACAACGACTGGCCTTAACACCACGTCAACGTCACCAAAGACTGCAGTCGTGTCGTGCCAGACTGTCATGGAGTGACACCAAGAGGAACACCAAGAGGAACAGCATGGGATGGATTATCGCAGGACACCATTAGGAACCTCTACAGCTCCATGCTAAGACATCTGGCATGTTGCGATAGCAAACATGGCAGCCTGACCGCCATACTGAGAGACACTACTTCTGTATGTTGCCCATATTAGTCTAAATTTATCATCAGTTATTGCTCCTGGTAACCTTTATCCGTCCAAATAGCACTGCACTCCCACACTTATTCTGGGTGCAGCTATTTCTCTGACGATGAGTATAATATCAAAACATATTTATCAGTCCTCTGACCTTTTTGCAAAGGCATCCAAAGTTCAGTCTCAGTTATCAATCCGTAAAATCTTACTCCACACCTCCGGTGTCAGGTTTAAGTGTTGTTGTACAGATTTTTCTCATTCTTCTCAGTAAGAGCTTCTTGA
>CM067475.1:39141059-39184605 GCA_034552555.1 Semaprochilodus insignis | reverse complement strand
TCCTTTAGTATTCCCAAGCCCCCACAATCAGTTTTCCTTTAGTATTCCTGTGAACATCATAATGAGTATTCTTTTAAAACCCACATCCAGAATTCCTTTAAACTCCACCATCAGCATTCCTTTAGTGTTGCTTAAAAACCCACATTCAGTATTCCTTTAGTATTCCTAAGCCCCCACAATCAGTTTTCCTTTATACCTGACATTCAGCATATGCTCAGTTAGTTTCTGGCAGCGAGGCTTTAAAGGTTCGATGCCTGTGAGACCGAAAAGCAGAGCGGCTGTAATGGTGTCATGGATCACACTGTTCCATATGAATGCATGCAAGGGTAAAGATAGCTCACGACTTAAAGCAGCTAATAGCCTGTCTGCTTTTGTTTCTCCTCTGTTTTATTCATCATTTGCAACTTATCACACACACACACACACACCCCCCCACACACAACCACTCTACACTCCACCACTTCCTACAAGCTTCTTGCTTCCGCTGTTGCTAGGCAACCCTGAGCCGTCGCTAAGCGCTGCATTAATTAGCGTTTGGATTTGAATACAATCGTTATCGCCCGCTGGAATTGTGGCGGTCGGCGTATTTGCATTCAGCATAAAGATTTCACCGCGTTCCCTGCTCAGAATTCCTCAGTCTTTCTTAACACCTTGAAGGCGAGCATTAAAACAAGCGAACAACACGGAAGCGCGTCCATCAGGACCAAAAAAAACATGACCAATTTGCATTAATGCACATCACAAGAGAACAGCTGTGGCATGCCAACCCACGCAAAGCCCTCAGTTAATGTGACTCCACATAACCCCCCGCCAAACACTCACACCATAATGCTGGGACCAGCAAGCGCTCAGATTTTTGCCTAATTGGTATTCTGATCGCACAGCCAGGATCCATGTTTTTCTTGACAGCCAGGGAGGCATCAAGCGCTATTCCTTTTTTTCCATTTTACGGCAGCTGAGTGGCTCCTGGAATGCTGCCACTAGTAGGATGGGATTTCAGGAGCATGAACCAAGTCCAAAAAGCTGAAGCAGAACAAACCAATCCAAAGCAATTAGTCTAAAGCCCCTTCCATTCCACACCCTGTCTCTGTAGGGCAATGCTTTCTTTTACAGTGCCTTAAGTTCTAGGTATGAACCAGGTAGGTGTGAGGGACAAGCTTCAAAGTGCTCTGTAATTATTCTGGATAACGTGATGGTGAGTTCCAAGACAGTTGAACTGAATTACACCAAATGCCTGGAAAGCTCTGGAACCCCACTGGTGACCTTTTCTTAATAAAAAAATAACTTACTCCGGCACCGGAACGGGAACGTAATGCGTGACCATGACTTATTAAAGCCTCAGTAACTGGTTCTGGAGAATGGTTATTGATATTTGAGCTCTGGGCTAGCAGACTTGTCTTGCGAATGTTGGACAGACAAATACCAAGATAAAACGTTAGGCTGAACAGCAACACAGCAGAGGGTGTAGCTAATGTTAACAAGGATGTAGTAGCAAACAGTCGCTACAGTTAGGGCTGAAAGGTGAATCGTTTTGATATTGAAATCGAGGCCGCAGTTTAAATGAGTGCAATATTTAAATTGCGAGCTGCAGTTTTAGTGATAGCATATTTTATGATAGTATCTCAAGTGGGGAGCAAAAACATAATATCAGAGCTTGTAAACTGCTTGTAGATGAGTACCAATCAGAGGCAGCCAAACAACTATACGCTGTAGCATCTCTACCACGGCAGTCTGTACAGCAGGAAGTGTCCAGCCAGAGGAAAGGGATGTTCTGGTCGTACCTGCCAAAATAACAGCCCTGGAAAATAATCGCAGTTTAAATCACAGTGGCAATATTGATCAGAAAAATCACAGTTCAGTGTTCTTCCCAAATCGCTCAGCCCTGGCTACAATTGCTGCTTCAAAGCCGATCAAATACCATCACAAACGTTAGCAGACAGGACCAAACGGAGCTGACGTACCGCTTCTTTGAAACAGCAAATGTAGTTAATGGTACTCACCTCTCGAGAAGAACCAGACCAGCTTCCTCATCCCTTTTCATGCCTCTATGAAGCTGAGGTCACCTTTATTTTTTCGCCAGCTTCTAGTAAGGATTTTTCCATTCCACCTTAAATGGTGTAGCGGTTACATTCTGGAACCTCAGTTTCATTATCACATTTTTTTCTTCTGTTCCACCTTAAACAGTCCAGTAGTTACATTCTAATTCCTCAGCTTCCTGTTCAAATTTTCCTATTTCCCTCGGAATGGAATTGCTGCACATGTTAAGGTGGAACGGAAGACTGTGAATAGGATGCACACATGCAGAGAACACGTGAGTAGATGTTGCCTATAAGCGTATTGACTTGAAAGTGCTTACTGTGCCTTTGTGTCCGTAAAGTATGGACACGGGAACCCAATGCATCGTCACGGATTATTAATCCTTGGGAATGGGACAGTTAAGGCCTGTCCACAACATATGGGAACGTGATCCTAATGTATGGCTGCGACTTTGTAATGTCACCAGCGGGGCTCCTGCCTAAACACGTGTCTTACAGAGCACTTGAGAGTTTGTGCCCCACACTTACCCAGTTAATAGCTACAACCTGTTTGAACAGGTTGGAACGTACCATGAATAATGATGTAGCTCTTTTGTGCCCTTAATAGGTTCATACCTCGAGCTTAGGTGACTGTAAAAGAAAGTGTTACCCCATATGGAGCTGCAGCCAGAAGCTTACTAGCATCTGTAGCTACAGGAAGCGTGTGATGAGGTGCTCATGCTATGGCCAGGATAGTACGCTGCTGCTGCCAAAAACGACTGTACTGTTACTGTGCTTTAGTTTTTATTCGTTTTGGACACTCTGCATCCCGGTAATTGAACCCAAGAAATGCTTCCTCCTCCTGCCAAGCATTTCCACTGTCCTTATTTTATCCTTAACCCAGTTAAAATGAAGCTAGCCCTCACCAGTGACCATTCAAATGTCCCCTCATTCTAAACCCTCATCCTGTTGCCGGTAGCGCTGAAGCCAGGCAACTCCAGGTCACTTCAAAACTCCAGCACGTGCTGAAGTTTCCCAGCATCACTTCCCAAACAAAACACAGGAAGCCGCACTGTGACGGGGCGGTAAATTCTGCTACCTCTTAGCGCCGGCAGTGCGGCGGTTTATTGCTGCCGCCATTCTCAGGCCTGGGAAAATCCGAGACAAAGACTAATGTTGAGCTGTAGCAGTGGTCTGGACAACGTTGTCATAACAAGCACAACAGTCACCGTCGTTAGGCAAGCGAAGAGTATAGCACACGGATCCTTTTCCCAGCATAATCGATATTTATAGGCCTGCACTGGTCAAAAGCTTGGGATCAGTCTTGTGATTGTATCAATTGCTGTAATTTTCTGGTGTAATATTAATTAACAATACAAAACTTGTACAGTAACTTCTACAGGAGACTGCTGTTCGCATGAACTTTGTTGCTGGAGCAACAAAACTTTGATTGATGTTGGGTCAGAGCAGAATGATACACAGAAGTGCATGTACAACTACAGGGGTTGGACAATGAAACTGAAACACCTGTCATTTTAGTGTGGGAGGTTTCATGGCTAAATTGGACCAGCCTGGTGGCCAATCTTCATTAATTGCACATTGCACCAGTAAGAGCAGAGTGTGAAGGTTCAATTAGCAGGTAAGAGCACAGTTTTACAGTTTTGCTCAAAATATTGCAATGCACACAACATTATGGGTGACATACCAGAGTTCAAAAGAGGACAAATTGTTGGTGCACGTCTTGCTGGCGCATCTGTGACCAAGACAGCAAGTCTTTGTGATGTATCAAGAGCCACGGTATCCAGGGTAATGTCAGCATACCACCAAGAAGGACGTTTTCCTCCACCAGCATCACGTAGTGACCTGGCCACTATCCTGCAAGAAGAATGGCTTAAAATCCCTCTGACCACTGTGCAGGACTTGTATATGTCATTCCCAAGACGAACTGACGCTGTATTGGCCGCAAAAGGAGGAGGAGGCCCTACACCATACTAATAAATGATTGTGGTCTAAAACCAGGTGTTTCAGTTTCATTGTCCAACCCCTGTATATGCATAATGTTTATGGTCATTTTGACCGGAAATTAAAAACACAATGGTGCGTAAACTGCATTCCACTTTATATTAAGTACTGAATGGACAATTTAATATTCACTGAATGGTTTCATATTCTATTAGAACATTGCAGTACCTCAAGTGTTCCCACGGGTCATGGAATTTCTGGAACATCATGGACTTTTAAAAAAAGCTCTGCTCCAGACATGAAAAGTCATGAGATTTTGGGCCAAGTCATGGAAGTCATTGGCGTGTGCACCCTCCTACCACCCAGAGTGCATCAAATGTTCAGTCCTAGTACCACCACGCTCCCAGTCCGGCAACATCCAAACCTGCCAAGCTATTGTTTTTAATGAAGGTCCGCCCCGCACGGCATGCACGCCACACAGGCATACGGAGTGTACAGATTACACTCGTGGTTTCGGTTGTTTCTGTGTGTAAATAATGGTTCATCCTTAATTAACAGGACCTGCAGCCAAACACGGAGTCTTACAGTGAGGGTTTATTTTAACATGACAACCTGCAGACGTTGGCTATTGGTGCAGCTTTCGGGGGCCTGAACACCGTTGAGTTATATCGATCAGTATAACTCGAACACTTTAAACTCAAGTCTGGAGCAGCAAGATACTGGCATCACGGTAGAGGACGCCACAGATAAATGGATCTCAGTAACGTTACGGTCTCGTCTTCTTCAGCTTACTAACCGAGAGCTGTCGGTAAAATAGTCAACTGATGCCAAGTGTGATTAATGATGGTGAATCAACTTTCAACAGCATTAAAAAAACATGACGGTGGATGACGGTAATGAGCTCCACACCGCAGTCAGCATCACGTAACCGCGGTATTGCGGTCATACAGTTATTGTCCACAGCCCTACATGGAATATCAGGTAATTTTGTTTATAGCATTTTTAAGTTTGCTTTGTTCTGCTTTCAGTCCTTCCCGTATTGTGTGAGTTGTTGTTGTGGTTGCTTGAATTTTTCCATACCCGTTTATCCCCTTCCCACTAGTCAACAGCTGGCAGTTCAGTTCAGTCAATATATGCAGTCTCCTGTGTCTGCTAACAAAGGCAAAAAAATTACATTTCAATACTGATTGTGCTGTATGGTTAGGGAGTGTAAACCCCTGTACTACAAACAAGTAAATACAGCTCACAAATTGATGTGTTTAAAATACTGTGGCTTGTTTTTGTTTACCCAGCACAAAGGCGGCCTAGTTTTCCATTCATGACAGGTGATGGAAATTCAGCTTATTTTAGTCAGTGAAAGACTTCAGGGAAAAGTCAGAGAATTTGACAGAGTGGGAACCCTGGCCCTTGGTGGAGCGGTTTGACTAGTGTAGCGATATATGATATTTGCTATATGCCAAAGGACAAAGCATATGAGCTGGTGTCGAAACCCAACATAGAAACTTAAACATCAGCCGTGGAAGATGGAGAAGGAGAGACTGACGGAAAGAGAGGTTAGACACGGGCCAGTGATTCTGAAGACAGCATGAGTCAAAAGGAAGAGTGAGGCAGGGGCTTCTTTTTTTGGCGTGCAGAACAAAAGGGTGAGGCTCTTTTTGAAGATGTGTGGACCCTTTGATTTCACACTCTCCATTAAGTCTGCTCATCCCCTCAGCTGTGGAGACGGGCCCTACACCCGCGGTGCTCTACGCCCCTTACCACCTCTCCTTTCAACCCTGCCCATGCTTCTTTGAAATGAGAATACTGTATTATTTTTTCAACCTTATTTATTCATACCTTGACCATGGAGCAGCAGCTCTGTCTTCCAGTGCTGTAGTGATGGCGACTTGGGTTTCACCACTTTGCTCAAGGACACAAAGTAAAAACGGATCTGTAGATAGTAGCGGATGGCTGTTTCGCTACTTGGATCAAGGCTGATTAATCACAATGTCAATTATGAAAAGTATTTGATGTGTAATTTACCTGAATCGGTATTATGCAAGTATTGGGATACTTGCATCCTTCGCTTTTGGGTAGCTGAAGGATGCAGAATCTCCTTTGTGTGCCTCTGAATACTGCAGATTAACTCGTAAGTATAGGGGACAATATTGAAAGAAGACAAAACCAGAGATCCTGTCTAAGGTAAATCACAATAGCTACAACTATTGAAGTCGATGCGGTGAAGGGTGTTATAGTTCCAGTCTGCTCAAATGAGTGTGCTGCATTGTGCCTCCCCAGTCTCCCAGGGCAATACAAGCAACCTGTGCAACAACTCCTAGCTGACAGCTGAACAGATCCCAAACTAAACCAGTTGTTGGTTCACAGTTTGCGTATGCATGTTGGATATTGTAGTGGGAGAACTCCCCTTCAAACTGATGAGGCTGATGGATGCTTTGCTGCGCTACTGAACATCACATGACAAGTTTTCTAGTTTTAGGACAGAATTCCCCTTTTAAATCAGCTTATCAGATAATGCTTGGCTCAAATGAGTCATAATATCCCGGCAGTCCCAAAAATGGCCACAGGTTTGCTGTAATCAGTGAAGGGTGGGCAGTAATTGTTAACATTTTAGGGAAATTGCTGGAGTTTCCTGCTGCTGTGAATAGGACTTTAGGGGTTTTGTTGTCGGTGTAAAGGGTGAATGAGTCCCTCCTCCCTCTTATAGAAGTATGGCATATTCCTGGAATTGTTCCTACACAGATGCTTTCTAATGGAACGTCAGCTGTGTTTAGATCTCTCTCTGTCTCTCTCTCTCTCTCTTTCTTTGTGGGGTCTAACATGGAATTTGAGCACTAATAGATGTTTATGTTGAAATACTTTGTTTTTGCACTTATACTGACCATAACCTTCCTTCTCTCTAGGTCTGAGCGCTGGGTTGGGGTTGCTAGGTGGTGCACTTATGCTTTATTTATATGCCTATGTATTGTTCTCTCTAGGTAGCAGCACTGGCCCTAACCTTCTTGTACTAGCTGGGAAACATTATCCAGCAGAACACTAAGCACGGTTGTAGGTCGCTCCAGATAAGAGCTTCTGCTAAATGCCTTAAATGTGAATGTAAAATTGTAAAATACCTTATGCAACTCAGACTGGACGTTTCAATGTTAGCTGTTGCATTAGTTTTTAAGGTTGCCAGATGTTTAACTGAAGCGCTCTGTGAAGTGCAGCCTTTGAGAAATGGGCACTGTAACATGTCTTGAAAGGCTTACGTAGTCATGTGGATGTTCTCTGGCCTGCGCTGCAACCCACATTTATTACTGTTATTACTGTGTGTATGGTGTTCTTTAGATATTGAGTAAAAAAAGTGAACCGCATTTTCACAGCTTGAGCTACTTCTTAAACGACTTTAACCGCAGCACTCCTGAGCCTCTAGTTCTCATTAGCGCCTAATTGTTCTACCGTCCCCTGGAAAAGAACAGGCTCTTCTATAACGAATAAATGATCAAACAGTCTTTTCTCTTACATAACAAAGCCAAACATGTAATATGTACTGTATCTGAGGATTTTCCTCATGCATAAGCTCATTGTGAGTCTGTAATTGAGCACATAAGCGTACAGCGTGTGCCGTTGGTGAGCCGTCGGAAAGCAAATTTCTTTAGCACTGTTATGGCTCCTTCTGTGCTGTATTCCTCTCCTTTACTGTTTATCTCGCTGAGGACTTTCAGGAATCGGCTCTGGGCTGTTTACTTATCCCTACACGATCTCTGAGTAAACTGTGGTTTTTCACTCTGAAGACAAGCTGCCTGGGAAAATCATAATAGCCTTGTTCTTGGCCCTTTAGCTTGAGCGTAGTCTGTAGAACACGTCCCATCGGCCCAGGGCAGGCCCTTAGGTACTGCCTTTATCCAGCAGGAGAATGAAGGAGTTCAGTACTTTGCCAACGCATGGCAACATGGCTGTCAGTGCCGTAAAAGGGCTGGAACCGGTTTGTATATGTGCTTTAGCATGGTACTGAGTGGCCTGATCCAACTTCTGTGCTTCTTGTGCCAGTATTTTTGGGTGAAGTGTTCTTAGTTAGCTGCAGTAGGTTGATGTTTTCATATCTCGGTAGCTATATGCCTTGCTTCAGCACTCAACAGCTAACAGGAAAAGATGCCCCTGAATATCCACCCCAAAGCAGATGTAGTGTTCTCCCACCTTCGAGATCTAAGGGTCTAAATCAGAATATCCCACTCTAGAGACTACTGCAGCAGGATGCAAGTAAGCATGTTTACAGGAGATGTGGCGATGGTTACGTTTTTCATTTTGTCCGGAGTGTCGAGTATCAGATGGCCGATATCTGACTCATCAGCCAGTAGACACTCGAAAGTAAGTATGGTGGAGGTTTTTTGCTTGCAGGCCTTGTTTTAAGATGGATCTGCTGAGTTGCTTTTGGGAGAGTGGAAGCGAGGTCAGGGCTTGTGTGTGAATAGATGGAGGTGTGCGTGTGAGTGGCTTTTTACTGGCATTCTTTCTTTATTTGCTTTATGCCACTACTGTTAATCACACTCACTCACATCCTGAGAATGTTGATCATGTCGTGGCCGTGTGCACTGTGTTCTAGTGCCTGACGGATATATTGGTGTGCCAGCCTTTATAGAGACTGCTAAGCTGGTAGATGCTGCTTGTTTACTTCAGTCACACCAGTATAGACCAGTACATGTAAACCTGCACTATGTAAACTGAAAGAGTTTGGGAGGGAAAAAAGGCCAAAATATGGTGTCTAGAAGTTGCTATGAGTCACATGGTTAAACCTGAAATAGTAATTTAAAAGTCAGAGGGGTGGGATCGCGGTTTTCTGGACCCCTCCATACTTCTTTGCATATTAACATCATGTGTAGCTTGTTGTTTAGGTCTCATAATAGTGTTGTACTAGATAGAGCACTGAAACTGAACTTTCTACATGCTCTGCAATATCAGATTCATCCACTCGGGGAAGTGGTCCGAAGAACAGCGGTCATGTCTAAATGTTTCTTTCACCCGAATCATACGTTATGTAGCTTTAAACTAATTTTAAACAGAAAATCTAAATATATATGTAAATATTTAGTATAATTGATTTAAAAAAAACAATTAAAATGAGTTGCAATTTGCAATAAAGTGCAGCCATTTAAACTGTATGTAAAATGCATTTATGTCTAGCCTCAGCTTCAGAATAGCATAGTCGTTCCTGTGGTGGGTGGGCGGTGTGATTCAGGGTGGCCGGGGGGTGTGGCTGTGGTTGTGGATGAAGGTAAACACTTAATAATTATATGAATTAATGAATGTATTTTTTATTGTTCAGTAACAGTTCTATGTTTTTAAGCATTCGCTAAATGAAGTCCTGAGCAGTTCACCGTAGCCTAACTGCACCTGTGTAAGTGACTCAGTCTACCTGAGCATGTTTGTTGTGGGAAGTGAGTCTCTCCCTCTGTGTGTGAGAAGTCCCAGCGCATTGCTACGGCCACAGAAAGGGTTTTTGCCATTAGTAGTAGTCGTGCTACTGTATTCAGCTAGACAGTGTGTAGATAAGCTCAGGTTGCAGTGCAGTAGTTACTGAAAGGCTATTACTGAAGGGAAAGAGAGCCGGGATAAGAACTCGGCTTCCCCAACTTGGGCCTAAGAGGGCAAGGAGAGGGAGAGCTGCATTCTCGCTCCCCACATAAGTAAATGGCTGTTGGTTGACCTACCGCATCTGTTGTTGTTTTTTTTTTTTCTTGGAAAGTACCTAATGAGTAAGTTCATTTTTATTAGAGCTCTATAAGAGCATCTGCTGAATGACGGCGTGATATGGCCTATACGTGGCCTGTTAGTGCCGTTAACCAACTGAATTCTGTCATGTGTGCACTGGGGGCTGGAAAGGGTCTTCCCCAGCGAGTGTGTCCAAGGATTAGATGATAGATTGGTTGGATTGATTTTGTTTTTTGTGCCGTGGCAGTAAAGGTTTTGGTGAAATGTTACCAGTAGAAACAATGCAGAGATGTATTTTCATTCGGCAATATTTTATAATGAATATTGTTTATAAAGCAGCACGTTTAGCGTCTTTTTGCGATGTTGCTGTTCTTTGTAAGACCCACATGTTTTCTTTTGTAATGGGTCGCATGGGTTTTACTGAGGGAAGGAAAACATTGGTTGGAAAGCAGATGGCGTGCACAGTTATTGGACTGCTCTGTCTTTTTTGCACCAGTGGTTATTGTACCCTTACTGTAGTTTTTCCCTCTAATTAGTTCTTGTTGTACTCGCGTCGAAGGAGCTCTTTGTATAAAAATGCATTGTGTTTCTGTTAGTAACAGAAACTCCACAAGCATTAATAGCCAAGTTACACTGTAGCTTAACGGCTCTCGCACAATACAGATCTGCCTTGTTATTCTTTCTTTATTATCACACGCACATCCGGAGATAATGAAGATGACAGAACTGCGCCGGCGGAGTTGGCAATCAGATAAGCCAGTGAGATCACAACATTATCTTTTGCGGAGGTAGGTAACGTTTGGGGGGTAAAAAGGCTTTTAATGTGTGTTGCAACCTGAGCAGATTGGTTGCATAAAGAAAGCAGACGCGCTGCTGCTATTTTAACGACCATTTCCCCTAATCACACCACATCCCCCAGCAAGAGAGCGTAAGCTAATCAAGCTGCCAATAAGATGTGGAACGAATTGGACGTGACCTTGGTTCTTCAGAGGGAGACACAATGACCCCGCAATCCCCCCCGGCCAAACCCCCAAAGCCCGTTTTCCGCGGTCTTTCAAAGAGTCCCCAGAGATAAAGGGAAAACAGCACTTATCGCTCGTGCGCACAGCAGCAGTTTCCCGCCATGGTGATGCCCCTCCCCCTGCAGGGAATCCGGAAGATTCGTTCACTGTGTTTAAAGCAGATGGCTGGTGGTGGGATGCCGACAGGGGGAGATGGGCACCCTATCAGCCCAGCCAAACTAACGAGAACTTGGGTCAGCTGCCTTAAGTGGGTGGGGTACCAGAGTCTTCCTCACTGATTTAGGACCAGTCTGAAGGTGCTAGCAGTTCAATTCACAGGATTTACAAGTAGTAACATTCCTTTAAATCAAAGGTTAAATCGCTGGTTACCAACGCTGCTCCTGAAGATTGTTGTCCAGAGCTCCATCCCGTATCCACCACACCTGGCTCAGCCAGTTGAGGACTTCGGAAGACAGTTGTTTGCTGAGGTTTGGGATTGAGGTGGTTGCTGGAAGCTGGATCTGCATGAGTGGGGTTGCTGACCAAGGGGGNGGAGGTTCTTTGAAATGCAGCTATAGATGCCTGTGGGAAACCATGAAGTATTATATTTTTATAAGATTACAGCCCTTCCAAACCGTTCATTACTTGCCTGTCATTGTCGGAGTCTGATTACACTGCCCTATTGTTCAGGCTGCTCTGAAGTCCAATTTTGTGTGGTTTCATGTGCAGGGCTCAGATATAAGGAACAAACTGTTCAGACTCGGCTACATCAGGGAAAAAAAAGAAACTTGAAATAAAATGGACATGTATACGCGGATAAGACGTTTACCTGATAGTCAGCAGCCGCACCTTGTTCAACTGCTTTTCTTATCTGCAAAAAACTGATATCTTGGCAATTAATACTGTTCTCTAATATATTCACTCATCATCAGAAGACTAGTTGCACTAATAGCTGCACCCAGAAGGAATCAACCAAACGAGTGAAACTTGGTGGGTATGTTTGACATTGAGACATGTGAATGAATCAAGTTTCACGCTCAGCCGGATATGTGACGTAAGCAAGGACGGGCTTTATCGCTGTACTTGACTGACCCAACAGCCATGATTGCGGACATTCAGTAAGCAGTGGTTCCCTCCATGAGTCATCCTGTTAGTGCCAGCACCATTGACAGATGGTTGTAGGACTGCATGCACGCAGACCATTACGACGACTGCCCTTAACACTACGTCAACGTCACCAAAGACTGCACTGGTGTTGTGCCAGACTGTCATGGAGTGACTCACCCCTACTGCAGAATCTGCTGGAGCTGCATGAGATTATTCAAGTTGCAGGGGATGGATTATCACAGGACACCATTAGGAACCTCTGCTACTCCATGCCGTGTCGTCTGGCATGCCATACTGAGAGAAACACTGCATCTGTATGTGTAGCTCAATAAATATTGCCCATATCAGTCTAAAATTATCATCATGATGAGTGTATATCTCAGTAGTCTCATTTTGAGTAGTACACTGCATTATTTAACTTATTTTTTACTTGTTTAAGTCAATTAAATAAGCAATTTAAGTGGCAGGTAATGTGAAACATTTTAAAATTAGGTTAAAGAATTGCAAAATGAGAGAATGAATGTTAATATTAAAGTTATTTATATATATATATATACTAGATATTCAATAATTTTACCAAGATATCTTTTTTTTTTGCTACAAACTTTCTGCCGTAACATCACTCAGCATCACTTCATCATGAATGGATGGGACTAAGCATTTGTAGGTGAATGTGAAACTGTGATATCACAACAATGATGAACTTTAAATGGGCTGGTCCTGCAGCTTAGTTTCCATAATATGACCTGTATGAACTGTAGAATGAATGGTACTTAAGTGCATCAAACCTTATTTCAACGAAAGCAGTTATGATATGATTTCCTATGATATAGACCCTTTAAAAGACAGTGGCCAGGTGTCCCAGATTAAGTCTAGCGCAGGATTAAAAAGCTTTTGAAATGGATTTTGATTTACAGCAGGCCTTGTTTTGTGTCTGGCCACACGAGACGCCAATACAACCTCTGTCCTCCTCATGCCCTCATGCCTGTAGTAACTTCAAACAGGCGCAGACCACCGAAGGTGACAGACAGGCAGATAGACCGACAGACGGACAGACAGACAGACGGACAGTGTCTTCTTTCAGCTCGGCTCATTCCTCAGTGGCTTTTGAATCGGTACACAATCCAGCATTTTGACAGCTGTGAGAAATAAAACGAGGATTACATTTCCTCTTTTTCTAAATTCAAGCGCTCCAAAAGATTTTATCTGTGGATGCGTCCAGCATGGGCTTTTGCACACTGGCTGTCGCACAAGGGTGCGGTAGCATTACCCACAGAGATGTAAGTGTTAAACATATTGAACCAGTTTTGTCAGTGTCTGTGATGAGGAGACCTTGACAATTGTGGTTTAACTCAGAAAGTACATCCGCATAGGCATTGTGCTTCCAAAAGCGGCTGCTACCTTTAATATATATATACAGTATGTGCATATGTACTGTATGTGTGTTGAATGAACATATCTTTGTATGTGTGTACGCCCACACACACACACACACACACACACACACACACGCGCACACATGCTGAAGGGAGTCCTAAACAATCTTCTACTCTGTTTGATGTCTATTCTACTCTGTTTGATGTCTATTCTACTCTGTTTGATGTCTATTCTACTCTGTTTGATGTACATGTTGAGACTAAAGGCAACCCCACATCGGATACAGTGTTTTGCATTGCGCCCGAAAATTTAAACCCATTTCTTTTTTATGGAGGTACGGTCACTGGTGTCAACACAGCCTGCATTCTATAGCTTCACTCTGGTACGCAACACAACCTGGCCTGGTCTTTCCAAGCAGTTTTGGACCATTTCTGTTGGTCCATTCTTCATGAAATTTCCACACAGTGTAAACAGCAGCTCATGTGATCGAATGAGGCATAAAAGTAAAAATCAACAAAAGTGGAGATACATGTTTTTCTTTGGACAGCGATGATATGTTAAGCATATGAGCTTTGAGATTAGACAGGAATGTAATTCTGTGCTGGTCTTTTCAGCTTAAGACCCTCTGACATCTTGCAGGACTGCAGCTAGACCCCTCCCCGTCTCATGGCTCATCTCCCGTTCCTGTACCCACTTCGCTGCTGCCTGTTGGAGAGAGCTCACCTTATGGTTGCTGATGATGTCCACATCACTGTTTGCTCGAGCCAAGACTAAAAGTTCAGATAATGTTAAACACTGTTGATTTTATCTGAACATCAAGACAAGATAAAGACCGACTTAAGACGATTATCCTGACCGCTTTACTCCCAAATGCTCAGGATGACGGAGCTATGCCACAGCTCCAGCAGAATTCACATGATCTTATTCCGACATCGGAAGTTTGTCTCAGACAGTGAAATCGCTTGAGAAAGGTAATTTGGCGTAAGGCCAACATTTCGTCCTCTCTCAGAGGGTTTGCTCTCATCTTTTTGGTTAGACAGGGTTTTAGCCGTTCACTAGATGTCGGGGCTTCTTTCGGAGCTGGGCTCAGACATGAGGCTGCTGTAGACGCTAGAAATAGAACTCCTGCATTCACCGCTGCTGCAGTTGGCTCACCAGATGACTGAAAATCGCACTGTGCGAGGCTAGGACAGAACTCTTTGTTCTTCCACAGTGGCCGGGCACAGTCTGGAGACAAAGACACCACAGCCTCTGTCCTCACTCCACATCCACATTTAGGCTGCTTCATTCCTTTCATAACTCTCTTTTCTTTCAGTTTCTTTCTCTTGATCTTGTCTCTTACTCCTTTAGTCTTGCCCTAACTCTGCTGTCAGTAGTTCTTTCCTTTACTTCTCTTCTCTTCTATTCTCTTCTCATCTGCTGTCTTGTCTTCTGCTCTATACTCTTCATTCCTCTTCTCATCTACTCTTTTCTGCTCTGTTTATGCCACCATCATCCCCTTTCTCTCCTCTGTTATCTTCTGTTCACTCGTTCCTTTTCTCTTCTACTCTTTTCTACCTTAGTTTGCTGTCCTGTCTTCTCTTCTTATCTTTTCTTTATCTCTCTGTTTCTTATCTTTATCATCTCTATCTGTTCTTTTCTATGATGATGATGCCGATTTCTGTCTTGTCTTGTCTTTTTCACTGCCATGACACACACAGTCAAACTTGCAGGAAACCGAGTGGTGGGAATGTGGAAGACAGAAACCGGCTAGTTGCCCAATTTCATGTACACCCTGAAATAACAACAAAGTCATATGTTTCCCACAAGCTGTCCTGGTTGTGTCCCGCTTTCCCCTCGTGTGCTGCTGTGCTCATCCATGGCCACATTACAGATGGCTTTTGATTGATGACTGTGAGAGCAGTAGTCTGTGAGGACATGGATGCACCTCCTTCTCCCCCCACATGTTTCTCATTTCTATGGCCTTCACCAAAAATCAGTGTTTTAAGTGTGCTGAGGGTCAGTGACTCACCGCCCAGCTCACAGCTGTTACCTGGACTCAGCTCCAGCATTGAACTCCCCAGAGGTTGTTTTGTTGTGTAGAATGAACATGTCCTACATACTAAAACTCCAATGCAGATGATCCACGCGTTACAGGTGTCTGTGCATTTAATCTTGCTAGCTTGGCTAACAGTGTATTAAAGCCAGTTAGCATAATTGATGCTGATTGATGATTGATCTTTTATTCAGTAATAGCAGTCAAAGTATTTTAATCTGACTGATTATCTATTAACTGTTATCAGTTAACAACTATTGAATTAATTGAGTGTGAATTAATAACTGCATACTTTGAATGAATCAGTATTTATTATGAATTATTCTGATTTACTTTTAATCAGTAGAAGGCAGTGTTATAATCTACACTCATTGTGAGATGAACGCCAAGATGAACAGTTTGTTGTCAGGCACCACATATCCAGAAGGTCTGGTGTCACTCCACTTCCACCCCTACTGCACAATCTGCAGCAACTGTGTGACGATATTCAAGCTGCATGGGGTGGATTATCACAGGACCCCATTAAGAACCTCTACTACTCCATGCCTAGACGTCTGCCGTTTGCATTAGCAAACATAGCGGCCCGACGCCATGCTGAGAGACTCTACTTCTGTATGTGTAGCTCAATAAATATTACCCATATCAGTCTAAATGCATTATCATTTATTGTTCCTGGTAACCTTTATCTTCCTTCCCAACAGCACTGCAGTCCCACACCTCCTTCTGAGTGCAGCTATTCTTTTTGATGGTGAGTCTATCTTTAGCTATTCGTCTTCAACTAATCCAACGTAAACATGTAGGGGGACCTCATACATTGGCATTAGCGAACCTATGTATATGGTGGTGTGTATTTATTTATTTAATTTTTTTGTAATGACAATTATACAGTTATTATACAGTTTTCCTAAAATTAGATTCACAGTATAGCTTCTTGCTTACAGTTTTGCAAAATATTGCAATTCTTTGAATCATA
This sequence comes from Semaprochilodus insignis, assembly GCA_034552555.1. NCBI lineage: Eukaryota > Metazoa > Chordata > Actinopteri > Characiformes > Prochilodontidae > Semaprochilodus > Semaprochilodus insignis. Next base: position 39,168,450 of record CM067475.1, on the reverse strand, counting down.
ACCCCTGTATCATGATACGTATTGTATTTCCAGGTTCTTGCCAATGCCCTAATAAATTATGAATTATTCGGTAACTCCTATGAATTATCTGCTGTGATATATCTGTTACTATTATGAATTATTCAGTATTTACTTTGGGTTATTCAGTATCTACAGTGAATGATTAACAACATTCCATGAGTTATTTAGTATCTACCACAAATTATTCAGTAACTATTACTGATTATGCATCGCCACTGCAAATTATTATGTGACTTATCACCGTAATTACTGACGTTTTACTATATATCACTAGATTAATAGTAGATTAATCAGTACATCCACGTAATTATGCAGGTATTCGATGGACTACAGTGAACTGCAGTGAATTGTCCATTAACAACTATTACACTTCCAGTAATTAGTCTGATTTATGCAGCATTTCTTATTCACGTACAGCTCTGAATGTTTCAGTGACTGCTGCTTAGTTTTTGTAATGACCATGACTTCATCAGTAACGACTGCAAATTATTGTGTGACTGCTATGAATTATTCAGTAGCTACTATAAAGCTAATATGCAGTTTACGGGATTGTAAGGGATGCAGCTCATAAAGCTTGTATGATCTTTAAGGTGGGAAGGACAGCATGTAGTTGTGTGTAGAGTTAGTGCTTGTAGGCCGTGTGTGTGTGTGTGTGTGTGTGTGTTTAGGTGTGCAGTTTGAGAGAAAGGCAGTAGGTCAGTACACTCTGAATGCTACAGAGTAGATGAAAGTCGTGTGATGCAGCTGCTGCAGTTAATGAGCCCGTTAGCTGTTCGCTCAGACTGCTGCCACACACTGCTTCAGCCACGGGGGGGCTGGGAGGGGAGCGGCTTCCTGGAAACGACCAGCAGCGGTCAAACAATGGCCATGCAGTGCGTGTGTGTGTGTGTGTGTGTGTGTGTGTGAGAGAGAGAGAGAGGGAGAGAGAGAGAGATGTACAAATAGAGGGAAAGAAGCCAAGCAGAGGTTGAGAATGCCTGCAAGAAGAGCTACAGTTGGTTTAAATTAGGGAGAAAGAAAAGATGTAGGAAAACAAAGAGATGGGGGCTTCCACTTTTTCAGTGCAGGATTGCTGTGTTGGCCTGACTGTATAGAGTCTATCGCCATCTAGCTGGACATGCTCGATGTAGTTAGAAGGAATTTTGCCGTCAACGTTCACAGCAACAATGCTGATAGTAAACAAATAAGATGTTTACATTAGAGGCTCTTGGAGGAATCCGTGGGATCAGGTTTTACTCGATTCAGTATTTGTTTCATTGACATGACAGCAAGTACAAAGTACAAAACCCCATGTGTCTGACATGCTCACGGGAGAAGGCGAAGGCACTGGGGTATGCTATTGGGAACGTCCACTTGTAGAGAATGGGAACAAAAGTGGGAGAGTGAGATAGAGAGTGATTGGGGGGGGGGGGGGGGAGCTCAAGTGGGGTTCATATGGAGCTGATCATGCTCCACGGCCTGCTGCAGTTGTTTGGGAGAAGCCACAGGTTCGCTGAGTCACTCTCGCTTAACACACAACATATGGAGCTTTATCAACAACTCAAGCCAACATTCAGTACACTACAGCTCTCTTTCTCTCCATCTCTCTCTTTTTTTCCCTCTGTCGCTCTCTCTTCTCTCTGTATTTCTCCCTCCCTGCCTCTTTCTGTCTTTCTTCCTTCGAGGGAGGCAGCAGGGTTGTTTTCACAGGGGCGTTGAAACAGGTGAAGGGTACCTATGGCTGTTGTGTTGACAGGTTTAAAACACTGACATAAGTGAGGTGGAGGGCTTAATGCCAATGAGAAGAGCGTTTCGGCTGGCGTCGGCCAATCAGAATTCTGACATGCTGTGCTGGAGTGAGTTAGGAGCACAGTGATGGAGATTTGCCATTCCACCTTAAATGTTGTGACAGTTACGATTAGGTGCCTTAATAGCTGGTGCACTATTTAAAGTGGCTCAGAAATTCACGTCGGCTGTGAGACATTAGTGTATCAAATCAAGCGTGATGGTGTGAATCTGGTTTTGTCTGACACAACAGCACTTTACAGAGTTCTTAAGTTTTTTGCATTACCAAGGTCTCATTATTACAACGTGCTTCATGTGAAGTGGACAGCAATGACAAGAACTGCTAAAAAAGACGAGCGCTAGCAGAAAGACAAAACAGAAAAAGCTAACGGAGGAGGATGAGGACGTATCCAAGTCAGATGAGACTGAGAAATGCTGACTTAAAGTTTCTTAGCTGGCTTTATTTTGTAGTATGTTGACCTTCATGATTATGTCACATTTAAGATAAAAAGTTCTGCTAATTTTGAGTGTGTGTGTGTGTGTGTGTGTGTGTGTGTGTGTGTGTGTGTGTGTGTGTGTGTGTGTGTGTGTGTGGAGTTGAATGGGGTAAACTGGTCTGCATCATATTCTGAAAACAGTCTTTAAAACAAGTTCTGCTCTGGCCCTGCTGACATGTGTAGTGAGGATTCTTTTTCATCACGCCTACAATCAAGCTTTACATGGAAGTCAGGCCTGAGAAGAATCAGTATTAAGGTTTTAACAAGAGATGAAAAAATAATGCATCCAAAAAAATCACCTGAGTTTCAGATTTCAAGTTTATTTGGACATTTATGCATTGAAATGCTTGTGGTGAGGCTCAGGTTATTACTCTACAGCAGGGCAGCATTAATATACACACTAACTAAAGATACTAAATAAACCGAGATATAATAAATATATACAAAATACTCAATATATACACAAAATACAGACTATACAGAGACAGGAAGGTCCTATGTAGATTTTCTGATATGTACAGTATATTAAACAAGTATAATCTGAGAGAACAAATATATATATATATATAATGTTGTTCTTTTAAAGTGACGTTTATATTGTCCATATGGTGATATGATGTATGGTATTAATATTAAAGTGTCATAGTGCAATGGTATTGGTGAGCCTGTGGGTAAAAACTGTTCATTAGCCAGTTTGTTGTAGCCTGGATGCTGCGGTACCTCCTGCCTGATGGCAGTAAGGTGAGCAGGCTCCTAATCAGACATGAACGTTAATGGGACTTACATTGACTGAAACATGTTAAGAAAAATAGGCTTGCTGTTACCCAGGGACGGGTATCATTAGAATTTTATCGGTACCCGTATGGATACAAAAAATCAAAGACGTGACATGAAAAGACATGGAAAGCTTTTAACGGGTAACATGTGAAAGGCTGTGGTTATATGCCGGCAGTTGAAAATATGTACAGCCATACGCAATATAAAATCAGTCCCCTCTGCTGGTCAGGACAGCTCACACTCCATTTATCAGTTGTATTACTTGATATAGCAGTCTTGTATTATAATACAGAAAAATATTAAAGCACAGCTGAACCTGTGATGCCGTCATGTAAAGTAATCAGCATGTAGTATTATGAATTAAATGACATGTATTAGGTCATGCGAATGACTTTATTAATCAATACAACCACATAAACTCATCCATGGTGTGGTTAGGCTGCTTATAGCACGCAGTAAAAGATTTATGGATTCTCCTGCAGTATCATTATTGCAGAGGCTGATATCACAGTATCGACTGGCACGCAATATATTATACAACTCCTGTACTGCACAAACAGTGTTTGGAATAGTGATTAGGAGCCAGTTTTGCCCTCTATGATAGTGTTTAATATAGTGCTTCTGATTTGTTTTAACGTAGGGTATTGTCCTAAGGGACCGTTTATGTTCCTGATGATTGTGTTCTAGATTGCGTTCCTGTTTTGCTGAGGTAGTAGGACCCGTTTCCATTCCATGTTTTGTCTAGTGCTCCTGATTTTCTAATGCAGGGAATTGTCCTTAAGGTCCATAACACTGTTATCCCTATAATAGTGTTCTAGATAGTGTTCCTGATGTCCTGAGTGACTAGGGGCCACTTACTGTTCCGTACTGTAATGGTGTTATATTAAGTTATTGTTGTATGTGCAGTTTTATTTTTGCCGAACTTTGTGCCATTTCCTGACGCTAAAACAAGCAAGAGAGTCAGTTCTGAAGTCGTGAAAACAGAATATAAATTGAATGCAGATATAAATAATTGTATAACTACATCGTTCTGTAATTATAAGCTCATCGGACAAAAAAAAAAAACGTCAGGATTCATAGATTGAGAAGAGGTGGGACAGTGCAGTGAATGTCTCGTTCCATGTGTGGAAAATGGGCCTCAAAGCAGATGTTAATGGCAGAAAGCAGTGCTTGCATTTGGGCGTTCCAAAGGCCATAGAGTGAAGGAAGCAGCTGAATTTGCAGGTGTCCCAGTGTAAAATCCCAGTCTGTAGGAAATTCTCCTCAGAATTGTGCCAGGGAAGGCATCCACCAAATCTGGCCCAACTACGCAATTAATTGATGCAAGAGTGTCTGAACACTGAACACTCCATGCCAAATCAAATCACAGCTGTTATTCATGCTCGTAAATGTTTTACACGCTATTAGGTACGTTGTAGTCACAGGTGACTCATTTGTTGTCAACAGTATAGCAGGATGTAACAAATAGCTCCAGAATTCTAAGCATTCATTCTGGTGTGCCGGGTGATTCTGTAAGGTCTGTAAAGCTCCTTTTCAGTGACTACAGACAAGTTAAAAAACACCAAGAAGTTAAAACTGGAGGCAGCTGAAGACCAGTCTCGGAAAGTACTCAATCATTTTGGTTGCCTATCTTGACTCCATCTCACTCCCAACTAGACTTGCTCTTGACTTGGTCTCAGCCCCTTTTAGAGTCTTGGCCTTGGCTTGGACAAAGGTGGTCTTGACTACGTCGTAGACTGTATAACAAAGTACCTGTGTTCTATTTGGTGCACAGAGTGTACAGAGTAGTGGTTATAGTGGTAGTGGTTATAGAGACCATTTACACCACAGTACCAGATCAAAGGAGCTGCAGATAAACCCAGCGAAATGAAAGAGTAGAGCAGGATAAGTACAGTAAACCATGCTGGGAGCTTCAGTGTCATAATCGGAACTGCATTTACACTCTTAGCTTCATTAATCTGGATGTACTTTTATTCAAAGAGAACTGAACCCCAGCTTGTACACACACAGAGGCGTATACAGAAACTGTGTCCCACCCATGTGGCATTCAGCAGCTGCAAAACAAAGACTCTCACATATACACCCACACATATATACACACACACACACACACACACACACACACACACACATGCGAAACAGTAATTAGCATGTTCAGAGCGTGAGGCCTCCCTGGCGTAGGTGCTGAAAGATTCCTGAAATAATGGAGCGGATAAAGCTCGTTATCAAGCCCAAAGAAAAGCAACAGGGAGCTCGGAACATGTGGAATAATTGCCTGCGCTTTCCGACGCTTCATGTTAAACTTGGATTCTTGCTGTTTATAATGTATATGATTCAAGCACAGCATATACCCTGGGGTCTTTTTAGCGGCTGAGGAATGGAAGCTGATGAAGCTAATGTGTAACAGAAGTCGATGTGGGTGCATTAGAAATAATGGTTGCACACACCCATTTTACTTATATGTCGTGATGGTAAGCCTACATGCTAGCTGGGGTTTTGTTTTCTTCAGCATTAGCAGATTTCCAGTATGCGAGCTATTAGGAATGTGAATTGCACTGGAATATTCGGTTAACCATTCAGTTTGTCAGTATGCAAATCCCGAAATCACTATTCAGGCATTTGTCACAGTTTGTCAGAATAAAGACAGAAAGTACAGCTCTGGAAAAATTAGAAGAGACCACCTCAATATGATCAGTTTCTCTAGTTGTACAGTTTCTGGGTTTGCGTTGAGCAGTTCTGTTTTATTCTATACCCTACTGGAAACACGTCTCCCAAATTCCAGATCAAACATTGTATTTAGATCTGTTTATTTAGAAAATCACTAATGACGCCTCCAGAAGTCTGTTTTTGAACCATGCTCGCTGTGCATTTCACCCCAGCCACCGCTCGCCAGTCTTTCTGTCGGTCACTTGAGGTCATCTTACGGTGGTTAAGGGACATTGGAATGAGGTGGCCCTGATGACGGTCAGTAGAGAGTGGTTTTGGCCCTCTGCCAGTCGGTAGCTGTGTTGTCCTGTGTGTTTGCTGCTTGACCTTGTTCTTATGAACCAGACGCTCACTGTATCTGCCAGTAAAGCTAGAACCCAACCTTCTGTTCCTCACTAAGAACCTGCTGTACATGTGGAGATGCTGATTTAAGAAGAAACTGGAGTGGGCTCGTATTTATTTCCAGAGCTGTATATACAGGTTAACGGTTCAGGGAAATACCATCTTTATATTATAACTAAAGTGGTAAATGTGACAGTTTTGCTGGTATTTGCACTTTTGCATGTTGACAAGGACACATGGCTTTTAGATTTGTAGGCTGACGTCTCAAGCAGATGTTGGCTAAATCCAGAAACGGTGAAAATACATTTCTCTGTTGGCACATGCTAGTATGATAATTGATAAGCTGAAAATTCCTCTTTATTGTCCATCGCATTGTTACCCATCCACACTAGTTTTGGCCTAGCCTCCTTTATTCATCTGACACCAGAGGTGTACAAAATACCAAGAAACACCACATACTGTTATCTAGGACAATGTTATCATTTTATCCGGATTGCAACAGACGTCCCTGCCACAAACATTTCCCTGTACCACTGTTGCAAAACTATCAGTCGGTTAACAAAGTAAGCAGCCTATCCAAAACATTTACCTATAAAATAAAGGTGATGAATGGAATTAAAGATGGAGTCATCAGGTGGGAAGATCACGGGATGAATGATGCTGTCTGTTGCTCATCTGTCCAGTGGCTAATTGATCTTCCCGAAGAAGGGGTGCTGTGTGGCCTATGTTGTAGTGATTTCACAGTACCCGCTGTACTGTTTGAATTCTAATTGTCTGTGTCAGGTGGGACATGGCCTGAACTCACGATGGCCTGAGCTCTCGTCTTTCCGCTCCACTGTTTCTTCTTGATACACTAGCATACTGTGAGTGTAATCGTGATCGTGTGACAGATGTGCCAAACGGTATATACCGGTGTTTAATATAATGTAGAAGCCTTTACTTTGTTTATCCAGGTATCACCACCAGGTATCACCACTGATGATGCTGAGAATTCCCAACATTATGCTAGTATTAGTTTCGGGAACATTATTATTAACTACATGTAGGTGAATATATCAGAGAATGTACCTTCCACTCTGTTCTCCCCACCGCACTGGCAGATCATCTCCAGATGGGATGGTTGTGGTCTATTAACGTTTCTGCTGTTGTTGGATTAATGCAGTGTCTCTCGAACCGGTCCCCAGACAGTCCAACTTGCTTAGGAATAGAGTGCTTAAGTTGCACTTCCTTGGATTATTGCAGGATTGCTGTTGTCCTGTTTGCTCATGGCTAATGCAGCATGTCTGTGTTTTTCTCTCTCTCTCTCTCTCTCTCTCTCTCTCTCTCTCTCTCTCTCTCTCTCTCTCTCTCTCTACAGATTTCNAAGTTGCACTTCCTTGGATTATTGCAGGATTGCTGTTGTCCTGTTTGCTCATGGCTAATGCAGCATGTCTGTGTTTTTCTCTCTCTCTCTCTCTCTCTCTCTCTCTCTCTCTCTCTCTCTCTCTCTCTCTCTCTCTCTACAGATTTCTCTATAGTGTACCGACCGAGCAGCCATGTTCAGGAACAGCTTGAAGGCGCTGCTGAGCGGCGGCAAATCCAACCGCAAGAACCGCAACAGTGGTGAGTCTGACTTATTCAGAGGGAGGCAAGCTTGACTTGGTTGAGTTTGTGTGTGGGTAATGAGATTACGGGTCACTGAAGTCGTGTGTCATTCTGTAGTTAGCATCATGACCATATAAGGAACTCCAGGTGTAAGTAGGTTTTCTCTATGGGGACAAATGAATGCGGTTTTGAGTATCGGTATTATTTGAACATTTGTTAGGTCGTCGCAAGGAATAGGTCTATGCTGAACTCTTGTCAAGGGCAGCCAATGAGGAAAAGATCTGCAGAACAAAGACTAAGAAAGAAGTTCTTAGATCAGGCAAGGGCAAAGAGCGGCGTTGACATCAGTGAGGCGTTTCACGGTGGAGAGATCTCCGAGAGTTGAAAGGCATGAAAATGGACGAGGGGGTTGCTCTGTTTCTGCTTGACAGGTGGTTACATTAGCTTATTTATGCTGTTCCACAGAACCAAAAGGTCAGTATTGTTTTGTCTGAAGTCATATCATGGTATTTGTCCGCACAACATTTGCAAAGGGTTTTATAGCACGGTGGGATTATTTGCATTACTGCATAATTGGAAATTCCTCCAAGCAATGCACAAATTCATGAATTTGTCGGAGCTCCTGAAGGTCCACAGATAAGAGTCTTTCTCCTGAATCTTCTGAAATCCTTTACCTACCCCATTTAACGAAGCTTGCTTTTTGGCGAGGGGGATTTCGGTGTGTTTTCAAGTCTTATGATGATCATTTAATGCAAAGCAAAGTTATCTTGCATGTGGGATTATTTAGATTTCTACTTAACCACCTCATAATTCAGAGGATCCAGTAATATTTGGAAATAGTGTCCACAGGATGAAGTGTATGGAGTTTGGGAAATGCAATAGACATGAAAGCACTTTTCGTTTTTCCCGTTGGGAAAAGCTGTTTAGACAAGAATGCTTTGGGTGGACACGATGCTGACAACGAAATGACCGCACAACCTCAGAGATCTATGGATAAAGCTGTGATTTTAAACATGCAGGCTGAGAAAAAGGCAGCAGGTCGGTTTGATCTGAATGGTGTAGAGTAGATGAGAGCAGTTTGATGCAGCTGCTGCAGTTAATGAGGCCGTGAGCTTCTGTCGGCTGCCACACACTGCTTCAGCCACGGTCAGCCGGCTGTTTTAATTAGCCGAAGCCAAATTGAACATAATTTGATGATTTGTGTTTGGGTATATTTGAGTAAATATTGTGTGGTGCCGAACCCTGTGTTGATGTGAACGTCACTCAGTAACACGCACATACACAAACGCTCAGTACTCAAACAGTGGCAGTCTTTTCAGCTGTGCAGGAGGACAACTTGAGCTCCTGTATGTTCCACACAGGGCCCTGTGTGTGAGTTGATTCAGCAGGCCTTTCCTTCCTCCAGTATGCCGAGCAGAATCCTTTCGCACAGCTTTGAAATGTTCTCAGTAGGACTAATAGGACGACTCGGTAGCACAGTCGGGGCTGTGTGTGCTGGCTGTGGCCATGGCAGAGTGTATGGAGTGAAGTAAAGCTTTGGAAAACAGGGCTACGTGACCAACGGCATTAGGGTTGCTTCTACACTGATACTGTTATTGGGTATTGATCCGATACCAAGCTCATTTACTCAAACACATACCCCAAAAAATGCACAGATACCAACATCCAGTACCACCATATACGTTGCGTGGTATAAGACTAGTGCAGGCCGCTGCGTGAACACAGGTCTGCTTGCACAGCAAAGGGTTACTGACACCATGGCAGCCAGACACAAGTTGCTCACTGTAAATGTTCCATCCAGGCGTACACTGTGCGGTTGTAGCCAAAACACAGTCTCCTTCACTTTTCCAACACAGATGAACTTGGTAGGACAAAAGTTAAACTCTGAATAGAATTTAAGCCTTAAACAGTGATTTTTTTTTGGTACACAGATTTTTGGATCTGTAAAATAGGCAGTAGAGAGACGCTGTTGTCCTATCCATGTACCTCACTGCCTGGTTTTAGTTTCATACAAGCTGCTGTAGCACAGTTTCTCAGTGTGTTGTGTGTTTGGCACTTGGGTGCACTACATGTTTTGAATTAAAGGCGACCCGTTGGAGACCTGTTATGGTCATTGCTGTATACATAGTTTTATTTTGGGATAGATTTCCATGTTATAGCTTTCCTCATCAAATTCACTGTTTTTTTTCTGTACATCTGTATTTACTTTCTGTCTGAAACACGGTTTGAGCTCTTGTGTCTAAGCCCCCCCTCCTGATGAGCTCAACGTACACTGATTGGTCAGCTCACCCACTCTGTTCTCAATGGCCAGAGCAACGTCCTGCCACTGCTACTAAGTTCCATCCCAGCGCCACTGTGCCTGTGCTGACAGTGGTGTCGGTTCTGCCATGTCTGTTCTAACTGGTTATTGTTTCAGAGTAGTAGTTTTTCCCTTCTTTAGCTCTCTGTGCATTGTGTGCAGGTGTTCCAAGCTTGCTGGTAGGCGGGCAGCAAGGATTGTATTACGAGATGATGTCACAAAAATGGTGGGAATTCCAACAAGCCGTTTCAGGCAGCTGAGAAAAGTGGTTTCTGTGAGAGAGAGAGTTTCTCCTTCCGGCTTTATAACTTTGCAGACTGTTTATATGCACTAAAAGCTACGTAAGACACTAAAGAAAGCACTCTCTGTAGACAGAGCTGACTGATGGAACTGTGTTTCACATGCAGTGTATACACCAGTGTCTCAGTATGTCTGTCAGACCAAATGCTTTTGTGCCCATATAAATACAGCTAAACCAGCAATACGCAAACCAACAGGTGAGCTGTTGAAGATGCATTAGCCTTGGATGTGAGTCCTGTTGTCACCGCTACTGCTACTCATTATGGTCTTTTTGTGCAAGTACTTGTGCTCAGTTTGGAAAAAATGGTATTGATGCATCACAAACCGAATGCTTCTGACCGATAGAACAAGAAATCCTTTTGTTTTGAATGCTGAAGATAGGATTAGATTTAGGTATAGAGGTGACCATGGACAATTCAGTAGCTCTTTACTTGAACCCTGCTACGTGACACTGACATAACCTGATGGCATCGTTTTCAGTAACGCGACAGCTTTTGTCTCAGGCTGATCTTCGCTAAGTGTAGTCTAATTAGCCATCATGACATCAAACATAATGACATTTGTCATAACAAGCACCATTCTTCTTAACATGATACAGTTATGTATAGTACTGGACATGACTTGTCATGACAGTCATGACAACCGATGTTGGCATATGACATCAGATATGACATGTTTATGGTATGGTAAGTGTTACGTAGCAGGATTCAATACTTTAATATTAGTGCATAGTGGTTAGTGTGTGTGTGTGTCTGTGTGAGAGTGTGTGTGTTTGTGTGTGTCTGTGTGAGTGTGTGTGTGTGTGTGTGTGTCTGTGTGTGTGTACTGTGTGTGTGTATACTGTGTGTGTGTGTGTGTACTGTGTGTGTGAGTGTGTGTGTGTGTGTGTGTGTGTGTACTGTTTGTGAGTGTGTGTGTGTGTGTGTGTGTGTTTGTGTGTCTGTGAGTGATTTCCTCAGCAGTGTTTGTTTTCTTCTGGTGTCTAGCTGGGTAAGTGCAGGGGTGTGTCTGCATCTGAAGCCTCACTGCATGCACGCAGGCACACCCCCCAGCGCCCCCCTTCACATCCATCCTGTGGTTTGTTCCCGCACAAGCTGTATGATGAATCTGACTCATGCTCTCTGCAGTGCCTACTGTCCCTGCGTACCATGAAAGAGCAGTTCTGTCACACCAGGCTCCACTTTGCCACGTCATTACTGTTACAGACAGTGTGCTCTAGACGTAGTCAAAGCCACTGGTAGAAATGTGGAGCGTCATTGCACTTAAAGGAGCAGTGTGTAAGATTTAAGGAGACCTATTAGCAGGAATGAGTCTAGTAAACTACTTTACTGTTTCATTTGTCTACAATTTCCTGTAACTGCAAATTGTTGTGTTTTGACCCCTTGGAATCTACGTAGGAGCACGTCTTCCAGCAGATGCTGCCATGTAGTACCGTAGTCTTGCAACAGTAGACCAGAACAGACACACCACACGCTGGCTGTAGGGAGTAACTGTCAGGTTTTTCTGTTGAAGCGGCAGCTGGAATTCAGTAGCACTACAGCACCAGTTGGAGGAGAAGTATCCTTGTCGAAATGTTATATAGTCATGCGGCAGTCTTAGGCTGGAGGCTGGAGCCAGCCTTGTGACTGGAAGGTCCCCGGTTCGATTCCCTGAACTGACAAGACATGACGGAAGTGCCCTTGAGCCAGGCACCTGACCCTCAACTGCTCCCCACAGTGGATAAAGCTGCCCACCATTCTGGGCAAGTTTGCTTACTGCCCGTTATGTGTATGTGGGGAGGGGTTCCACTGCACGGGGTTAGATGAGGTCAAATTTCTTCAGTGTTAATATACATAACATCTGTTCTTACTGTATTAATGTTATTTGTGTTTATTGTATGTTTTTACTGCAGCTCCATTTTTGTAGTCTGAATTTTGCATTTTTGTAGTCTGAATTATGGATTTTTTATGTCTGTTTTTTTGTAGTCTGAATTTTTTTGTAGTCTAAATTTTGGATTTTTATAGTCTGAAAATGGGATTTTGTAGTCTGAATTATGTGTCTTTGTAGTCTGAATTATGATTTTTTGCAGTCTGAGTTATGAATCTTTGTAGTCTGAATTATGGAATGTTTGTAGTCTATATTATGGATTTTTTTTGTCTGTATTTTTTGTAGTCTGAATTTTTTTGTAGTATGAATTTTGGATTTTTCTAGTCTGGACCTTTTGAAAGCCTTTTGTTCAGTATTATACATTATAATAATGTGTCCTACAGTGTCAGAAACAATATAAGCAGTTCTAGTTGATATTGTTTAAAGTCAACTTGAACCAGAAGTCATAACACATTTTCCTTCTGTGCTGTGACATTTCCAAGTGAGCCACGATTTGTCAGGGAGGGTCTCTGAGCTAGCTGCGTGTTCACACATGGTGATAGGTGGGGGTAGGAATGTTGTCTTTTCCTATGCTATGACAGCGAGCGGGCCAAGAGGACATAATTACTGAATTAAAAGTATATTGGATTTCAATCATAAACTGCGCCTTCAGTGCAGTGAAAGGACATCAAATGAAGCACAGAGTAACTGAGCAGCGTTGGATGGAGTGCCAACAATGAATATCAGTGCTGGTGTGTGCACCTTTGGATGCTGTGCAGTGTGGTATGATGCGTCCCATGTATGCGGTGGCCTTGAGTCTTTGTGCACTTTACTAGGCGACACAAATGCGACACAAATCAGATTTCTTTTGCCCCAATGACACACGGATCTGTTTTCAGAGCAGAGCAAGCACTCGAATGTGATCTTTTAAAATCTGGTCTGAGCCACTTTGGCTATGTTTAAATTACAAGCCTCATCGCTCAGATCCAATCTCTTTAACATGATGGTCCACAGTCATAGGTAAGTGACTCGAATCTCTCTTTAATGTGAATGAAAGGGTCTTGAAAGTCTTGAAATGACCTGCATGTGCATGTCATAGCTAAAAATGCCCTATTAATAAATCATGTGTGTCATGAGCAGCAAACAAACTAAACAGCAGAACTGTGAAGATGGCTTTCTCCGAACAGCTCTCGGCTGCTCATTACTAGTGCAAAACAAGGCTCAAAAAGACTCAAATCGAATTGCTCTTCCACAGTGTACTGGCACCAGCTTCAGGATTGGCACGGACGCCACACTGGATGATGGCGCATGTGCACTGAGGACAAAACAACAGATGAATTCTAGTCTAAGCATTCTCATAGAGGTTGCATGACCACTAATCAGATGCTTAACTAAGCCCATGTATCCTAGAGTGGCCCAGATCAGATTTGTGTATCCAGAACATCAGAATTATGCCACTTCAGCCCGGTAATGTGAACAGGACCCAAGATTACACATCAGTAGCTCTTAGTCTTGTCCCCGAGACCCCATACTGTTTCCCCCTCTCAAATACACTTCGCTCATCCCATAAATGCGTGATGGCTATGCAGTTTATCAAGTACACCACATGATGGGCATAGGTGACTGACTTAGAGGCCACGTTGCTAGTTCACATTTAAGCTTTACTGCAGCTTCTGCCAAAGCACTTCTAACTATTCTAATGACTCACCGTGGGTTGACAGATTCTAAATTGAGAACCGTGGATGTGGAGCCCGCATGCTGTGTTGTGAACCAGAGAGACTGCCGGTGCTCGTTTTCTAAAAGCTACATGGCAGCAGAGTAGCACTAGATCAAATCATCGCCCTCTGGGCTTTTGTGGCTGCGAGCTTTAGTCCTGTGTGCAGTAATGGTGTCAGACAAGGGGGGGGCCGTGTGCCAGTGATGCTGGGACAAATGCCCAGAGCCGTTTCGAAGACTCAGCCGTGGCCTCCTTACCTCGTTTTGCTCTCCTTCCCAACCCCGACCACGCACCGCTTCAGACAGCATCAGGAATGGTCTTCCAGCTCCTTGAGCGGGTGTTCTTTCGTTGCTCCTCAGCCGCTTTCATTAGTGGCTCTTTCTAAAACAATGCGGCACTATTGCGGTTGGAGCCAGCGGGTTTTGTCGTCTGTTTTGCGTCGGAGCTATATTGTGGTGTCCTGCTTTGATCGTGCCGTGAGAACACAGGATAGCTAGCTTTGATACAGTACAGCGTCTAGTGTGTCTTCCAATCCAGGGGGCGCTGCAAATGTACAGCTCCCTCTACAGTTGTCCTCTGAAACCCAACTTTCTCAGCCTTAATGTGTTTGCCGTAAATTAAATCTGCACAGCAGGCAATTTGCCGAGCACACAAGAGGGATTGCACTCCATGCCGGAAAATGCACATGTTGGCGGGGCGATTGATGGTTAGCCTCTAGACCCCTGCAGCGCTGGGAGAAGAAACGTAAAGCTCTCGGAAGGCAGCGAGCTGCACTGCTTCATGTTCACTGCGTGGACCAGTTTGGAGGCATACCAGCACTGCTGGCTGGCTACGGCATGTTGGTATAAAAGGTTGGTTTACCGTAACCTACTAAAATGTTAATTAGGTCAAGGAATTAGTGTGACAATCCACAAAGCTTGACGAGACGGGCTTCTGTAATACAGGCTATTGCTAGTGGAGGACCTCAGGCTGCTCTTCCAATTATGGCCAGTTCTTTCAGGATTGTCGGGACAGGCTGTACATCATGTTCTCATTTTAGGAAGGTGTTTTAGCTGCTGAAGATCTGGGATTACTTGTAATTCAAAAAGTCACAAAGGTCCTTTACTTCTTTACTAGCGATGCACCAATACTGAACAGGTATCAACCAAGCTCGATAAAGTTCAGTGGTTACCTTTCACCTCTCCTATTGTCCACAACCTCCTACAGTTTCTGAAATGACATTGTCTAAGTGGTGAAGCAGAGAGCAAACTACAGACGTATTTTGTCAGAGTTCTGAACTTTCCATTTCGCAGAGTACATTTGAACAGAATAGGAGGAATCGCGAAAGCAGGCACCGAAAACAAGAGGCAAACCGAATAACAGCCATGACTGCACTTCACCTGAAAGGCGCTATTCCAGACAGAACAGAAAGCTCATGCCTGTTATAATCATGCATGATCACAACACAGACAATAGGGAATTAGCAAATGTGAAATCTGCCATGTTTGTTTCTCTATGCTGCACTGCATCACAGTAAAAGGTGGTTGGTGTAGCTCAGCGGGTAACACCACTACCCACCAGGGAGCCACCACATGTGGGAGACTGGGGTTCGAATCCCGGTCTGGGTGACTGAGCTGTGCTACACTAATAAGAGTCCTTGGGCAAGACTCCTAACACTACCCTGGCCTACCTGTAATATGATTAACCTTGTAAGTCACTCTGGATACGAGCGTCAGCTAAATGCCATAAATGTAAATGTAAAAGCCCTGGGGTAACTTGCCGCTTCAGCTTTGCGAGCAAAGAACTACAGTATTTCAATATCAGTTTCACTTGTAAAAGTTACAGTTAAATTAAATTAGAATGATGTGCTTAAGGAAGAAAAGCATAATCAAGATGCCTCATTTTAAAATATACTCAATATTCTCAGTTTAAATAGAACTTATTAATATTTTTTATAAGCAGGTTTAATAAATTAAAATGTAACGAGTGCTTTCTTTGGATATTTAGATTTTACAACTTTGTTGTTTCACTGAAAAGTTTCCAATGGAATTATATTTTCATTTTTATTACTCATTTGCTGTAGTTAGAGCTTCATGTTAGACACAGTGTGGTATACATATTGTTGTTTGCAGGAAAAGATATAGTAACTTCTAGCCTTTGTGTAAAAAGTCGGGGTGCAGCGATATGATCCGTGTTGTTCGTTAGATTTCTTCCTTTATGGGAGGAGAATATTTATTTCATGGTTTACGCCTGATGTTATTTAGATGGCCAAGTTAAGCAAAGCACATCCAGGCACTGTATTATTAAGAGCTTAGTTGAGAGATACAACAGTACTGGATTGGTATCAGTGACCAGCTAGCAGTTGTGGTCCCAGTATCAGTACTGGACATGAAAAAGTGGTATCAGGCCAACCCTACTAAAAGGTCACGGCTGATATTTCAAAAGGCCTTTATTCCGAAGGCACATCCAGACTGGCCCGCTTAAAGCCAAAGTGGCAAAGTCTGCAGCCTCCATAATGGAGCAGTTAATACAGCCCCTCCGTGTTTAGTGCTGTTTGTGCAGGTCGACCAGTTGGGTAAGGACCAACTCGGCCTGCTAATTGCAGGCTTTTCTCTAAGCAGAGCTTCGGGAAACCTGTCACGTTTAACAGAGAGACAAAAAAAAGCCAATCAGGCATCCCGCCACTGCTTACGTTAGGGACTGACGTACACAAAAAGATGTAGTTACCGTAAATGGCCGAACGTTTGGCGAGTCTGTGGATGACTATACACCTCCCTGTAAGGCATAGTGTTGTATGCAAACAATGCCTGTCTGTCATGACTGCGGCGTAGCTGTTATGCTTTGCCATGCTGCAAATCCATCAAAAGGCAACCTAGTGAAATATAATCCCATGGGTTGTGTGTTTCGTCCAACTGATCTGGTTTATGCATTTGCTTTCAGTACCTGTTCTGCTTTTGACAGAGCATGAAATCAGTTATGGCCCCCTTTTTAAGTTGTAGTTTTCACTGCAGTATCTTCTTAACTCTGGTGAAGGCTTGAGGATGTACCATGGTGCGAGATTCTGTGGGTAGCGATGTTCCGTATAGGCTCATGTCTAAGCTAGTTTCATCCACCTTGATGTACTCCTTTTTTCATCTTCCTACTTGTTTTGCACCTCATGGCTGTCTTTGCCCTTGCCTGCTGAGATGCTCTGGCCCTCTGCCCGACTCCATCTGCACAAGCGTTCATCAGAGGGGTATCGCATCCGAAATTGCTAATGTGGCTCCTGGAGAATGAGTGGAAACCTGATCATATCTTTGATCATTATTGACATTACTAACATTTGGGACTGTTTGTCAGTGGTGATTACTGGCGTATGTGCTATATGTGGAAGGGACTGTCTTTGAATCATGGAAGTAGTGTTGCCCCTCTTTGTTTTTTTGGGGGAGGTGAAATATTCCTTGGATTTGGAGAAGGGCAAGCCAACTCCCTTTCGTCCTCCATTCACCGGAGGACCTGGGGGCTTCACAGAGCACCCGTGGAGTGAGGCCAAAGACTCTGGGTTAATCAGATAGGGCGTGCACCATGCAGGAGAAAACTCATTGGAAGATCTAATTCCCTCCAAGGCAGTACCAGTCTTCTGCTTTTGTAATTGCAGCAGATATTCATCTTGCTGTTCCATCTCAAACGCTTGATTGGTATGCGGAGCCATTGTGCAGAGTTTCACATGACTTGCAAAGTAAGATTAGACTGTTACGATGGGATAAAGTGAAGCATGTGCCGTTTCACTGCGTATGGACCTTCTGATTATATTGATGCCATTGTAATTATAGCTAAACGACCGCCTCCAATGAAGCATGGTGATGTAGAGATTTAAGGACATTACCCCTCCGCTAAAGACGAGAGTTGATAATACCCCCTTTATCTAATAAAGTGAAACCCAGCCAGTGGCTGGTCGGAGACACCGGATCCAAAACAAGGAGGTTAACAAAGCAGACTTTGGAGTTCCTCATTAGAACCGTCCACTGAAATGCTTTTCTTGGGGGCTCTGTATAGCTGCAGGGTAATCTCCTTTGTCTCTCGGTATTCCTGTTCACTGTGGTCCAGAAGAACCAGAAAGCTGTTGACTTTGCAGGAGTAGTCCAAATTATACAGACTAACCCAGTGCTCATGTTTAGCTAAACAAGAACAAACAGTCTACTTCAGTACAGCCAAGGGATACGTGGGATTCTGGTGGCGATGTTTGTGAAGTATTTTGGTAGTTTGGCTTGATGTTCTGCCGCCATATGGTGCTGAATAGAGTAGAATAGTGTAGAACATTTTTTTATCCTCTTATTACATTGTAGATTGTTTTTGGAAACGTGTTCAGTGCTATTGGCAATTAGATGCGACATGCATCCAAGTATGTTAAAGGTATGAACTATGGACCTTCTTTATTTATTAATACCAACCGTTTTTACAAACTCTTTTTAGGCCAGTGATCCCATTAAAGATGGGCCGTGCTGTATATTTGTGTGGCATTTTTGGGTTTTTGCTCTTCAACCAGGGCGGTGCCTTGGTCTCCAGAAGCATGCTCTTGTGTTTGAATATGGTGTGCGAACTGTCTGGCAGGTAATTACAGCACTGTTGACATTTGCTGTTGATGCCTTAGAGGCTGCTTCGTTCACAGTCTTGGCTTCTGGTGTAAGGTTTAGTGTGTATGTGTGTGCTGGTGTGTTGTTATTCCTGTCATGTTGTTAAGGTGGGCTGAAGCAGACTGACCATAAGGAGTATCGCAAAACTCACGTTTGGGATTAGAGATGCACCGGTACCGTTTTTAGGCAGAGTAATGGAATGGGGAGTGGAATGGAATATGCTGCTCCCTTATGTAGAGCTGAAAGGTTCGTTATATTTATATCAAATACGCTGCTTGTGATCCACCTGTAGATGGGTGGCTAGATGGATGACCAGTTAGAAACAACACACCTGGTACCTGCTATATGAACAGAACCTTAAATAGCTGGCGTATTAACTATGTTGTGCACCAGTCTTCTTGACAAATTGGATATTTTGCCCATTCAGCCTTACTATCATGCTTAAGAGGGGTCTGTACAGATATATAAAACTCTCCTCCTCCTTTCTTTCTTTCTTTCTTTCTTTCTTTTTCTTTTTCTTTTTCTTTTCTTCTCTTTTACTGTCTCATCCAGATATATACTCATGTCCACTCTTTAGTGTCAGAGGTACTGACCCTGCAGGTTTCTGGTCCATTCAATGAGAACAGTGCACATAGTGCTGAAGAACCGGTGGTTTGAATAAGACCCTAACCCACTCCTGCCAGTAATCGTGTTTTACAATGCTCCAGTTTAGCCACAACAGTGTAGGCCTCTCTCTCCATTGCCTTTTTGAATGTGTCATCGTTCCGGAGAAAGAAGCCAAGTCACTACACTGTGAAAACGAGATGCTGCATTGTTGAAAGGAAGCTGCTACCTTTGTGTGTTTCTGTATGTCGTTGCATATTGTTGGCATCCTGTATCTTACATGTCAGTTTCTCTGACTTTCAGCAGTATAAGCAGTACTCTCTTTCTTTCTCTCTCTCTCTCTCTCTCTCTCTCTCTCTCTCTCTCTCTGTTGCTCTCTTTCTTGCTCATCCAACATGAAGTGAAGGCACAGTTGAGAGTTTGTGTGGCTGAATCAGTGGGTAGAGAAGGGGGTGGAACTGAATGCTTACAGGAGAGGTTAAGAGAATCTGTGTAGGGAGAGAGGGAGGGAGGGAGAGAGGAAGAGAGAGGCAGCTGAATAGCTGTTATCGAGTGGGAGAGAAAGAGATGAGAAAGAGGGTGCGTCTGTCCGCCTCGCTGGTGTGCTAGAGAGAGTGTATGCGTATGTGCGTGTGTGTGCTGGTTCTCGGCGCATGCGCCGCTACCTGGCCGTCCTCCTCAACACCACAGAGAGGTCACTCTCTGTCATTTCGGCACCACTCCATCCATCTCCGCTTCTGCCTGTCTGAATCTGACTCCTTTCCGTCCTGAATTCCGCTTACTCTTCGCACCGCTTCTAGACGTCTGCCATGGTGCAATATGTGTGTCAGCACAGAGAGGTGAGTGCTAAGGGTTTCTTTCGGAAAGTGCGGTGGACAGGGGGGTGCCCAGAAACTTTAGGGGCTTGTTCGGGAAGGCTGGTAATGATAAGAGGCATAATGATGGAGCAGGAAACCTTTAGGAAAATTACAGCTTGCATGATAAGAGTTGAAATCCTGTTTTTTTTTTTTTAGTTTGGTGCCGTGCCTTTTGAAGTCATTTAGTCAATAGCCTCAATACAGCAGGCAGCAGTCGTCTCTCGTTTACATTTGATGTCAGATCAGGAGAATGACGAGAGTCTGGTCTCGGTGCCGAGAAACTTTGGAGGGCTCTTCTGGGATCAGTGTTAGCGACGGCAGGAGGATCAGAGCACGGAGGAGTTCTGTAGGAAGATTACAGTGTGATTGTTAAGAAAGGGATCAGTCTGCTGGTTGAAATTGTAGGTTTCGGTTTGATACAGTGCCTTGAGAGTCAGCTTAAACGCATCACGCACCAGTTGGCTCTTTTACACATTCGATGTCAGATCTTTCGAATGACTAGATCTGTTCTGATCTCGCACAAGCGTCAAATCTCACCAGGGTCTGCTTTGAAAAACTTTGGGGGCTCGTCCAGGATGGCTGGTTGTGATAACCGGACCAGACCAAGAATGAGTCCATTTGGATGATTACAGATTTCACCCCATTGTTATTGTAATAGTGTGTTTTAGTTTGATTCAGTGCTTTTCAGAGTCATTTGCCACTAACCTGAGCACGCTAGCCACCGGTTGACCTTCTTGAAAGTTAATGTATCGGCTAAGAAGCTTGTTTCACCTGTCTGTGTATGAAAGCGTGATGTCTCTGGGTTATGGTGGGTTCAACGCCTTGGCAGTAATTAATGTGCTGGTCTCTGTGTCTGCTGTCCGCTGCCCTTGTGCGAGTATTGCTGCTTCACTGCTGGAGGGTGACTATCCAACAGCTCAACAGCTCACTAATGAGAATTCCAAAGCGCTGTGCCTTTACAAGGATTCAGAGCCTGATAAGGAACAGAAGGACATTATTCAGTGCTGGGTATTCTGACACACGTATATCCACATACGTACGCTAACACCCAATATGCTCTCACTCACACTGAGCTGTATGCTCACTTACACCAATGTGAGCAAACACACAAACCCACACACAGTCACTCTCAGAGTCAGTTTTACACACACGCACACACAACACACTCTCTTAAATCCTCTCACATCCCTTCCTATCTCTCTCATCCCTCCCGATCAGCATTCCTCGCCCACTCTTTGGTCTCAGTGGAGCGATAGAAATGGAGAGATAGCGGGGTGGGCTCAAGTTTGGGTGTATGTGTGTGTGCTGCCTCAGCTCTGATGCTGTATCTGTGGGATGAGTGCTTCCCCTTTTTGTGTGAACACAGTGCAGTGCTGTACTTTCGCGACAGAGAAGCTGCTGTCCAAGCACTGCTCAACTCGCTACAGAATTTTCATTTCAGGTCAGGAGAATGATTGTGTGTGTGTGTGTGTGTGTGTGTTTGTGTGTGTGTGTGTGTGTGTGTGCTGCTTGAAGGTGAAGTGAAGCTTTTGGTGGGATGGCTAGTAATGATCAAAGGATGAAAGAGGAATACTCCTTTCCCTGAAAAGAAATGTTCTGTGTGGTGTTTGATAGAATGTCTCTCAGAGAGGGATATGTTGGGAATGGGTTGGGATAGGGACTGGTTGTGCAAGACATGGGATTTGGGTTTGATAGGGACAGGATGGGATACAGATTGTGACTGGTTGGAATTGGAATGACGTGAAATGAGCATTAGGAATCAGGATGTGTCGGCAGGGGCTTGGTTGAGTGGGTGCTACCACTGGTTGGGATGGGAACTGGGGCTAGGTGTCCTAGGGTCGGGATAGGGAAGATAGATTGGTGGAATAAGGACTGGGAACTGAGTGTAGTAGGGATGAGGACTGGTTATTATAGTGATGTCATAGTGGTAAAATATTGAGATATTGGCGATAGCTGGGTGGAATATGGACTAAGTGGGTCTGGGATAGGAACTGGTTTGTACACTTATCGTCAAAAGAATATTTGCTCAGATATTTGCACTCACAAGGAATCAACACACAGGAATGAAACTGGGCAGGTAGGTTTGAATTTGTGAAACCAGTTTCACGCTCTGCCGTGCATGTGGTGTAAGCAAGGCTGGGCCCTATTGCTGTACCTGACTGACCCAGGAGCCATGATTGCGGACATTCAGTTATTCCCTCCGTGACTCATCCTGTTAGTGCCAGCACCATTGGCTAACGACTGCACGACGCAGGACTACATGCACACAGACCGCTGCAACAACTGCCCTTAACACCACGTCAGCGTCCGCGAAGACTGCAATGGTGTTGTGCCAGACTGTCATGGAGTGACTCAGAATGGCAGCGGGTCGTCTTCAGTGAAGAGTCCCGCTTTTGTCTTGGTGGAAACGACCGACGAATCCGTGTTTGGAGGTCACCGTCAGTGCCAAGATGAACTGTTTGTTTTCGCACATCCAGAAGGCCTGGTGTCACACCACCCCTACCGCACCCCTACCAACGTCATACTGAGAGACACTACTTCTTGTATGTGTAACATCAGTCTACATTTTTCATGATCTATCTTTCCTGGTAACCTTTATCTTCCTTCTGAATAGCATTGCTATTAGGTAGGATGAGAGACTGGATGGGGTTAGCGGTAGGGACAGGAGTTGGTTGCTTGCTGTGAAAATGAGGGTGTTTGACCTAGGAACAGGAACTGGTTGAGGTGAGGACTTGTTGGGATGGAATTAGATTGTAGGCAAGGACTTTATCAGATGAGGAGCGTTTGGGATGGTAGAAGAGATAACTGACACTATAAGGCTTATACCCTGGCTTTATTAAACCAGTGTTTTGAAGGAAATAAAATGTAGTTTACAGACAGAGATTTAAGTATTGCCAATTTAGACTGATTTTCACGGTTCCACTCCCAGTACAGTTAGAGCTTCAGATACCACTCAGTCCCAGCTAGTTCCAGCCATTAGAAGCAGGTTGTAAAGTATCTGATGATGGACACGGTCCTCTTAATCTATTAGGGATGACTAAAGCAGTGTATGGACTTGTGGCATGTTAACACCTCTTCTGTTTGTGCTGGGCACATAGACGGTCTGTGTTAGCCTCTACACATAGCCTCTCTCTCTCTCTTCCCCCTCCCTCTGTATGTTCTGTCTGCCAGACACTGACCATGCCGTGTTCTGCTGACACAGCTTTAAATAGGGGATTTATCATGCCAAGGCTGTTGCTAGTCAGATCAGTCACGGAGGGGGTGAGACTCGCAGCCTCTTCCAACCTCACGCAGAGCAATGTGACCCCTAAACCCTTCTGTGCATGCTTACAGTACCCTATGCACCTCGGTGTAGTATTAGAGTATCCTATATACCTTTTATATGCAAGGCTCTATACCTGGGGTCAGCAACCCAGAGGGGAGGTACTTCATCCTGTTTCCTGTCCACCTTTATTGATAAGCTACTAAACAAATACCTGAATCCCAAAAATTACAAGCATGATATCAGCCCAATGAACCAATATCCAAATAGGCAAATATTCGGCTCCTACCCTAGTAGGAGGTGTACTACCGTAGTACAGTACACAGATTTGTTTGTGTTTAAGCTTTTCTTTGCAGTGAGACAGATAGTTCACCTCCATGTCATGACTATGACCTTAAAACTCTCATTTTAGACTGAATTCATATAGAATTTCTATAATATACTCCATAGCTTTCTTGTGGCCATGCGAAGTTTCTGTAGGATTGACTGATGGTTGGGAGGCTTGCAGTATTCTCAGGGCAGTAGCCAACTCTAGTCAAACAGGTTGATGCTTTTGACTGCTTTGAGACAGCCAGAGACCCACGCCCGGCAAAAGGAGGAGTAAGAAAGCAAAGAGAGCAATAGAGATGTAGAGATCGGTACCATCTGCAGTCCTCCCCTCCCATTAACTCGTGCCATGACCAGCAGAAATGCTCAATTATTCATTACTAGCAGGCTACGCCCAAGGATCACATTTCTAGACAGAGCAGACAGACTCTTGGGCTCTATCCCTCTCCCTCTGTCTGTCTGTCTATCTGTCAACCCCCTTGTGTCTCTCCCTCCCTACATCTGCCTGTCCATCTTTCTCTCTGCTGTACCATTATATTCCTCCTACATCACAGATACACACTCTCCTACACATGCGTGCTTAAATGGTATGTATCTGTGGTTGCTTGTACTGCTGAGATCTGGCTGACTGCATCTGCTTGATCATCATTAAGCTGGGAGAATTTCTCACTCTTGGGTCGTACACCTGTATTTGTGCATGATTGCGTGTTCAAAAGGACCCCCGGGAGTGGGGGAGGCTTACTTGAAATCAACCCGTCTGTTTGCTGTTCTAATCCAAACTGACATGCAGCCTTCTTAAAAAAACCCCTATAAGTCTGTTTTTCAAGACACAGCTGGTGTGGTTCAGAGCATGTTGAGGAGGCTACATTAGCCATACTTGATAGCCAGCATATTATAATAACTGCTTTGATGCAGATGAGGTTGGCTAAAAATAGGTTGCCAACATGCCAGCTATATTGAAATAATAATGCTATGTTATGTTAGCATCAGGCTAATGGTGATGTATATGCACATTTCTGCTGGGCTTAATGTCACCAGGGGCAACAGGTGCCTTAGATACAGATATCTGAAGTTTGCAAGAAGCGTCCTATTAGCAAATTCTTCACATGCATGACGTGATCTTACTATGTATTTTGGAGTAAAACCTGAATTCATGTCAGTTTCTTCTTTTAGTAATGCGCACAAAAAAGTACTCCCCCTTGTGGACAGTATTCAGACTGTTAAATGTGAGAGAGTGAATTAGTGATTTACAGTATAAACCAGGTCCTTCTAAAAATGTACTGATATTTACAATTAAAATGATTTAACTTATGAGCATTATGAACACCAGTAGAAACTCAGTTTATCATAATCCTCAAGACCTTTTTGCTTATCTTCCATAGATGCCCAGTAATATGAATGAGAAAGCATAAGGATATGTATAAGGGAGTGGGTCGAAGTGTATCTATATACTTTGGCGGCCTGGCCTAGAATGTGGTCCCACATCAAATCTGTTTGTACTGTAAATCACTAATTCACTCTCTCACATTTAACAGTCTGAATACTGTCCACAAGGGGGAGTACTTTTTTATGCGCATTACTAAAAGAAGAAACTGACATGAATTCGATCTGTATCGATCTGTACCTCGAGCCCTTCGTGCTTCAAGTACAGCTCGACTCGAACCACCATCACTGAAGTCTCAACGAAGACAAGCGACCAGACTCTTCTCTGTCCTGGCTCCCAGATGGTGGAATGAACTCTCACTGGGCGTCCGAACAGCTGAGTCTCTCGCAGTCTTCAAACGCAGACTGAAGACCCATCTCTTCGTAATGCACTTAAGTGAGTAAGCACTAGTAGAGGTGTAAGTTGTGTGTATGTACTTGTGTTGTGTTGCACTTATAATGACCTTTTCTTTTCTATAGGTGTGAGCACTGGGCTGGGGTTGCCAGGTAGTGCTCTTTTTGCTCTATATATGTGTATTGATCTATCTAGGTATCAGCACTGGCCCCCTGTTCGGGCATTGTCTGAGCTCATGGTGAGTTTTAGGCTCTAAACTTCCTGTACTAGCTGGAATATTATCCAATGGAACACTAAGCACGGTTGTAAGTCGCTCTGGATAAGAGCGTCTGCTAAATGCCTTAAATGTAAATGTAAATGTTTGGTGAACCCCGATCCATAGTATGGAAAACATCCAGCATCATTTGATGAATCGAATTAACCAAGTGCTAGATGTTAGTGGGAAAGTCATAGTTCTGTAAGAAGCCGCTACCATTTTCAGCAGAATACTGTCTGTCATAGATAATTCATTTGTTTCTCCTCCCCTCATGTCTGGCTGACACTTTAATCCAAAACTGAGTGATGGTTATCCTTCCCCATCGATTTGGGTGATGGAGCATGTACTATTGTTTGTTCAGAATGGCATTCTCTATTGGGCTCAGTCAAGGTGATTGACAGACAGCCCTATCACGGGTGACCTTGGGGTTGTAAGATGTAGTTGCCCATAGCACTGAGGCACTGAATCAATGGAACTATTAGGTCGAGAGCAACCACATTGCTCAAAGCTATAGATGAATGAGTGAGCAGAGGGAGAAATGAACATATGAATGAATGAGCGTTCCTTGGGGCTCATCTGTGGTGGCTTGAAGCAGCAGCCATGAAAATCCTCATCATATACATCAAATCACCCGTAAAGGGCTGCAGAGCTGTCCGGCATATGGTCCATAGACACGTGGCCAACATTGGCAGTGCATACGGAAGTCCTTCAAAGCCCCAACGTGGGTGGACCATGGCAGCAGCTGGACCATCCTGGGAACAAATACTCCATAGAAGAATCATTTGGCACGCTCATTTGGAAGTGATTGTGGGAACTCTTGCATCAATCTGAGACTAGCCTTGTTTGATAATTTGGTGATTAGTGGATTTGCTAAAGGGGGCTCATCCCATGTGAGGGTGCATGGAACGGCTATTCCTGGAGCTATTTTGAATCATACTGGATGGCCTCAGTTCTATACAGTCTGATACAGAATTAATGACCTCATACTGATATGCATTAGCATCAGTGCAAATGCTCAATCCCCCAACTCGGACAAGCTGAGAAGATGGCAACTTTCCATGACCTGATTGGTCCCATGCCATGTACAGTAGAATGTGGGGAGCCTGGAGGTGGAACATATGCCAATAATGCTGTTATCATTTTGATAACATGGGAACTGAGTGTTCATTACACTGCGCTTAACATTGACCCAGGTTTTTCAAAGATTCCTGGTAACAGTGGACAACTCACACCATAAACGATGGGTAAAAACTCTTATTTAGTAAAATGAATCCGGTAGTCAGAAAGACACTCTTCATTTGGACAACTGTTGGGGGTTCTACGCTGGGGCGTCTGGTTTGAAGCCTGATTTCTTGTACTCAGTGGGGCCTTCCAAACATCTTTAATACAGAGTTTAGATGGACAGAAGGCCCTGTCCTTCATTAGTTGCATTAGGTGTGTTCAGTGTGCGAAATACCCCCTGGAATTCAAGTGGTCCCATGTCTTTAGCTGTGCTGGTGCAATCTTCACTGGCAGCAAAATGTTTGATTTAGCAATTATTTTTTCTGGAAATGCTCTTTTCTGGTTTGGTATTACACTCTTCCAAACATGAACTGTCTTTTTTCCATTTTTACAAATACACTACGACACATTGTAAATTTTTGTTAGACATATCCGGATATAGTTACAGTGGGTAGGATATGATGAACCACCTGGGTGATTTGCTACCACCCTGAGTCGGATAGATACCAAGACAGAAGCCTGCCGATTGGCGGGTGAAGCAGCTGAACAATGACATTTGCCTGAATTTGTTTTTGAGCATCTATTTCTCCCTAACAAACAGCATATCGTCGCTGCCCAAAGAAAAACAAGAATCTCCAAAATGG
>CM067475.1:39069549-39131442 GCA_034552555.1 Semaprochilodus insignis | reverse complement strand
AATTATGTACCTTCTTAGACAGTGCAGTAAATGTCCGTTTTTTTGTTTTTCAGTTGTCTTTTTCAAGCGTTTATTGTCATATGGACAGAGAAACAAGCAGTTGCACTGTACAGTGAAGTTCTTGCTCTGCACCAGCACCCGCACTTCAAGTACTAAACAATTACAATATAAATACTAAGTACTAAATAAGAAAGAAAAGACTAGAGAGAAGAATATATGTATGTATATCAGTACATATATTTATATACGTAACATATGTATATTATACATATAAATACAAATATAGCAGTGCAGTCATATAGTGATGTCACTTCAGTTGGACGAATAGGGCTCACAGCAGCCCAGTGGACATAGAGGAGTGGCCCATCTGCGACTTTGCATAAACCGCATCGCTATAAATAAGGCTTTCTCTACATTCTGCTGGTTTTCAGCCTCTCCGCTGCCTCCTCTGCTGATCCACTAGCCTTGAACGAACTTCAGCCTGGCTGTAGGCCAAACGCCTCCTTGTCTCTTTCCATGCTGTTTTTCCTCTCTTTCTCTGCATTGCTGAGCAGCAGTTCTCTCTGTAGGGCCCGCTAGCCACTAGCACAGCCTCATTCCATACTATCCCTCGCTGTCTCATAAATAGCGGGCTTTAGGATGTCAGATCTAATGCTGTTTAAGCTCAGAACCTACCAGCCTTAAAACACCAGCTTAAAGCCAGAGTGAAAAATCGAATTCCCACAATTTACTCCCTTATCCCAAATGTAGCCGATCATACAGTACATGTTCGGTGTCTGAAGTCTGCTTCTTTATAGAACTTATTAATCTCAAATAGACGTGCTGATGGGGTTTCTGTCACAGGATGACATGCTGTTATCTATAACAATGAAGGATGATGGCTTCTACAATTTAGCCATAGAACACACAGTACAAGTCAAGCGTTTAGACACACCCAACCAAATAGATGTGTTTGGTTATCTTACAGACTCTACAGGCTCACACTTTACAGTTCCAACTGATGAGATTGCTGAAAACATAAATATCCTGATATAGCACATATACTGTTGATGTATTACAGTGTTATATTTCTGCCATATTGGCACCTCTAGTATATATTTTGTTGTCCAATAAATTTTTAACTTAATATTCATGACGGACATACCAACAGAATTAATCCAACATTGCTTAGAAAAAAAAAACTTGTTATATCAACCTCCATTGCAAGTTAAGAAAGTTTTATCCTCCTCTAAATTCAGTTTTGGAGGTGTTTAAGGTGGACTGTATAATTCCATGAGTGCTGTTTTATAGTTTGATGTCTTCACTTCTATTCTATATAAAGCATCAAGCTAAAAAAGTACTGGTACTGTACTTTTAACTGACTATAAAGTAGAAACTGACCATATCAAGAAAAAACTAATTTCCTTTATTTATTAACTGTTAGTATGTGAACTTTGGTGAAGTCTTAAAACATACCGTTCTGGCCCCAATCCATATAGTCTATGTAAGGACATTAGGTGGCAAAAGGAGCCAGTTTTGAATTTACTATATTTCATTATGTCATGAAACCGAACACATTTATGTGCTACTTGCCCATTCACAATGAAGCTGTACGTGGTGTAGCAGCCTGGACTACTTTTTGAATGAGGCATAGTACAGGGCAGCCAATCAGATGATATCGGTTGATAAAGGCACAGTCACAAAAACAGCCTGTTTAGTGGGATAAAGAGAGGTTTGAAATGTTCCAGCATCTAGTGTTACTGCAGCATCCTCGGGTCTTTAATCAGTGGTTGCAGGATGCTGCTGTTGGCTGGGTAGTTTTGGTTAGTGGACTGTTTTCGGTCCAGCAGCAACACTGAGGTGTTTAAACACTCCATATCAGACACGACCCCACGTCCTGACTGTGTACAAAAATAAACCCCTGTTTGTGTGTATGTTTGTCCTGTCCTTCTAATCTCGCATCTGCTTTCTTTGCCGAGTGTAACTCAACACTAGTACAGTATTCTCTAATGGCTGTAAGATAACATCACGTGGATGGTCTCTGCACCGAGTCCCGCTTGTCGTGAGTGAATTTAAGCGAGATTACTGATGAGTTTTTAAGTGGAGGGCTGATGATCGGATCTAGCGGCAGTCCTGATGGATGAGTCCGCTAACCACACCGGATTTCCACTCTCGCTGCAACATTTCAAATGCCTTTTTTATTTATTTATTATGTTTTTTCCCCCCTCTTTTTCTCCGTATGAATTCCAGGAAGCGAACGGCACATTTTCCGCTTTAATGACCGCAATCAATGCGAGAGGCGCTTCTCCTGCTTTGAGGCTGAACTTTGACCTTTCAGGCCTCTTGAATAGATGCAATTACATTAATCACAGCCTTTCCGTCTCACACGCATTCACCGACACGCAACCTGAAGTGAATTTGCTTTTGTTAGGCTTTATTAGAAACAGTCTGGATACATACTCAAAGATGTGGCTGTTTGAACAATCATTCAAAGAGCCGTTCACTTTAATGTCTGAACAACAGATCCGTCATCACTGGTGTGTAAAATGAACAAACTTGGAGTCAGTTCATCACCAGCTTTTAATACGCAGTGCAAATCACAGTGCTTTTTCCGGAAACTGAAAGTGTTGGAGTGAGGGGAGAGAGAGAAAAAGAGAGAGCGAGAGAGAGTGGCACTTGCGTCAGCAGAGCTGAGTTGATTGTAGCACTGAATCCTCCAGTCAGTGTGTTGAAACATCCATTTTGCTACATGCACTATATGGCCAAATCTGTGATGGACTGCCGATTTGTTTCCTGGCTTAAATGATGTTTAGATAATAAATGAATCAATGAATATGGCCAAAAGTATGTGGACAACCCTCCAAACTGAGCTTAGGTGTGTCAGCCGCATACATTACTAACACGTGCGTAAAACCAGACACACAGCCGTGTAACCTCCATAGACAAACAGTGGCAGTAGAATGGATCGTACTGAAGAGCTCAGTGACTTGAAAGTAGTAAAGGGGGAAACTGCCCTGTTGGATCTGCCCCGGACAACTGTAAGTACTGTTGTTGTAAAATTTTGGAGCAGCAGTAGCATATCCACTGTTTATTCCAGAGCCCATGAAATTGTTTAACCTGTTGTTGCACCATCCGCTACAGAGTTCCATGCTGTCTCTGGAAGGAACATCAGCATAAGAAGTGTGTGCTGGAAGCTTCAACAGCTATGTTTCTATAATTAAGGAACTAGCTAGCTGCATGCAAGACTTTTTGACCGTTTTGTGCAATACCAAGCTCTGGCTGGAATAGTGTAAAGCACACTTCCACTGCTATCCCTGGAAGAGTGAAATGGAAAAGTGTTTTCTGGAGTGATGAATTCTGCCGAATCTGGCAGTCTATATATTATCAACTTGATATTAACGACCATGCTTTTGAAATGGGATGTCAAACAGGCCCATATAGATTTGATGCTCAGATGTCAGCATACCTTTGGCCATATAGTGTATTTTTGAATTTGTTGCCTTTGGACCACCTGGGGTTGTTTTGGCCATTTCTGGAACCCTCACTGGGCACAACCTAATACAGGGTAAAACCTAAGATGGTAAAAAAAATATGTTTCTGGGATGTTTCAAGCACCACTGTATATTGAATTAAATGTTTGGGGTGTGTTTACAGCGGTGTGCATCCAATTAGATGATATTGAAAGGCAAGTTTTAACAAGGTCTTTAAAAACAAAGGGCGATGTGCTCTGCTAACTAGCTGAGTGATGGCAATAGTTCTACATACTGTAGGTCAAAAATGCTCTGCTTTGCTTTATACATATGAGTCTGGGTTTGTATTAGTGTTGCAGCAAGAACATGATCAGAAGGTGTCTGAGTGAGTGTTACTCTGAACATTCTGTCTAACAGTTACTGTGAGTTTTGTCACTCAGACATGTCGAGGAAACCAACCTGTGAATCAGTGAGGTGCGTGTCAGCTCGCGGCTAATGAACTCGCCTGCTGTTTATCTAAGCGTTATTGTAATGTGTACTCATGTTTGCGTTAGCAGTGACGTATGCCTTGTCTGCAGATGAATTTGTTCCCTCTGAACCCCTTAAGCAGGTGTCTGATACACTCACTGAATAAGTGCTAGCCCTTGATTATGTTAATTGAAGTTCAAGAGAAGTTTAACAGTCTAGTAACAGCATCACCAAAGCAGAAGAAGTTACTAAATGCCATAAAGACTAGCCCCCCTGGGTCTTCCAGTGTGTATATGCCACGCTCCCCAAAACAAGTGGAGATGTTCTGTTCTAATGCAAGCTGCGTTCAGCCCGTGCCACATTTGTGTTCAGATGTAGAAGAGGAGATGTCCTATTAGGATTTAAATGAAGAATGATCAAGTCCTTCTTTTCGGTTGTTTCCTGACGTAAACAGAGAAGTGAAAATGGTTCTGACTCCACCCCGTTGATACAGAAAGTAAGTCAGACATAATGTCAGACAAAACGACAGTAACAAATCGATAATAATAGCATTGAATAAATGAGTCGCCATTAGGGAACGTCAATAAAAGCAATAAGCCAGGAGATCAATCAATAAAAAACATCCTTCATTAAATTGAATGATGTGTGCTGCTGAAAGAATATGACATGTGATGGCTACATAAACTCTATGGAAAGAAATGGGCACTCTGGATTTGATTCCCAAAACCAAAGCCATTAAATGCAAGTTATTGGTAGACCCTATTCAGGCGGGATTAGTTTTACATGGGGAGGTGGGGTAATATAATTATAGTGATTTTAGTCCTGTCCGGAGGCACCGTTTTTACAGACTGTGTCCTCCCGCATCAGTAAAGATCCCCAGCATCTTTTACCTTCTGTAAAACGAGCCACAAAAACAAGCTCAAGTTATTTTAATCCTGTGCGACGTGTGTAAATATTCCATAATATCCTGTGGAAAGGGGAGTTTTCTCAAGTATGGAGACGCTCGAGGATGGAGGTGCTAGAGGATGGAGGTGCTAGAGGGGAGGCATTTACGTAGCATGTCACAGATACCTTGAGTCAAGTTATAACACTCAAATCCAAAAGACCAGCCAATGGCCTCCTCAGATGTGCGAAGCTTCTTGCAACATTAGGTCACTGTGTAGCGGAGTCTACAGCCTGTGTTATGAACATGTAACTAAAACATATTATTGGGTTATAAGATTGATTGTCATCCTCTGCTTAATCAGTGGTCACAGGACACCTTGGGCTGGATATTCTGGCTGGTGGACCGGTATGTTTGGTGGGTGCACATGATTTTAGAGGTGGCGGCAGTGCATAAATCGAGTAGCCACTCCCATCTCGGTCATTTATGCCGAGATTTCTTATCCTGTGTGTATCGGTCATAAATTAACAGACGTCCTGTAGTAAAACTACGTAACTCCGCCTCCCTATGCAAAATGAATCCCGTCCTAATAGGGCTATAGAGATGCGTTTCTGATGGGATTAGAGATATATATATGATTAAGGGGACCCGAACCGCAGTGCAAAACCTGCTAGACCACCAAAACTGCCCCGGTCAGATAAACAGCACTTAAAGCTGTCATCTTTAAGAGAGATGAGAAAATCAAGCTCCCGTCTTACTTCAGTTCTGAATACATCTACAGGTCCATCCTTCCACTGTGAGAAGACACCTCAACAGTATGGGTCTGAAAGAATATGTAGCTGTTGTGAAGCAGTTACTGAGGGGAGGGAGAGAAGAAGAAGAAATCAGAAGCTGCTGATTTTCTCAGAACAATGGACTGACTTTCCCTCTGGGATTAATAAAGTGATCTGTCTGTCTGTCTGTCTGTCTGTCTGTCTGTCTGTCTGTCNTCAGAGTCCTCTGAATGTGTTTGTGATTATTTGGATTGTGAGAAACAGAAAGTGCTAACCAACTTCTAAGACTGAATTCAAGAAATGAATAACTTGTACGTAACGGCTGTTTTGACCAGGGCTGTTACAGTTTTCAGATTTCCTTTAGTTTTTATTTAAATTTAATTGTTTTGCTTTCTAATTTCAGGTTCGTTTAGTCTTAGAGGAGCATTAATAGGTTGTGGTTTATTTGGGTTTGTATTTAGTGTCTGTTTTAGTGTTTGTATTATGAGTTATAAGCCTGTGATGGATATTTAAGTAGAATAGAATCATTCCAGCTGCGTACTGAGCTCAGCCTTCCTTAAAGACACACACAGAAGGGATCTACTGAAAAGCGAAAGCTGCAGTTTCTTTTCTCCACAGTGTGGTTTTTGTCAGGTTGTGGCGGACATGATCTTTGGCTTGTTGTTTTAGTCGTAGTTTTAGTCCTGGACCCTACTGAATGATCGAGGCTGTCTGATTTCACACAGTGTTGTGTTTTACTGTGTACTGTGCTAACAGCAGTCGCAACCAGGAGTCACCACTGTGGACTTGACTCTCGCTTTCCTCAGAGTCAGCTCAGTGTTGATATTCAGGCTGTGAGTTCAGTTCAGTTCGCGAGAGGCAGCTCTGAGTGATGTTTATGAGCGTCAGGTCGTTTACAGTCTGTTTTTTATTTCTTCGTAAGAGTTACGGTGTCTTCTGCACCACGCAGCGTTGTCTTGGCAACCAAACAGTTGCTAACGGACACTTGTGCCGTGTGTAGTTCACGCTCTCCCACTGCCTTCGTTTTTTTTCAGGCTCTTTCTTTTTTTATTTCTCATCATTGAGTGCTTTACTTCGCACTCGTTTATCCCCCTCCCCCGATCCCCCTCTCTGTCTCTCTCTGGCTGTAAATAGGCGTGTGGTTTGGCCAGCTGGGAATGGAAAGGTGGGAAGTAATCAGAGGCACGACACTGCCTCTCTTCCTCTCCCAGGTGACACACTGACTGCCACCTGATCTCTCCTTCTCTCCCTGTCTCTCTCTCTCTCTCTCTCACTCCCCTTCACTTCCTCTTTATCTTTCTATTCCTCCTCTCACCTTGAGGCTGAGTGGTTCTGCGGCGTGCCTTTCAGCAGCAGATTGCTCATCACTGCTGGATGATCTGAGAGCCGCTGTGTGTTCCTCTCTGTGCTGAGTTAGTGTGGATCTATCCATCAGTAGGACAGAAGGAGGGAAATGGTGAGGCTTTGTCATTTTCCCTCTCTCTTCTCTTTTATTCCCTTTCTCTCTCTCTCTGTCTCTTCACTCTCAGTGTCTTTCTTTCTTTCTCTCTCTTTCTCTCTCCACTTTTACATTCTCTCCCTCTCACTGTCTTCACTCTGCCATTCTCTCTCTCTCTCTGTCTTCACTTTTACACTTCCACATTCTCTCTCCCACTCTTCACTTTCACACACTCTCTCTCCCTCTTTCTCTCTTTACTTTCACATTCTCACTTTCACACACTCTTCACTGCCTCTATTTCTTCTTTTTTCTCTGCCTCTCTTTCTTCACTCTTCCTTTTTTCACTCTCACTTTCTCTGTCTCTCTGTTCTTCTCTCACCTCTTTGACTGTCTGTATGTGTCATTCTCTGCTCTTTAGTCTCTGTGTTTCTCTCTGTCGTCCCTCTTATGCTCTCTCTTTCTTGCTCTCACTTCTCTCGTCACTTTTTCAGTTTTTGTGTGCCTTTCTCTCTCATTCTCTCTCTCTGTGTCTCTCATTCTCTCTCTTGTTTTTGTGGTTCTCTCTCTCTCTCTCTCTCTGTTTGTTTACTGGTGTATGTATCGGGGATCAGGTTGTTTTCCTCTTTGTAATGATAGCCTGTCTCTAACCCGGCTAATGTGACTAAAGCCCTGTGCTGAAAGATGAAGATCCAGCAGAGCCGTGCTGGAACGCTGGCCTGTTGTTTATGTCTGTGTGAGTTGAGTATCGTCCATGCGTGTGCAGCACTGTGCAGTTTCATTTTCGTTTGCCTTGTGAGCTGCTCAGAGTATTTTTGTTGGGCTTTAATTAGGACCAAACACTATATTACAGGCTTTGCATACTTGTTGATGTTTCCAACCTAGTACTCAAACAGTCGTGCTGAATACCGCCCTTAAAACCAGTAATGTTTACATTTCATACTTAACCATGATTTTAGGCATGTTGGTTCATTTCTGCGGAGGCCGGTGAGTCTGACCGGAGTACCTGGACAGCAGTGGTGATACAGAAGGAAGTTTAAGAACCGGAACCCTGGCTGTTAAAACTCTTTGCTTGCTTTGTACAACGTATTTGACATGTACACCGTATCTACTGCTTGAAAGTTTTGAAACCTTTTAGAATTTTCTAGATTTCTGCCAAAATTTAAGATAAATCTTCATCAGATTTTCACACAGTACATTTACATTTAAGGCATTTAGCAGACGCTTTTAACCAGAGCGACTTACAACCGTGGTTAGTGCTCCATTGGCTAATGTTTCCCAGCTAGTACAAGAAGGTTAGAGTCTGTGGATTAGAGTCGCCATGAGCTCAGACACTGCCCGAACAAGGGCCAGTGCTGATACCCAGAGAGAACAATACACAGACATATATAAAGCATAAGTGCACTACCTGGCAACCCAACCCAGCGCTCAGACCTAGAGAGAAGAAGGTTATGGTCAGTATTTCAACATACACATCTATTAGTGCTCACTCACTTAAGTGCTTTACAAAGAGATGGGTCTTCAGCCTGCGTTTGAAGACTGCGAGAGACTCAGCTGTTCGGACAGCCAGTGGGAGTTCATGCCACCATCTGGGAGCCAGGACAGAGAAGAGTCTGGACGCTTGTCTTCCATGCGTTTTCAGGGATGGCGGTTCAAGTCGAGCTGTACTTGAAGCTCGAAGGGCTCGAGGTACAGATCGACTCTTGACCGCTGCCATAAGGTAGGGAAACGCTGGTCCATTCTTGGCTTTGTAGGAGAGCATCAGAGTTTCAAATCTGATGCGGGCAGCAACAGGAAGCCAGTGAAGGGAGCGCAGCAGTGGAGTCACGTGGGTGGACTTGGAAAGATTGAAGACGAGTCGAGCTGCTGCATTCTGGACCTGATGGCCCGTAGAGGAAGACCAGCCAGGAGCGAGTGCCTTTTTGAACATTTCAATATCTGGTGTGACCCCCTTGTACAGCAGCAACTGCAATTAAACGTTTCCAGTAACTGTTGCTTAGTCCTGCACATTGGCTTGGAGGAGTTTTAGTCCATCCCTCTGTACAAAACAGGTTCAAAACAGTTATGTTGGTGGGTTTCCTCCCATGAACTGCTTGCTTCAGGTCCTTCCACAACATTTCTATAGGATTAAGGTCAGGACTTTGACTTAGCCATTCTAAAACATTAGCTTTATTCTTCTTCAGAAGCCCCACCTTCTTTAATAGAACGACTTGTGTGCTTTGAGATTCAGCTCATTTACAGATCTTCCTCCAAACATAACCAAATACCTATTTTGGTCTGATCCATCCACAAAACATTGAGAGCCTGCCATGCACACCATTGTTGTTCAGTGTTCCCCTGATGGTGGACTCATAAACATGAATGTTTGCTGGTGTGAGAAAGACCTTTATTATGGGTATGGGTGAGGGTATATGAATTTTCATAGCTATTGTTAAGTAATATTAATTTTCCTGATTTTATGGTAAAGTGTTTTGTTTAAAACGATGATTAACGATAAGCCTGAAAATCTGCAAGAGTGGTTTAGAATTCTAGATGGGGTTAACAAAAGACCAACTTTCATAATGCTAACCACCTATACCAGCACGACAAATGAATATCCAGACATCGCCACAGTCAGCCCTAGTTGTAATGCATTAGGAAACAGACACTACCCATGCAAGGCACATGATGAGTGATCTGTTTTCTTTTCCTCTTTCAGTTCAAGCCTTTCAGTCACAGCTCTAAATGAGCATTTGAAGTGCCTCTTGTCTTGTGGTCCACTGCGTCAAGTGCCTTATTTGTGTGTTCTAAGCGAGAATTAACAAGGTGCTTTGTTGCTTCTGTTAATGAGCTGAAAATGGACTACGTACTGTCGTCTTCGGCTGGGTAAAAGAAGGAGGCCGTGGAGTGGTGTATTCCCGATGGGAACTCCACGGTGTGGGAGGGGAGCACCACGCAGTGCTCACGGTTACTCACAGCATCGCCATCCACCATGGCTCTCTGTCGCCAAGGCAACAGCTTATATGACTCGCTCTCATCCTGAGGAGGATGTTCACTGTCACCTGTTGCATCACATCCTGGTGGGGCTTCTTCATCTACAGCTGTTAACAAGCTGAGGCACCTCATATGGACACTGGAGTGAAATTGAAGAAATGGAACAAATATTTATATTCATAGTCCTGGACCTTTTTACAGTTTATATAGTCCCTGATAGAGGTCGCACCAAGAGCCCCGGCAACAGATCAACCTTGTTAGACTGGTTACACAGGCGTATTATACGTTTCCAAATGCACAGCATTCCACAGTGTGTTAACTTCAGGCCTGATGAGAACAAGAACACAGGCTTTACCTACATCCCAACCAACACTCCAACATTCTTCATTATAAATACTTCTGCTCACAACAGGCACAACATGTTCTCCAGTGAAAACTAGCTATGGGAAAAATGAATAGATTCCGTAAGGATTGATTCTTCAACTCCGACATGTCTGGAAGTCAGGGTTAATTCTTAGTCAGTGACTCAAGAGTCTAACTTTTCTTGATTCTATTGACTCTATGGTTTTTCACTGTAATCAACTTGAGGGGCATTTTGATGGGGGTGTGCCTAAAGCGGTTTGATTTTCAGGAGCACAAAAACTGTTAAATGAATCATCTTTCTGCTCACTAGATGAAGTAAACACCAACTCTGCACGCAAAAGTCGTTTTCATCATGTCTGCGTCTACAGTGCACAGCTCTGCCCCATAACTCTGCCACACAAAACCAAACTCTGCTGTTTCATCATGAATTCACAGAGTGTGGAAATGAGAAATGAAGCTGAGGTTGGCTTCTTATTCCCCAGCTTCTTGTTTAGGGTTTTCATACCACCCTAAGTGGTGCTGCAGGTACATTGTTGAGCCTTCAGGATTCTCAGTATGTGAAATAAGCTGATAAGTCTGTAGCCAGTTGTTAACATTTGTCAGGCTGCTTGATATTTATACTTGGTGTAGCAGGGGAAAACACATCACTAGAAAGTTGTGGTGTCCACTGCTGTGATTAGAAGCATGGAAATGCCCAGTCCCTCCTTCTCCTCCATCTTCTCTGCCCCACATTGAAGCTTAACGATCTAAATCCAGTGTCCTTAAATGATCTAACCAGGAGCAGGACCTTCAACATGATTGACACGAGTTAAGAATACACCACTGGGGCAGCAGTGCTACTACTCATCCTCTCATGTTTGACTGACAGGCTTGGGCCTACAGTGACTCACTATCACCTCCTGAGGTACAAAATGAGTTCATAAAGCAGGACTGGTCGGGGCTAGCTGGCTAGCATACTAACTTCAGTAGGTATCCCTACAACATAATAGGTGGACATCTTTGACATACTGTCCAGACTGTTATTTATTTACATTCTGTTGATAATTTCAGTGAATTCTGGTGTGTTTTAAGCTGAATGTTTTACAGATTGCACCTTTAAGCTAGAATGAGTATGAGGTGCTGGGAATGGCTGTATTTGCTATAAGAGTGGTAACATAAGACTGACCTGCATGCGTGCAGTGAATGTATTTAGACAGTCTGCAGTCTAGATCTTGGAGCAAGCATTTACCTTAGCTTATTATCATTTAGCTAATTGGCTTATAAGCTTATAAGACCTGAGCATCGATACTTGGTAATGTTTAAATAACAGCTTGCTGCCATAGAGGTATTTTATTTCATAATATGGATATAAATTCCCATTTTTTTTTTTCCCAGGAATTTGGTCTGACGGCGGGTCAGAGAGTCCACTCACACATTAATGTTGCAACCCTAGATGGGTCATAATGCTCTCAGTCACGTGCAGAAGTTTTTATGCCCTTGGTCAAATGTTTTGTTGATTTTGTACTTGTATTTTCTGTATGTGTTTCTAGATATGTATTATATCTTAATCTTAAATATGTCATTTTCTGCAAATTGATCTGCACCTACAGGTCACTGCTGTTCCTTTGATTCATTACGTTGTTGAATCCAGTATTTTTCTCCGGTCTCAGTTACGTACTCAGTTTACATCTGTTAAGCGTGCCATTATATCCCTCTCTTTATTCCGAGTCTGGGACTCTGCTGAGTAGTGCTACTAATGTTTCATGGTTTCTTTATTAGGTTATCAGTTTCTTAGCAAGCAGAAAGGCCAATCAGCAGACATGCAGAGATTTAGAGGAGCCAGTGTTGGTAATATGGGTCCTCAGCCCGCACAGTGTATGGACAGTGTATGGCCTGTAAGCCTGTGGTGTAGGGTCAGATGAGATGGATGGATCTCACAGTGTAATTGTGTTACATGCCATGGAGCAGGTTCACTGTTGCTGCTGAGGTGTTGAAGGTGTGAAGCCCCTGGGCTCTTACATAAAGAGCACACACACACAACCTCTCTCTCTCTCACACATGTTAACCTTGCAAAGCATGTGCTGGCAGATAATGTGGTTTCAGGCAAAGCATATAGCGAGGGTGGGTCGGCATAGGTCACTCTTTCACTGTTTAAAGATCTGATTCTACAGGTGTTGCTGGTTGTAGGTCACAGATGAAAGCAGTTATGTGTCATATGAACTCAAAATGAACAAAAAAGCACTGATTTTCAAAAGCGAGAGACCACCAGTAGCAGTAAACATATTTAGCAGTAGATTACATAGAAGATCTGAACATATTTTAGTGTGTCCCCTCTGAAATCTTCAGCACAAAATGTATACCCATTATTCCATAAAACTACTTTCAGAGTTCTAATATAAACTTTCATTTTCTCAGTGACAGCTACACATCCTTTCAGGCCCATAGCCTTGAGTTGTGTTCTTACAGTAAAGAGATGAACAGAAATCTGTGGATGTGTTCCGATCTGAGGAAAGAGAGGGGCTTGATTTTCTCATCTCTCTCAAAGATGACAGCTTTAGAAAGTGTTTGTCTGATGGGGAGAGTCTTGGTGGTCTCCAACTGTAGCACAGTATGCTGTGACCTCATAGCCATGCATATTTATATGCTAGACTTTCAAAGCTTGTCGGATTGTTTGTGTCCTTTCTCTGTCCCTGTAGTTGATTGCTGTATTTTGCTTTGGGCAGAAAAAGAAGAAAATTACCACATGAAATACTTGAGGGCCTTCGCTGAAGGTTCGGCTTAGCGCGGAAGTTATTCTGAGCCTGTCTTTGCACAATAACATGCAGTGTTGAATGCAGTGTTCTCGTAAACGCATCTGCACTGCTGTTTGTGATTAGGGGCTTAGGCTGACTGTGCTCTCTGAGCTGTGTGCATTATCTTTGATAGGCAGATACAAGTATGAAGTCAGCAGCTTATAGGCACAGTCAGCTTCCGTTCAGCAAGCTTCCTGTTCCTGCCTGTATGTACATATTAAGATATTTCCCTACTGCTCAGTTTGGAGGATGTACAGACTTTCCTTCTTTCTTTGCCTTGTTTTCCCTTTCACTCTTTGCTTACCCTCTTTCCTTTTCTGCTGCTCTCTCTCTCTCTCTCTCTCTCTCTCTCTCTCTCTCTCTCTCTCGATCTCTCTCTCTCTCTGAGTGGATGCGGCACTCCAACTTAATGGATCTTTATCCCCCCCGCCGTATCTCTTTTCTTTTCGTCTGACAAGCCATCTCACCTCCCCAATCTCTCTCTCTATGTTCTTTTTCCCTTCTTTTTTTGAATCACCACCACTTCTTTTTGCACTGTGGAGTAATAGAGCTGGAGGTCTTGACACCGTTGCTTGCAGGATGCAGGGCAGTTGATTGTGCCTAATAGAGGCAGAGACATCTTGACCAGTGGGTTTAGCCATGCAATCGAAATTTTAGTACCATGAAATGGAGCTCTGTAATTGCAAGGCTGTGTCGTAGTGCCAGTCTCAAATACAGACTCATCTCTGATTGGCTTCAGGTTTCCTTCTTTAGGATTATGAAGTAGCACTTGAAACATTTGTGCGAAACCGGCAGAGCCTGACTGCTCACATCGGATTAAGTCGTCATTCCGAGTCTGTATGCGTCAGGCTTGGGTCAGGTTAGGTCACATCCGGGTTCTGACAGCCTGTCTCCCACTTATAACAGCTTTTATCATGCCTTTCTCCTGCTTTACATTTACTCCTCACTTTATTCTTCCTCTCTACTTTCATCACCTCAAAACAGTCTTTAATCTGGCACGCTGGACTTTCTCAGTTCTGTTGTTGACAGGGTTTAGCACCGAGGCCCACGCTCCTGAGAAAAGTTGAGTGTTGAGTTGAGTGCAGCCAGAAAGGACATTTACATTTAAATTGCATAGCCAAAATATTTTGTATATTTAATACAGGCAAAATGTTCTATGTAAAGAAATTAGCTTCAGGATTAAACTGGAGAAGGCTTACACCTTGCTGTATCTGTTTTGCACAGCCTGAGAACGGCTTGTATATACTAAAAGTCTTTAGGACATTGCTGAATAATTGACAAATTGCTGAATATTTTCATATTAATTTTGTTTGGATTTGTATTTATTTTTTCCCCATGATCTTATGACTGCTGTTATTGTTACTACACTGCAGGACTTTGTCTGAAAATCAACTGTTTCAGGTCAGGTTCAGACAGCTTTGTAATAGAATCAGTTTCATATGTGGTTCAGGTCAGTTTCAGACAGTATTGTAATGGAATCAGTTTCATATGCGGTTCGGGTCAGTTTCAGACAGTATTGTAATGGAATCAGTTTCATATGCGGTTCGGGTCAGTTTCAGACAGTATTGTAATGGAATCAGTTTCATATGCGGTTCGGGTCTGTTTTAGACAGTACTGTTATGGAATCAGTTTCATATGTGGTTTAGGTCAGTTCCAAACAAAATTTAGTCGGGTTTGAGTTGGTCCAAACCTCAGTTAGACTGAGTCAGCCTGGGCTTGGACAGAGGTACAGTTCTTTGCTGTATTCGGGTTCAGACAGATACTTCTTGAGCTGTATTTGGGTTGGGATAAAGTTTTAGGCACTGTCTAAAGCCTTTCTACGAATGCTGCCCCCTCCTGGTGTGGAGAGTTAGTTCCTTTAAGGCAGGAGTGGAATGTGGTGCCCATCATTCACCCGTGATTATCACTACCACTTCACTGTTGGCTTGGTGTGCCCACAGGTCTCATTTCATATTTAAATTATTCAGAGTTCAGTAAGTGTAGGTGGCAACATTTGCTTTGCTAAGGTAGATGCCTTCACGCCTGCTGTTCTCTTTGTTCCAGAGTCTCTCTACACAGAGTCTTCCTCCTTGTGCATGTCAGCAGTTAGTCAGTCCCCTTCAGCACAAACAGCTCAAACCTTCTGCGGGCTTCTTTTAAATGGTTATGTTGACGCCTATTAGTTATGTGATCTGCCTGATTTGTACACTGCTACTGTTAAAAGAGGGAACATCCATCACAAAGACGACTGTACCTGTTCTCGTTAGAAGATAAGCAATTAAAATGTCTTTGATGACCAGGCTCATTAGCACACCTATTAATATCCCTCAGACGTCTGTGGTTGTGTAATAGAGAGACAGCAGGGATGGAAATAGATTCGCCGGTCCATTTTCATCACTTAGCATCATTCATACGTAAAAATAGCCGGCCACCTCCGCTAGTGGCTCCTCGGGGGGAAAGAGCCTGGACTATTGCAATCCTTTCTGTGTCTTTTCCTGTTTCACTGATCTTTTCGCAGGATCACGCCTTAGTTATTTAGACACAGCTGCTGGCCACAGCGGCAGCCCTATCCCAAAACCCTGCCCAGTCCAGCTTTAGCTGTGGAGTTGTTGGCAGGAGGCTGGAGGAAGTGTCCTGGTCTTGTAGCGCTTGTGAAGAGAGGATGGTAGACGTCTCGGCATGTGGCACCCCTTAGAGGTTTAGGAAACATAATGACTAGCAATGATCCTTCATTACACAACTCACCTGTCTTATACCACAGTGAATAACCTAGGGGGAAGTGATGAGTGTGTCTTTTTCAGGTCAGTTGATCCTAAACAGAGATCAGAATCAGAATCAGAATCAGGTTTATTGGCCAAGTATGTTGACACACACAAGGAATTTGGTTTCAGCAGTTTGCGTCTCTCTAGTACTGACAGTCCACAATATACACAATGACTCCACATACACCATATACACAATAAACACAGACAATTACAATATACACTCTCCACAATATACACAATATACAAGCAATAAACAAACTACTAATAATATACAATATATTTAATATATCTTTACAAACCGTATAAGGCGGTAGTGTCGAGGTAGAGGTAGTAGTGTTATGGTAGTGCAGCAGTGTTAGCGTACATGTATGGGGAAGAGACTGTGTTGTATAATCTGGCATGAAACTATGGTCCAGCAAATGATGTGACTGGTCATCTGTTTATGAAGGTGATGGCCTGAGGAAAGATAAGTAAGTAAGTTCAAATCATACTTGATCGATTTGATTGTGCTATATGTAGATGATAGAACAGCATTATGCAAGGATTGATATTTTTGGGGGTCCGTTATAGTTGCAGAGGGTCACTTTTACACCACTGACCAAAGACTGAGCAAACTTTTTGGCATGAGATGAATGTATTTCTGTGTATGCTAGCCTGAAACTGGACCGAGGTTAGGTGACTTCTTGTGCCCAGAAAACCACAAACCTTTGACACATAAGAAGTTACAGCCTACGTTGCAATCTTTCATAAATAACACTGACAGGGATGAACAGGGATGAACACTCCACTCTCATTGTATTCCCATTAGCTGTGAGACTGTCGCGCATCCTTTTATCTCTTCTAGCCAGTCTGAGATTTATTCTGGTCTCTTGCTTGGTCACACTTTCTGTTCTGCGCTTTCCTAGACAGCATCTTCTTTGGTCTCTTTACAGCCTCTGATATGATGTCCATGCTGGGAATGCTGAGCTAGCTGAAGACCCATAGTAGTAGTAGTAGTAGTAGTAGTTGTTGTTGTGTGACGTGGTGCTGTAAAGCATTGCACAGTT
This sequence comes from Semaprochilodus insignis, assembly GCA_034552555.1. NCBI lineage: Eukaryota > Metazoa > Chordata > Actinopteri > Characiformes > Prochilodontidae > Semaprochilodus > Semaprochilodus insignis. The sequence continues at coordinate 39,114,537 of CM067475.1, read as the reverse complement.
CTCGCTGGGGGTCTCATGAACGCTCCCCCAAAGTTACTTTGCGCTGTAGAGACACCTGTGACACGTCACTGTGGTGAAACCAGCCGAACCAAATAAAAAACATACAGTGGAGCACAAATACAAACTCTGTATAGATTTCAGCAGAGGAGCTGTATATGCATCAGCGATGGGTGCAGTGTCTAAGGATTTAAGTTCAGCAGCTAATCGTAGCACGTGGAAACCTGTCAGGGACTCAATAACCCCCATCAGTACAAGACTACTTGGTGAATCTGTGTTCTCCTTCAGTCTATTTCTTCTCCTTTGCTGTCAGTCTTTCTGCCTCTGTTGCATACTCTTTTTCTCTCTCTCTCTCTCTCCCCCTTTTTTCGCCTGGTTTCCTCCTCATACCCTGAACAATGTCACATGGCCGAGTTTTTTCTCGTCTTGTTTTTTTTTTGAGCTTTTTTCTTCTTTCCCTGTGAACCAGTGATTTTCAGCGGTGGCCAGAGACTGTGAGCTTTGCCACTGGACAAGTTAAAGACTCTTGTTCTTTGCTAACCTCACATTCACCAACACCGTAAACAAAATGAATGTGTTTAAAGTAACACAGCTCTATGTTAGTCTATATCCATCAGTGACAATGGTCATTTCTATAATCAGTTTACCTCCAACCTACATGATTTTGAAAACTCTTAGGGGACTATTAGACTAATCCGAAGGTCACACTGCCATCATTCACCGTTTACTCAGTGTGATGGTGTTTGTGTTTATGCCATAACTCTGTTTAATTACTTATCATCAGTGTTTTGTCTTACCAACTTTTCCACCTCTTCCAAGTGAAGGAGGCCGACATGTGTAGTGATGACTAATGAAAAACACAAAGTAGTGCAAGTACGAATTAGGCCTTCGAGATTACCCGAGGTTTAACAGTTGCCACTTGTTAATGTTTGTACAGTGATTTATGCTTTAATATCTAAACCATGATACATGTAGTCTTTTTGTGCAGTTGTACCCACTGCAGTCATAATCATAATAGAGGAGGCTCCTGAGAGTCCAGGCCTCAGCAAAAGAAATGCTAAAGTGCCTTATGATTGAGGTGAAATGCGATCCGTTGCCGAGCAAAACACATCCAACAATCCTCTATCTGCTGTAGAACTCTCTCCTGGGACAGGAAGGGTCAGAAAGAGGCGACCCTGGCCCCTCAGATCGATCCGCACCATGCCTGTGACCCAACAACAGCGTAACCCGACCCCCAGCCTCGCCTGACACACTTCCTTTAAACATTACCATCTGTGTTTTTCTCTTTCTCTCTCTCTGGAGTGCTCTGATTCTTCTCCACTGTACCTCTCGGTGTTCTGTGTTGTGTCCTTGCTCTGGCTCTCTGTAAGCTGATGGTAGGGTTTTGTACGTGTGTGTAGCCTCATGGAAAGCTCTGTGTTTTTTTGGATGGGCTTGTCATGGAACTTGCTTCCCTCAAACTGGCTTCCGACTCTGCCAGGATTCTTGACCTGGACATGCACTCTTCCGGTAAGTCTGACCCCACGCTTTGCCCAAGTATTTAGCATCAACTCACTTTCTCTCCCGCTCTTCCCTGTTTCTCCCTCTCAGTCTAATTGTACTGTAGGAGCGTTTGTGTGTGTGCGGATGGGACACCCTTCCAGCTCTTTTTTTTTTTCCCCTCTTCTACTGCGTTTTGCAGAGAGCTCAGGGCTCGTGGTTTTTCTCGCAGCTCTCCCTCCCCTGTCTGCTTTTTGTGGGGCTCTGGACTTCCAAGCCTGCAGACTTGCTCGCGGTTCCTTGTTGAAGTCTGAGCCAGCGGTTTTTCTCTGTAGCCGTACAGAGTCGACCAAACCGCCGCCTCGCGCCTCCCCCCCCGCCCCTCCTGGCTCTGGAGGCCAAAGGGAGCGGAGCAAGGAGCCTGGAGCTCATTCCTAGCTGGGACCCCACAGCTCCAGAGCGGAACGAAGCCTCTCCTGGCTTGTTGACTCCTGGCTGGCTCGCTCAGCCAGAGGCGGAGAGGAGTTGCTGGTGGGTGTCGGAGCCATGGATCTGGCCGCCTCAGTGCGGAAGGCGTGCTGCGGGAGGCAGAGGAACAGGTCCCGGCCCTACGAGCGCGCCATCCGGCCCAGCCGAACCTCCTGTCTGCTCCGCCGCTGGATGTCCCAGCTGTGCTGCACGTCCCGGGCCTGCGCTTCCAGTCTGAGTGCCTCAGACCAGTCCCTCCTGCAGCCAGGCTGCTGCACCCGGCCCAGAGGAGCACATGGGATGGGGGTAGCAGGAGGAGGAGAGGGGGACATGGAGGCATATGGCCAGGAAGTGTGGATGGGGGCGGGAGAGGAGGAGGAGGAGGCGGAGGAAGATGATGATGACAATGACTGTGATGATGATGGTCGTGGCGATGATGATAATGAAGATGATGATGAGAGTAAGGATGATGACAGTGATGGTAACGATAATGATGACGATGAACAAGAAGAAGAAGGAGGTGAGGATGCTACGAGGTTGGGCCTTAAGCAGATAATCACCTATAACTATTGGAGGAGAGAGCAAATTTAAGCTTTAGGGCTTGTTTTGCTGTACTGTATAAAGCAGGGGGTGTAAAGAGCCTTGTGGAAGTATCTTAACTTAGCAAGTTTTATTTTTGTCAGTTTATTCAATTAAATATTTATTAAATATGTGCCCGCTAACCACAATTCATGGCTATGATCACGATAAATGCTTAATTACCTTTACCATGGTTTTATCACATTGTCATGGTACTACAGTAGTAAAAAATAACACTTTGAAGCCATTTTAAATATATCATAGGTGTCATTTCTGAATTTCAGTTTTAAATAGAACAAGAAATGTGCAATATTTATGCGCATATAAAAGGTTATGTGCAGTATTTACAATAAAGCAATAATTCAATTTAAAACATGTCCACGTGATGATGTGTATCATTATCATATAAGACTATTCCTAGCCCTGAGTTTAGCTGAGAACCTGCCATTGATTACTGAACTTCAGCAAGACCTGTGAAGCTCCTCTAACGTAAGATACAGCATACAGCAAACTGATATTACTTGTTCACTATATAAATGACTCGTACTGCGCTGTCTCGTTTAATCATCATCAACATGTCTGGGTGGTTATTATATCATGGCACTTATTCACAGCCTCTGTCTGTCAAATGCACTCGCAATGAGCATTTCTGATTCTGCAGTATATAGTAGCATCAAGCTAATGATAATAGCGGAATGTTATTTTCCACACTGGATTTGGTTTGTCTACACACAGTCTGCAGACATGCCTAGCTTGTAATCAGGCAACGTCTTTTATTTTCTGTCCTGTATGTATACTGGGAATCATGCAGTAGGTACTTTGGCCTTACGCTGGAATACTGGATTCGTCTGTTAGCTTGTTAACTTGTCTGCAGACCTGCTTAAGGTCGAGATGCAAATTTGTGACTTGTAGTGACTGTGTTCTTGAGACTGAACATTTTTGCATCCTCTAAACTGGGTGGGAAGCGAGGTTTCACCTTTCTGATGGTTAAGAAGTCCTCTGCCTGGTCCTCCTTGCTATGCTACAAACTCCACTCAGAGGAAGGGACCGTGTCACGTGATCGCAGCTTGAGAGTGCAGAGGGATTTGTGAAGGCAGGGCTGCTTTGCATGCTTAAAAATCTGAACTTAATTGCAGTGACGGTATGTATAATATCATGGTATACCAAATTCTGGAATACTGGCACATATTTAGGCACATACTATCCACAACGGGGGCCTTAGACGAAAAAATAGAAATCTACTGATTTAAAGACATTCTCTACTTGCATTGAGAGAGGAATAACACCTATTAAATTAGATTGTGCTTTTGATATGATGAGGGTTTGTTGTGAGGACTGATGATTGTATTCATAGATTGATTCAAATGAAACCAGTGGAGATCAAGGTGTGTTATATGCTATTTTCTGGGCAGCAGAAATGGTAAAAGAGAACAATTTAGAGAACAATTCCATATATTAAGAAAGATATATTAAGGTTTTTTGTAACCCGTCAATTGCCAAAGTGATTAATCGACTTGGTCGGCTAAAATCGACCATCAGATTAGTTGGCAACTAATTTAATAGTAGATTAGTTGGTGGCGTCATCATGTATGTTTCTTGTGCTAATTAAGAATACTTTCATATTCCCACTTATGGGAATGGCTGCCTCAAGAACAAAATTCCCAAAATTGTTGGAGCATTTTACACTTAACTACAACGAAAAGGTTGTTAGTTGTGCTATTTGTAAAGCCAATCGTAGCTGGAGTGGGAGTACATCCTCCATGTCGGAGCATCCGAGGAAACACGTTGGCTCACTGGGTGAAGCAGATTCATCTCGGTAAGTTAGTTGCGCTTGCTATCAGGTTAGCTAACGTTAACTTTAAAAGCCCTCCTATTCTCCTTTCTAGCCCTCCTTTTTTATTTCAAAATGCGTCTTCTCTTGCATCGTTAGTGGAGTTGAAATGGCAAAGCAAGGAACTGTTATTCACCCCGAAGCTGTTTGGATTCCAAATAACGTGCACAGGTTTAAACATTGCATTGTTGTCTTAGCTTCGAGGCCGCAGGTGCTTGCAAATTCGGCAAACCTAAGAGAACATTTGCAAACAGTTACCAACGGTTTCCTCTTTGCCTTGAGTTCTCCGTGAACCTTTGCAAACACTGGCAACAGTTTTAGCTTATTTTATTGCCGCTACTTTGGACGCCTAGTACTCCGTGACTGTTCTTACACCACATTACAAAGAACCTTGCAGTGCCCTTCCGCTTCACCTTTGTCTTTTCGTTTGTAGAAGAGTGCCATGGGAATTCAGTCTAGTGCTGAAGTACCTTCTGTACTGATCCCCTGTTGGCAGCTCTCTCTGAATGTTTTTGAATGCACACGGACGGTTATCGGAGGAGAGAGGAATTGAGTGATTGTACGAGGAGGCTTGAAGATTTGATGCTGATGGAGCTTGAGGCATTTTGGTCATTGCTCGTCTGTCTGAGCCTCCCTCATTACAGCCCGGTTTCATCTTATTCCGGTCGACACGTCCCAGTGGAGACGCCTTGCAGACGTGGCTGTGCTGCAATTTGTCTCGATTAGGGCAGATTTTCCCGCAGATGACATGAACATGGAAATGGGCTGGTGGCAGGGAGAGAGATGGAAAGTATTCGAGGTTTGCTACTAGATGTTGTGGCCCAAAAGAGCCTTGGGCTCATGGCTCATTCTCTTTCTCATATGACATGCCGTGTCGGGCGTGTAACATACAGCGCTCCCGGAGATGTGGGTCTTGTTGTAAACGTTGACATTTCTCGTGGCTGTTTTGGTGACATTTTGTGAGAAATGGCATAATGATCTGGCAGCGGTCTGATACTGGGTGTGGGCCTCAGGCTGATATCCGCAGAAGGATCATCTGTTATCAATCCTGTAAAAGATCTAGCCGGAAATAGCACAGATTGATGTGCAGTGTTGTTAGCCGTGTATTCGCTGTGGGAATGCACATCTGGGGACAACCTGTTAAACTTTTACATACTGGATTACAGTAAGTGCGCTCCCTATAAAACCCTCACTCTGTAGTCGGTGCTCTTTTAACAACCGGGATACAATGATGACACAAGACACACAGGCTAGCCTAGCTAGCCAGTTGCTATCCTTAGCTAACAGAGCTGTTTTTCAGTCGTACGAGTCAAAGTTTATTTTAACAGTATGCATTGTGTTCTTGGCACACGTGATGCACATCTGCACACTCAACTGGAGTATTTGGATTTGACGTCCATGGGCTTGTTGTTCATGGAACGATGTTGATGAGCGCAACTACGTCCCCCATTTTAAGTTCCACTTTCATGAAGCTTTGGATTGGTCTAAGAGTTCAGCATTTATGTTCCCAGTCTAATAAGTCTAAGCGCCTGCCCACCTTTAGCCCAAAATTTCTCAACCTAGTCCTAGATGTTCTCCTTATGAGATTACACCCGGACCTGTAAGATTGTAAGTACCGTGCTCCCATTAAAATGACAGCACTGTAGCATATTTAAATTATTATTATTTATTTATTTATTTATTTATTTTTGTTTGTTTGGGTTTTTTTTGGATCTGTGTCGGATGTTATTGGAGGTTTTAATGTAGATATCAGGAAATAAAAAATGGCATCTTTCAGCAAAAAGCAAAAGACCTTTTGGGCCATGTGTTTGCTGTAGCAAGCAACTGTCAACTTCATATGGCAAGCTAGTGGCTAATAACCCCAAAGAATAGTAGCTTTATCAGTAAGCACTGACTGACAAGCTCTCACGCTGTTTGCTGTTCTTCTGGAGACTTTTATTTTTATTTTAGATTCACTCACTCACTCACACACACAGAGACAGACAGACACACACACACACACAAACACACAAACGCACACACACAAAAAGAAACATTATTATAGGGCTGTAATTTGTGACGCCCACTAAAATCTTGGAGTCTGGCTAAGAGCTGTTTGAAGGAAGCTTGACTGTGCAGTATTTCATGGTTTAAATAAAACCCCATAACAAAGCAGCATTCCCTCTTTCTTTCCCTCTTTCTTTCCCTCTTTTTCTCATGGCAATTTATAGAGCCAGGAGTTTGTTTGTCAGGATCTCTGTTTTTCTTTTTTCCCCTCTCTCTGCCCTCTCTTCTGTAAACCGCTGGACCGCTCTGTTCTGCAGGTTGGGTTTCTGGCCATGCCGCCTTGTGTGGACAGCCACCCTCTCATCACACTGCTGCCCCCTCCACCCTCTTCCACCCTCACTACGCTAACTCGAACCAGCTTTGCAGCTTTATTTTTGGACTGGTACTGCTTTTCTCCTCCAGGCTCTCTCTGTCTCTCTCTGTCTCTCTCTCTCTCTCTCTCTCTCTCTCTCTCTCTCTCTCTCTCTCTCTCTCTCTCTTTGATAGTGCCTCAGGCTGATACACCAAAAATTCCATCGGAACCAGACCCTAGAAAACGTATGAGCTTTTACAGCTGTTTGCATGCAGCAGTGACATGGTCCAGTTTCTGTCTCTGGCTGGGTCACTCTCTCACTGTTCTGTGTGATGGCTTATAAGACAGCATTTGGACTGTATTATATTGCTAATTAACATATATTGCTAATTCAAACCTCTTTGAATTCACATGTTTGCTGTCTGGAGTTTGCTTCTTTAGTTTTGTGCTAGAGATACAGGGCTAATACAGCTAACAAGTGATGATCAGCTGACATGGCTGATCCGACGACTGTAACATCACATAACGCATAAAACAGGAAATAACCATAGGGCTCTATGTACCTTTAATCATGTTTGTTCAGGCCTTAAGTGGGCCTTAAGTGTTCTTTGTAACTGTCTCTTCATTTCTTTAGTACAGGCAAAAAAGGTCTGTATCATCTATTAGGGAATGTTCTGCCATTACTAGCAACTAGCAAGTGTGGTGCTGCTAGAAAAAACAAGCTAAGCAATTTTAAAAATATGTTATGTTGATAATTAACAATATCTTGCATTTACTGCTGCTGTTGGTGAAAAATGCTCTTGACTTACTTGACCACTTTAAGTTCTCTCCTCATAACTCAAGGCGCTTGGAGCGCTCTGCACAAAAGACACCCACACAGGGTGTATAAAACACGAGGCATGATTTGCACATGTGGTTTCTAGCACTGTATGACAAAGTGCATGATGCCAAGTCACATTAAGCTTGAAGCTCTGGTGCAAAGCTAAACAAGCACTTTGGACACCAAAGAAGTCTGGGCTGAGCCGTGATGATGGACTGTTTAGGTGATTGAATGTAGGGACAACATTATTTAAGTTCTCCCACATCTGGTTCTTTATTAAGGTCACATAGACTTGTCGATGTGGTTTAGGATGCAGTATGTAAAACTGTAAAAGTACAGCATCAAATTCCCCCACTTTATCCCAAACCCCCTCAGGGATATGAACACTAATTTACTTTAAATTATTTCTAGAGTTTCTGCTGTTTCTTTTTATAAACATTTCATTTACAAAAAAAAAAAAATCACGATTAACAGTTATTTACACTGTCAAGTCACATTATTATGACCACTTCTTACTGATGGCGGTAGCGCCTAGCTCATGAAGGAAGTCATGTGTCGTGAGCTGGCTTGGTGGGTATATATGATGTGCAATACGTTGACTGCACACATATCTCTCATTGCTGTCATGGGTAAAAGGGGTGATGCATGATGGTTGTCTTCCCTTGGGCGGATGGAATCCTCCAGTACTAGAAATGTCAGACATTGGTTGGAACAGCATGACCAAGACTCCCAAGTACTACCCTGGCCCCCTACATTTTCCAGAATTGAACCAGTTGAGCATCTGTGGCACCACCTTGATCATTGTGTTCGCCCTATGGATCCTCCCCCACGCACCAGCAGCTGTGGGATGCACTGCAGTCAGCATGGCTCCAGATACCTGTGACAACCTACCCAAACCTTTTCAAGTCACTCCCAGCCCGTCTAGCTGCTGTCTGTGCTGCACGCAGCGGTTGCTCTGAATATTATAAAATTATTATTGGTGATAATAATGTGACTCAACTGTGTATATAAGGATACAACAGAAACAGAAAGTGAAGGTAACCTCTAGCGCACGCGTATGGAATTTGGATTTTGGCTAATCACCTATTGTCTAAACTGATATTTTTCTGCATTCTTTTAGATCACTGCGAATCATACTGTGCCCTAAACCACATCAACAAGTCCATCTTAATGAAGACCTGTATGTGGTCTGAGCAGGGTGATTATTAACATCTAGTGTTTGTCAGCGACGGTAGCCTCCAGTTTAAAACTAATACTCAAACTAAAGAAAGTTGTGATTGGAAATTTTAGATTTCCCTCGGAAGCATTTCATGAAATGAAACCCAGAACAAGACCACAGAAATCAATGGCAGGTGACATGATCCTTGACATTTATACAGAGAATTCGGTCATCCTAAAGTTAAACACATGAATGCTAATCGTCTGTCACCTCAGCTAATGTTAGTAGCCGAGTCTTGTTTTTTCACACGTCACCTTTTAGCCTGAAATCAGTGAGTTGGCGAAGAGTTAGTAAGCTAAATCAAATGTGATCGACCCAGTAAATGTGGTTTAAAAATTGTATTTCATTTAATCCATATGAGTAGAGTGTAAAGTGAACTTGAGCTTAATGTTTACTGGCTCTCGCACTACATTTTGTGTGCTATGGCTGAGCTTTGCACTGCTGCATGCCATTATGTGGCTGCCTTTAACAGAAGTCCATTATCTCTAATAAGCATAAGACCTCAAGTATTTCTGATGGGCTGTAAAATATGCCACATCTTGTCCTGATTTTGCTATACAATCAGAATGTCGCTTACAGCAGAGACCTCTATGATCAGACTTGCCTTCTGTATGCTGTTGTGTGGAAATCATGTGTCAGTGCAGGGGAATGATATTTGAATTATTGGATTAAACACCATGCGAGGCCTTCAGTACAACACTGCCATTAAAACACGCCGCTGTGCATTTTCCTTTTGCTAGATTTCATATTCTCTGCCGCCTAAGCATTTTTCTCCTGCACATGCGGTTTGCTAGCGGCTGTGTAGCTTCTGCCCAGTCGCTGATCTCTTTTCGCTCTTTAAAAGCCCTGAAACGTGTGGTCTGTGCTATAAGTCAAAGCTTTAGGCCTTGACGCAGCGCCTGTGGTTATAGAGAGACAGACGTGATCGACGACTGCGAGATACGAACCCCTGCAATGCTGTCCTCAAGCAAGCGTAAACAGCACAGGAGTGTGGTTCCCATGAGACAGCCCCTGTGGGGATTGGGGTAGGGTGGAGAGGAAGCCGTTTATTTTGTTGTTGTGTGGATAAGTTAACGAGGTTAGCACCAAGGGACTCCCCTGAGAGCTGTCTATAGGAGGGCCGTATGTCTTAAACAGCTGTGACTCATGTAGACTTCAAATCAGAGGTGACACAGTTGATTCAGTCTGGTTGGCTCGTTTGAATCAGTGAAGCTGACTCAGTGAGGTTGACTCATTGAAGCTCTCGCTGTTGACTTGGTGATGGATTGAGTCTGTTTTCTCTGGATCTCTGTTTATAGATGGGCTTAGGTGACCAAACATCCTGTATGATAGCGGAGATGGTGTTAACTGATGTTGACTGAGTGAATCTGTTTTAGTTGGCCCCTGTAATAGTTGTCTGAAAAATGGACGGCACTGGCTATTCAGAGTGAAATGTTTGGTCCAGAGGGAACTGTTGACCCCTGTTTGATGATGTTGTTGTTGATGTTGTTGTAGGGCATTACAAATACATAGGTTCTAAAATTATTCATAGGCAATGACTCACATGACTCAATAACCGTGAATCTGCATCAGTTGATTCAGTTTATTCAGTGAAACTGAATCAGTTCAAATGAGTTGATTCTGTAAAGCTGACTCAGATACAGATTCTGCTTGGAAGCTTGGAATATCCCACCTCTGTTGTTGACTTAGTTCAGTCGGCTCAGTTTCAGCTCAACTTCCATGAAGTTGAAGCTTACTCGGTTGACTCTGTGTGTTCATTGATGCTGAATCATTTGACGTAGTTGTGGTTAGTGAAGTGGTTCAGTTGACTCAGTTTATTCATTTAAATGGAGCTCCGTTGACTAAGTTTATTTAGCAAAGCAGTTCACTTGATTGACTATAGTCACTGGTGCTGAATCAGTTGGTTCAGTAGTTTAGATCAGTGAAGTTGACCCCATTGACTCCGTTCATTCAATGAAGCTGGCTGACTTGGCTCAGTGAAGCCTGAGTCCATAACCTCAGTTTCCCCCATAGTGTTGAGTGGCGAAATGAAAGCTCCCAGGGTGCCTTCCGTGATCAGAGCAGACTGTGTTACAGCCTTCAGCACAAAGTAGACCAACAGGCTCCAGCTTTAACAGAGCTCAGCGAGTGTGTGTTTGTGAGTGTTGTTTTTGGCAGGCCTCGGTGGCAGGGGGTCACTCGAATGGGGTTAACCTGTAGACGTAAATTACAGCTTCGCTCTCTCCCTCTCTTTTTTACACTCTTTTTCTCGGCCATGACACACCATCATGCCTCACACGCACTGTGGCTTGTTTGAGCATATCTGTGCTCTAGCATGCTGGTGTACATGGAGATATGCTAATAGAAGCTGTACGGCTTCTGTCTGTAGGTTAGACTACATAGAAACACATGTAGGCATGGATACAGTACTGAGCAAATGTCAGACACCACCCTGCACTTATCTCGTTTTCGGTCAAACACAGCTGTTAAGTTAAAAAACAGGACTAGAGAGGAGAAGACTAAGTTACACTCTCACTTGGTTCTAAAAGCATTCACAGGTGTTTCATCCATGCACTGTGAAAAGACAACTCAGCACTATGGGTCTGAAAGGACGTGTAGCTGTTACTCAGAAAAGGAAATGGGCAGGAAGCAGGACAAACACAGAAGCTGCTGGTGAACAATTATCTGACCGCCCCAGAGTCCAGACCTCAACATCACTGAATGTGTTTAAGATTCCTCGGATTGTGAGAATCAGAAAATGCAACCAGCTGCTTTCACGCTAGAGTGTTTTGTCCGTACCCGGGACCGCCTCTCTGTAAGTTTAGTACTTTTGGTCAAGTGAGAATGCTATTTTCGATTCTGGGAGCAGTCCATCTCTGGTCCGCCTGAAACCCGTGGTCTGGTCGAGTCTGGTCGAGTTTTGTGACGGTGGGGTAAAGGACTGTTGTGAAGGAAAAGGCTGTTCTTTGCCACTTCAGAGTCTCAGAAAAATAATAAAAAGCAGCCAATGACTGAAGCTACTCGCTACCATTCTGCAAACCTGCATGCTGAAAAGGGACATATGGTGCGAGTGGAATGCTTTAGGGGGGAAAGTCCATTTTGACTAGCATTTTAAAGCATCAAGGTGGTCTCTGACTGTAAATCTATGTAATACATGTTGGTAATTGATCACTGCACTATGGTCACTGCATTAAGTGTGTGACCACTTGTGATTACTTGTACCTGTGTCTGTGTGTTTACCTGTAAGCAGACGTTACTGATGTTCTGCCAACATTGTTCTGCTTCTCCACTCAAGAATACAAACAGATACACAGCTCTGTGTGTGTACATTATCCACAGTTGAGCTTCAGAAGATCAGAAGATGCTCTGAAAGCTATTGTTCCTGCTCGTCTGGTTTTTGTTTTGGTTTTGTTTTGTTTTTCCCCAGTTCTTTGACCAGAGGAGGCTTAGTGACACACTTGGTGTGTTATGTTAAACACATGGCACTGTGGGTTTGAAAAGAGGAGAACTCTAAGAAGACTTTTCCATCACAGAGACATTTATATTCATACTGCTGTTATTAGTGGGATCCAGAGGTAATTATATACTGTCATACGTGACATAGAGCCAGCCAAAGGGGGCAGACAGACAGAGGGAGGGAGAGGAAAGGAGAGTGATGCAGACAGAGAAAGGAAAAAAAGAGCAGAGAGAGAGAGAGAGAGAGAGAGAAGCAGACAGGGAGAGAAGAGAGTGATGAAGACAGGAGGAAAGAGACAAGGACATAGAGAGAGAGGGAAGCAAACAGGAATAGAAGAGGGTGATGCAGGCAGAGCAAGAAAAAGAAAAGGGAAGGAGGGAGCAGACAGGAAGAGAGGAAAGCAATGAGGACAGAAGTAAAGAAAAAGAGCAGACAGGGAGAAACAGAGATGCAGACGAGAAGAGAGGAAGAAATGAGAGAGAGAGAGAGAGAGAGAGAGACACTGGCGGAGAGAGAGAAAATGTAGACATGGGGAGAGACAGAAAGAGAGACGGGGAGAGACAGAGAGGTACATATATTGGTGTCAGGGGGAAAGAGACAGACATTGGGGGGAGAGAGAGGGAGACATAGGAGAGAGAGAGAGATGCTAATACATGCCCTTCCTAGACGCATTCCTTTAGGCCATTGATAGTTGCTATGGCGACAATCTGCATTAGTCTGGTCCATTTCCAGGGCTACAAATTGAGAGAGAGAGAGAAAGAGAGAGAGGGAGAGGGAGAGAGCGAGAGGTGAAGGAATTAGAGACAGTGATTTCTCCACCATGTGTTCACCACTGTTTAGAGGTTTTATAGGGAGCAGTGAGCGCTCAGTCACATGTGTGCAGGCTGATTCTCATTAGCACTGCTAGCAGATGAGAGTGTATTCCAGCGTGCAGGATCACACCAGTGGAGAAAGTGAGAAGTGAGAATTCCTGGTCATGACAGAGTGCTGCGTGTGAGGCTTTAGTACACTTCGAGAGACTGACATGTTAGTTCCACTTTTACAGTCACCATGGAGAGTCTTTATTCAGCATGATGAACTGTTCTCTGATGTTCTTCATAGAAGGTATGTACCTTTGGTCCAGGTGAAGAGTAACCAGATGCGGTTTAACATGACCATTTAAACCCTGTGATTTGGCCCTAGAATAAAATAAGCTGTAATCCATTGTTTGGGGAACTCATGAATAGTTTGATGAGCTCTGCTCTGATTGGCTGGTTTACTGTAAGGCACTGTGATGATCACACAGAACCAACATGTCCAGAAAGACACAGCCAGTATAATAAAATGGACCTCTGTGTAAATAATCTGGGTCACTCTACTATTTAGTAAGCTATGCTAACATTAGTTACTTGAGGTTTGCTAGTAGCTAAAGTTAACTATACTAGCTGCTTGAATTTGATCTCAACATCAACACAAGGTGGATTAAAGTTGTTGCTCACTATGAGACTTTCAGTTTAAGATGATCTGGATGAAATCACACAGCACGGCTGCTGCTTACAGGTTCTTGTGGGGGTTGTGATGTTAACCGTGGAGCTGTTCATCACTTAAGTCTTTTCAGATATCGTCATATGCTGAGCAAAGCTGCTCGATATCATCCAAGATTTGAGAAAGTGTGCGGAGTGAAATGTGCAGGAGCCACTTTGAATTAAAGTTGTTCAGGATTTTATGTGTGAATATGTGGCAGCTGAAGTTGGCTTCTTATTCACCAGCTTGTTTTGCAAATTATCTGTGGAATATTAATGAGTCACAGTCTAGGATTCTGGAATTGGCCCGCTGGACTGCCTCTTTGGTAAATACAGGATTTGTGCTTGAAGGAGGAACAGCAGTGTTTGAGGTTAATGGTGTATCGGTTCTGTGTACTGGGCTCTCCTGTGCTGCTGTGTTTATAGTCTGTATTCTTTGCATTTTAGCTGTTAGCAAGTATTACAAACAAAAATGGACTCAAATTACCGCTCTTTTCTTTTCTTCTCTTTTCTTTCCTTCTTTTGCTTCTCCTTTCTTCTCTCTTGTTTGGCTCTTCATTTTCCCTTCTCTCCTCTTTTCTCCTCTTCTCTCCTTTTCGTTCCTCTTCTCTCCTCTTCTCATCTTCTTCTCACCTTTTTTTCTTGTCTCTTCTCTTTTCTTCTCTTCCCATGTTCTCTTCTCTTCTCATTTCTTTTCTTGTTCTCTTCTCTTTGGTTTCCTCTCTACTATTTTTTTAAGCCGTTCTTTTTCTGCTCCATCTGTTTTACTTGTCATCTGTTCTGTCAGAGAGAGAGAGAGAGAGAGAGAGAGAGAGAGAGAGGTGAAAAAGCCTAATCCTCAGAAAGCTCCTCTCTCCGTAGGTAATCGCTACCGCTCTGGGACACCTCGTCTCTTGAAGTCTGCCTGCATATAGTCTAGCTCTGCTATGTGTGTGTGAGAGTTTGCTGAAGCTGCTTGAGAAATTCAGGCACCTGACCAGTGTGAGCTTTCCTTAAACCCACTGCCACACCTAAACTCCCCCACAGGATTATGGGAGGTTAATGGGGAATGTTTTGAAGTGTGCATCTCTGTCTGGGGGAGATAGCAGTTCAGGATTGGTTTCTGGACTGAGATGAAGCTTGTGGTACTGAACTGTACGCTTGATGTTGATTTATTAACATTTTAAAGTAATAATAATGATGATAAAGTAATGAAATATTTTATTTGTCATTTTTATCTGGATGTATTCAGTCAGCCAAGACCTGTTTTGTGTCTGAAGTTCGCTTTTTCAATTTTCACTGGAGCCAGTGTAGCTTACAAGTCCTGGAAGCTACAAGCGTAGTGCAAAAGTAAACCACTGCTAAGAGTTTTGACTTTCATTACAAAGAGACGTTCAGTAAACCAGCACTAAACCAGCATGAAATGCATCCTGCCATGTTTTTGTTAGCAGGTGTGTCATATACTTGCTAGCCAAATATGCTAGCCCACCGTTTCAAGATCTTTTCCTTTACCCGACCAAATAGCATTGTGCAAACTGCATGCACAGGCCTTGCCTCAAAATTCACAAAAAATTCAGGTCTTATAATGGCCGCTACTGCTTTTCAGCAATGCTACATACTGTTGTCCACTTACATATACAGCAATATGTCACACAGTGTCGGAAACCCCATAAACAAAGCCCGTTTGTGATTACTTAACACCTTGACACACCGTAAAGGAGAATTTGCCTGTTTTTTCATAATTATAGTGGCTAAGATTTTGTTTTCAGTGGTTATGATGGGAACAGCCTGGCAGTCTTACATCTCCGACATTATTAACGAAACTTCTGTGGACTTCTGTGTAATATGCCCAAATTTACTGTTATTGACTTTCACAAGGAAACAATTCAGCATCATCCACATGTGTTCATCCACATGTTCTGCCCCCTCGCTTTTTGAAAGAAGTCATTAGTCTTAATCTTCTGCTGAGAGATGATTAAGAAAATGATTAAGCAAGTTGTTTTCACTCAGCTCTCTAATTCCTGAATGAATGTTGTTGTTCCAGACACCACAGCGCAGAAACCTCCTTTGTAAAAATAATGGATGACCTTCGAATCAGCAGAGATGCTAGCAAAATATCTGTGCTGGTGCTTCTTGGTCTTAGCTCTGCATTTGAGCCTGATGATCAAAACATATTTATAAATAGACTGCAAAACTGAGGCTTTCCATAACGGTTCTTAGCAGGTTCTGGTTATATTTGGAAGATAGAAGCTACGTTATTGCCATCAACACCAACAAACAAATCTACACAGGACATTTTGACATGTGGCGTCCTACAAGGATCCATTCTTGGGTCCTTACTATTCAAAGCTATACAAACTATACATGTGTGTGTATATGTTTATATTTTTATATATATACGTATATAAAGTAAAGAAGTATCTTACCGTAGCTATGCAGACACTTCATTGGGATTGACACATCATTGCCCAGAGTAATAAAGTACTCAGTAATAAAAAAACGTTGACCAACTAAATAAAGATGAATTTTGGCTTAATGATTCAGATCTGAATTTCAGTAGCCGTGTAAAAGCAATAACAAAAGGAGCCTTTTACCATCTCAAGTACATATAAAAGTTGAAAATGTTTAAGTTAATACAAGACTTAGAAAATTAAGACCTAGAAATTCATAATTGACCACTGCAGTGGTCTGTTTACTGGCCTTTACATGGCCATAATCTGACACCTACAGCTTATTCTAAATGCAGCTGCTAGAATGCTTATGGAAACTGAATGCCAAAAGTTTTCCGGGGTGTCACAGACCTTTTAGCGTGTACTTGAAAGGGCGCAGAGTGACATCGTCGCTCAGTCTAATTGGATAGAATCTCATTGTTTGTTCTGGAGCGTTTCTGTGGTCAAAGTGTGTTACTCATAGTGTACACGGTGTAAATCACTGTGTCGGAAAATGCTATAGCACCCCTCTTAGCACCATCCACACCAACACTGTTTAGGTGACCACTCCATCTCAAGCCAGTAAACCTACTCCACGTCTTGACACAGTAAAGCAAATTCTTTCAGTCGCCGTGACATCTGTCGACCACATTGTTGCCTGACGCTTCTCACCTAGCCTATGAAGTGGTCCTAAGAGATCCGAGCACATCGTTCCAATTCTTAAGTCATTGCACCAGCTACCAATGAAGTGCAGAAAATTGCTTTATTTCTCAGAATGGACAAAATACAAAGGACCTACATCGCTGATCTGCGTAAGTATAAACCCTGTAGGCCTCTCTGATCTCTGGGGCCTGCTCAGTTAGTAGTGCCTAGAATTAGACCCAAACAGGGTGAGGCAACTTTCAGTAATTTTACTTCTAACTCCCAGATAAGGTCAGATATGCTCCAGATGTAGCCACCTTTAAGTCAGGTTTGAAGACTTTATCCCAGCATGATTCCTGTTTTAATTTCTTGTAACCCGTTTTATTTTATATTTTTATCTTTTATCATTAGCACTTTAATTTTATTTATTATTTTTTTGCCTTTCTGAACTGCTAGATCTCAGGAAGTCATTACCATTTTAATGCTGTTGTTTTATAGTGTTTGTGGGAAGCAGCTTGAATTGCTGCTGTGTGTGAAAGGTGCTATACAAAGTTGCCTTGCCTGATGCCTGAAAGGCATAGTTTTTCTGTTGTTTTACAATAATCTGTTGAACTATACGGTATTTTAAAAATCTATTCATGGTGGAGATGTACATGCAGGGCATGTTCAAAGGCAAAAAAATTGTTATTTATTTATTTATTTTTTTGCTATTAATAGTACCCAAAAAAGTATTAAAAGTATTAAAAACCCAAAAGACACATGTGGGCTCACAGGTATTTGATAGTTAATACAGTGGATATATTGATATTACCATGGTATATCATAACTACATTATATACTCAGTAACCCCGGGTTCCTGTCACCACCACTGTAAAAAAAAAAACCAAAGTCTGAATCTGAAAGTTTCTCTACAGTGACACGTTTAACACGGAACCACATTATTATATCTTAATAACTGAATCATGCCGAAAGTTTGGAAGAACTCTGTGGAATTCCCCTTTAAGGCAAACACATGAGTATTCGGGCATTCAGTGTGCATGATGATGGTTTGTGGGATATACGCTTCTACTTATCTATGTTAGCCTCAAAGCTCCAGTGTATAACTAAAGAAGCAAACTTTAGACAGTACACACGTACTGACTGCTGGACTACATTTGGAATAATGTTGAAATTATGGGTGTTTGATTTTTCAAATGGTTTCTTTGATCTGTGTCCAATAAAGCAGCAGGAGGAGCTCAGTTAATTGATTGTGGCATGAACTAATAACGTTCTACATGTCCTTCCTCTCACTTTCTCAGTAAGAATCAACCGCAGGCATTTTGTTTGATTCCTGACTCGTACTTGAGTGAAATTTTTGAGGTCGGTTGCGAATGAACTGAAGTGACACATGGTCGCATGGCGTGTGAAGGCGCTGGCTGAAGCTGGCTGTTTTGGGTCAGAGTAATGCCCTGGACTCCGCTGGAGACCGCTGTGGTCGCTCTGTCTAGCCTCGATTTCCAGGCAAAAGTATGGCCTGAACAAACAGAGCCGCCCGTTTGGGAAGGGGAGCTGGTCATTTTCCTCTAGCCAAATGAATTACCACAGATGCTTAACATGGTAGGGTTGAGTGAAAATCCTGCTCTCTTCAATTGAACACTGAACTTGTACCGAGTCCAGGCTTCTTTACAGAACTCATGAGGACACCTGTCCTGCTCTTTGTCAGTTCTGTGTATGACGTACAGCACTCTGCCAGAGGTAAAGCACTTGAGGAAATTAGCTTTACCTGGACAAAAAAAACATTTGTAAAAGATGTTAACTGCTTTTTTAGAAAATAAGAATTCTGCTCTTCATGTTTATTTGCATTTGGTCTAATGATACATGGTGCTGTTAATACTAAATTGATTTTAGGCTTCTCCCGATGGCGCTGCGCAAAGATAATTGGGCTACAAATACCTACGGGGCGTGCAACGGGTTTCATAGATTGGGAAGAGGTGGTACAGTGCAGTCAGTGTCTTGTTCCATGTGTGAAAAATAGGTCCAAAGCAGATGTTAATGATCGGCAGAAAGCAGTGATGAAGGCCACAGTGTGAAGGAAGTATGTATGGAAGCTGAACATTGATGTGGCCTACATCCAGACACTTGTCTAAAAGATTTTTATAGGTAGAGAAATCAGGCAATGACGATATGTCTGAAGCGTTTACACCTGCTGGGCACGCACACATTGGAAGTAGTGCCACAGTCACAATCACGTTTTGCTCATTGTTTTGAAATCTTTCTCTCTGTAGGGGAGGACAGTCAGGAGCTGGGGCCTCCTCCGTCAGTGGACGAGGCGGCAAACACCCTGATGACGCGGCTGGGCTTCCTGCTTGGGGACAAAATGGCCGAGGGCTCTGACAGGGCACCATACGGCATGGAGGAGCAGGACGATAATCAGGTATCACACACGTGCAGTCAGCATTCAGTCCATTTAAAGCCTTTACACATGTTAATATTTCAGAACTAGTGAACGATAGACTTTCTCTTTCGTAAAGTGACTGCTCTCCCGCTGCTCCGAGATCCAGACGAAACTTCCAGCAAGCTTATTTAAATTTTTAGTGGTGCTTATTATGAAAGTTTGGCACAGTGTTGTTTGTAGTATAGCTAGATGCTGTTCGCTACTTGCATTAGTCACCAGTTGCAGAATGCTACCTAATTTACGAGAGGCCGCTTCACTCTAAACATACGTGTATGTGAGTGACCTTGGTTTCAGAAGTCCAGCAGTGAGCTAGCTATAGGCTACAGATATAATCTGAACATCCAAATATTGGACACAGTATGTCCTTGGTGGTGGACTTCTGTTCTTCAAAATCAAACAGTCAGGACTGGACCACTCTAATCCTGCTTGCTGCTTGCTGCATCCTTGGTGGTGTCTTCCACCACTGGTGCCAGGTTGTGTACGTTGCCCATGAATTAACACTGACAATCATGACGTAGTCTGACACGCCTACACGGCTCCGAGAAGGCAGCGGCTTTATCCATTAATAAATTGTATTAATTCATTTATATTTGTTCAATAAAACACTGGTAAGCACTTTTCTGCAGCATGCATCAACTGGTCAAATAAAAAGTACAACCTTTGGAACCGTGTTAACAGGGTTTCAGTGAGAGATGAAACACAGCTGAACATTGTTTACTCTGATTGCCTTCATATTGCCATGCATACTTCAAATTCCAACGCGATCCCGTTCAGGCATTTATGTGAGAGGAAAGTGACATTGCACAGCATTCCGCTGGTTAAACACTCTAAATTCAGCCGCTGTTTCATTCCTCTGGTAATTGTTTGCAGTTTCCTTCGCGCTCTCTTAGATGGGGGCTGGATCGGGACCCTGCCAGACTGGTGTGACCGCAGGAGCGGGGATTTAGATGAGGGGGAACGTGAAGGCTCTGGGATCTGGTTCAGGAGTAGCTTGTAGGTTATAGAAATGATGGTGTCAGTTCTGAGAAAAGTGCTGGCGCAACGAGGCTAGCTAATGTAGCTACATAGAGATTTCATGACATGTGTATAAACATTGAATAATGTAGTTACTTGAGAAGTTGAGTTGCTGTAAGTTAAATTACATGTAAATAACACATCACTGCAGTGTTATAACTGAATCAAATGGACAGTATGTCATGAAGTGTATTGTGAGATTATGTTTTAAGCATCAGAGAGCTTATTTGTAAGCTTCTTGGCTGTGTATAGACTGCAGACAAAGTGGGTTTATTTCTCAAATCGGGTCTTTCGAGGCGACTGTGCTTGGGTTTTCTGTGGTAACATAACTACATGGCAAATCCCGGGTCTTCCTTCACTCTGTGTTTGACGTCTTGTTGTTTGTTGTGTTGTGAGTGACGTAAAAGACACTTTGAAATCCGATTTAAGTGTCCAGAGCATCCAAAATGAGGCGCATCTGTAAAAACCAGATTGGAATCATACTCCAAACCATCTCCAAATCTGATTTGATCCGATTAGCAAAACTCAGGTTTCATGTGGATTTCATCTTTATACAATCTCAACATGCCAGTGTGGGGCAGTCGTGGACTGGAGGTTAGGGAACCAGCCTTGTGACCGGAGGGTTGCCGGTTCGATTCCCTGAACCGACAGTAACGACTGAGGTGCCCTTGAGCAAGGCACCTAACCCCCAGCTGCTCCCCGGGCGCCGTGGATAGGGCTGCCCACCGCTCCGGGCAAGTGTGCTCACGGCCCCCTAGTGTGTGTATTCACTAGTGTGTGTGTATGTGGGTGTTTCACTTCACGGATGGGTTAAATGCGGAATACAAATTCCTCTGTGTGAAAAATCACAAATGGCACAAAATGGCTCAAAAGCTCTCTACTCAGAGAATGATTGGCCTCACGATTTGATTTGAAATCGGCATTGTGCTGGAAGTCTGAACACGGCCTCAAAGCATTTTCAGACATCTGGTTCCTATAATTCTGGCTCTTTTGTTTCTCTAGAACAGAGAATGTCACTTCAGATCTCTCTGAATGGCTTTGGTTACGTCTTTTAGATATTTTGTATCATATTTAATGGTGCAGAAGTTTAGGGAAATTGCTGGAATTGCCCTTTAACAACGTTAACACATGAAAACTAAGGTGACGTACAGACACTGAACATGTCTCAGCTGTTCGGGTACATTTGGGCTAAAGGAACAGGGTAAAGGAGATTTTTCGCTGAACTGTCATTTTAAATATCTTCTGTATGATTGTTAATATTTTGTTGATGGAGTCATGAATGAAAGGACGTGGTAAACGCTCTTGGATCCGTCTCTCGTTTTCCCTTTCCTCTGCTGGAGAGGTCAGTTGTGCGCTGGTTCATACCCTGATTATAAAAATGGGCTGATGATGTATTAAATCAGCGTTTATGAGACAGATTGTTCCATGCTGGTCTCAGCTTGGCTGCTGTGCGGTGCTGCAGGAGGTTGTTGGCCGTACCAGCGCAGGCCAGGCTAACGCTGGAGTGGAGGAAGGGCTTCTGTACACTGCTCCCTGAATGATGTCATCATTAATACATACTTCACCGCAGACTACAGAATCCATCCACACAGAGAGAGAGAGAGAGAGAGAGAGAGAGAGAGAGCTCTAGGTGAACTCAGTGAACCCCCTCTCTCTCTCTTTCCTTCTCTCCCTGTCTCCCTTTGTCTCTGTCTTGCTCTCTCACTCTCTCTCACACATTCTCTTCTTCTCTCTCCCTCTCTCACTTTCTTTTTCCCCTCTCTCTCCCTCTGTGAATCCCTCTCCTCTTTCTTGCATTCTCTCTCTTTCTATCACTCTCTCTTTTCTCTTTCTCTCTGTTTGTTTACCCGTTTGTCTCTTTCCATCCCTCCTTTCTTTCTTTCTTTCTTTCTTTCTTTCTTTCTTTCTTTCTTTCACTGCTTTACCACTTTATCACTCTCTCACTTTTTCTCTCTCTTCCTCAATCTGTCCTTCACTATTTTCCTCTTTTACTCCTCATATCCTTTGTTCTGCCTTTGCTTCTCCTTTCTGAATTTCTTTCTGTCTATCACTGTCTCTTTTATCTGTTTTCTCCGTTTCTCTCTTCTCTTGTTCCCTCTGTCCTAGATGTTGTATTGTTATTAAGGGGAATGGCTGTGTTCTGGTTTAGCAGCTGGGCTTTACTGTATGGCTAAGTTGGCTAATCTGAGTCTCACAGAAGTTCAGCATTACTCATGTTTCATTAGGTGAATTAAATATATATTCAATTACATAATATTGAGTTACGCTGGAAAAATCCATGAAGGCCATAAAAAGAGAGCGTTGTGCGGCAGTATGCAGCGGTCAGCATAAAGACGGGACAGCAGTGGATCATTTAGTGCTCGTCAGCATAATCTCACTTTGAGAGAGAGTGTGTGTGTGTGTGTGTGTGTGTGTGTGTGAGAGAGAGAGAGAGAGAGAGGGAGAAAAAAAAGAGAAAGAATGACTCTGCTGTAACCCCAACACCACACCATGTGAGTGAACTCTTCACCCGCTGAGGTCATACCAAACGCCTCAGGTATTTTACTCTACTGTGGTCAAACGGCATTAAAGCGTGAAGGGGCAATGTGAACTGTATATGAGTTTCCTAACAACATTTACATAAATCATGAACAGAGTCTGTTTTCACACCAAGCGCGCGAGCTTTACAGTAAACATAGTAACACAGAATAACTTAACAGCAAACCCCCAACAAAGAACAGCAACGTTTGTTTAAAACTTCCACCCCTGGACATCATGAAATTAAGCTAGCCCACCAATCAGGGTACAGTGCTCCCTTTGTTTTGAGCTTGTTTTGATCTGTTGGGCAGAGCTTGGTTCTAGCTAATGGAAACTGTTCTCCTTCAGTGTTTTGTGCTTATGATCATTTGAATAGACGTCAGTGTCAGGCTATTTTACTCTGGGTATCTCTACTTTAACATGGTGTATAAAGAAAACGCTGTGCATAGAGAAGCAAGTATCTCCAAAATGGTAAGTTTACAGAAGAGGGCAAAAATATTCTTTATTTGCAGTGCAAATTAATAAAAGATAATTTATTACAAGCTATTTTGGACTATTCATCATGTAATATTCACACTGTATTGCCAGTGTAAAGGACAGCAGCACAGAACCAGAGATCCTGTTCAGACTGGTTTTTGATGTCTTGCTATATGTTGCAACTGTATAGTTCCTGTTTTCTTATGGTGTACAGCTCTGATGCCTGTAGCCCCGTTTGAGCAACCTGAACTCTGGTGTGCTCCTAATACCTGGTCTGGGACCCCCTAAAAAGGTCAATCCCGATCCACTTCAAAACAAACCTTGAAGTATGAATGCACTTGAAGTATGAACGCAGTACAGACCAAAGACAGACTCTGAGCTTTTGTAGTTTGTAGAGTTTCTGGTGCCGTTTGGATGCATGCGTTTAATCGTTTCTTGATAAGCTCTGAGAGGTTTGGGTGCTACAGTGAGGTTGAGGCACATTTGAAGTCATTATTAAATACTCCATATACACATTTGACGAAACCAGTGTGCTCAGATAGAACAGAGAACAGCATGATTTGAGTTATGGGTTATTGTACATCCTAAAATCTCCCCATTGGAGCTGCAATATAACAATGTATCATTTCCTGCTTTGTTCTGGACTGAGGGAACACATCTACCAGTATAAACACACCCTAACATAATGTCCCCTTAAATCAAATATCACTAAATTGCATTTGGTGTGCATAATATCATCACTTGTGATTATCAGATTTACTTATTAATGTGCAAATGTTCAAATTAGCATATTGACGTCCAAATAAATCATCCACAAGACTGGCAGCAATTTTCCGCAGTGAACAGGGAGAGTTAGTGCCCTAACTGCTAAAATCCGTTATTCTATTAAATCAATTAAATAAGCTAATACAGTATTATCATGAAGTATTTTTATTTAAATCTAATTTAAGCACTTTAAAGTAGTTAAAATATATTAGCGTCACTGTATAGCCTCAAGTGTACATGTAGGTTGATATTTTGAGGTCTTGGCAAGGAAGAAGACGCTGAAAACAGAGCTTTAAGGAAATGTGTTTTTTTATTGAACACAGCATCAATGAGAACCGCCACTCAGCGCTGACTGAAAGATAGCAGGCCAAGATAGCAGGCAGGTCGGTAACGGCCATGGTAGACACTTACTCAGCTAAGCTAGATAAACGTGTCATTAACTGCAGGAGAGCAACTTATTTACAACGTTTAAAGTCTCTCTTGAGGCTCCACGGTCCATGGTCACACAAGCCAGCAGCAGGGTACTAGAGTGCTGTCGACATTCAGCTGAAGGCTGACATTTGAAGTCAAAATGAATAAAGTGGCATCATTAACAAGCACTAACAAGTGTTTTATTAGAACCGCAAACTGAAAAAAAAAAACAGGACAGGAACTAAAATTAGGTCTAGATTAAAAAAAAAGCATCACTGACTGAATATGTAATGACAGCATAACCACATACAGGGTCCAAGAACTACTGGAGGTCTGTATATTTGAATCACTTACATATGACTTACATACAGCGTATTTGTAAAATGCAGCCAGGACAAAGTGATGCACGCAAACCCGTCTGTTTATGGAGGTAGCCTTTCAATATAGGTACGCCAGGATTAACTTTGGTTTGGCCATTTAGCATCACAGAATCCTGTACCAAAGCAGGGGAATTAGTGGGGCATGCTTGGTTGGCGGGCCAGCTTGTGTAAATCGTGTTTAGCATTACACGTCACCCTACTGGTCATCGGAAACTTCAGCAACCCTTGAGCTACGGGTAAAAAAAATTAAGCATATCGAATCTTAGAAGAGGGGTTTTGAAGCGTGTACATCACGGACGACCCAAAAAACTAAGTCATCTGCCTCTCCTCTCTTTTACAGGCTATCTCTATGACCCAGAGGATCAGTCCATGCTCCAGTCTGGCCAGCAGCTCAGCGTCGCCCCCTCCTGGCAGCCCCTGCTCCACATTGCCACCTGGAGCTCCAGGCAGCGCGGGCGCTTATGGCTCCATAACCAGCCCCACGTCCACACTGGAGAGCAGAGACAGCGGCATCATCGGTGAGAAAGCTGCCTGTGTCTTCTAATTACTCACAAGAGCCGCTATCATAAAGCCTGATCACGCAATATCCAGATCATTCCCTTCTGCTCTGAGTCTGTGAATGTTTATAATAACTGTTTCATTAGACGGTTCTCAAACTCCTTATCTCAGGGTCCAGCGCCTCATGCAGCGCTCTATATTTTTTTTGGACCTTGGCTTCAATAATTATAACATATGAGACGATTGAATAAACCACAGCTAGTCGTTTCTATGGTGTCTTAACCCTGTTTTAAAGTGATAGTTTAGTGGATGTACACAGCTCCCTCTCCTAACCATATACTCCATCAAGACACATTATACTAAAATACTTATGCACTGGAGCTACAACACCAGTGTAGGTAGTGATGGCAGCTAATCCTAAACTCACACTAACCTCAGTGCTTGCAGATGTGTTAAAGGGGAATTCCACCAGCTCTTCAGAATTTCTAAGTAATTCAGTCATTGAGATGTACACAGTCATTCAGAGTGGTCTGATGGGAAATCCTCCATTCTAGAGAAACATATTGATTTTTAGGATGGGGGAAAAAAAAGAAAGAAGTCGTTACCTAATCGCAATACAAGACTAATGCAAAACAATGTGTTCGGCAACACATTCATTTCATGCCAAAACTGTGTATTTGGTAGCATTTATATGCCCCTTAAAGGAGCAGTCTAATACAGATCCTAATTAAGTAACATTATCAGCAGAATGTGAAGAAGTAACCGGTTTAACAGTATGTGTTGCAGAGATATCTACTGTAGTTAGCATGCTAATCAGCTAGCCCCAGACTGTCCTGTCTCGAAATACCACATTGAACCTTAAAAGATGTTAGTGAGTCACTGTAGCGTCAGATCAATTCAGTCCAATATGAGAGGATGAAGAAGCAGCAAGGCTGCCCTAATGGGGTGATCTAGCCCTTTGCCGATCATGTTGAAGGTTCTGCTCCTGGTTAGGTCATCTAAGGACATATAGCCAATGAAAGGAAGAGTGCAACAGTGGTGGAAGCTCTTAGCAAGTGACTATTATAAGAACCGCTTCTACAGGGTCTTGGCAAAAATCCACGTTAAGCAGTGAACAAAAGAAGTGATATGAATACAAGCAGACCAGGAGTTAACACTGGCACTGCTTTCCACCACTGGAGACGCTCTCGGGGAGTAAAGAGAAGTTTAGTACTGAACTCGCAACGTTTCTGGTAAGAACTGAAAGGGGAGGAGGAGGGACTGTGCCTTTGTCTGGTGAGACGTTGCCTCCTATTGTTGGAGTATGGATTCGACAGGTAGTGTTATCTTACAAACTGCTCCTGTAATACTCCAGGCGTATTACTACCTGCACTGCAGTACGAACAGGCGGTTGTTCTTAGGTTACAGGAGCGTGCAATAACAGTCTGCCATGGTCATATATCCCAGCCATTTAAACAGTTAAATCCTTCAGATGTCTGACGCTGACGCAGGTGTGACATGTTATCCTTTGAAACTGTAAGCTGGAAACACTGGCAGCAGAACTCTGGAGGGCTCACACTTCTGTCTGCTTTTTATTGCCTCATAAATATGTTTTATGATGTAAACTGTATTCTTTCTTCTTCTTTTTCTTTAAACTATTCCTTTGAAAAGTGGTTTTATTATGCCCGTTTTATTATGGAAAGCTAGAGGGTCACACCCTGCTCTATATTTATAAAGCCTGGTTACAACAACTAAACCATTAAGACGAATGGAACAGCACAGAGATGGTTTTAATATTGTGTTGTAAGTAGTGGAGTAGCACTGCCCTGCATGTCCTACTGATTTCTCAGTTCACCTCACAAAGGGCGTGCTAATTACTTGACAGTTAGGTCAGGTGTTCTGGGAATAGAGGACAAATTCAAATGTACAGGCCGGTGGTAGCACTGTTAAATCCTTGTCCTTAAATGGGAGTTCTACTGATTATCCAAACCTTATGCTTCATAATAAGACAGAAGCAAAGTCATTCAGGCTGGTTTGATGTCAAATGTGCCATCCTAGAGAAACTTACAGTCAGAATTGTTTACTGAGGCGGTGATGGGAACCAGACACCTACTGAAAGTGACCTTACAGAAAGTTGTTATATGAAATAGTTATGAGCATACTGCCTTTTGCCTGATTTACGTTGTTTTATGGTCATTTTGAGACAGGTTATTGGCCTGAAAGCATAGTTCAGATTTATTTCTCCAACAATGGACATAAATAACAATGAATTATGGTTGTTTCTGGTCCATAAACCCATATACAAATCATATACAAAGGGTATGTTTGGGCCCTTTAAGGCTGTGTTAAAATGTCAATGTGAATGTCTGCCTAGACAGATAACCAGGCGTGTGTGGTGTCTGCTGCATCTACACACTTGCAGGAATCAAAAGCTTTTCAGTTCCACTTTTTAATGAGATTAGCCCGTCCTGTAGTCGAACTGAAAGGAACAGAATGAACGCGTGTTTCATTCTGAACTGAATTAATAACCCGTTTAGGATCTCTCAGTGCTGGGCTTGGAACACAGAAACAGTAACGGTTCTGCTCAGAGCGATCTTTCCTCTTGTTTCTGATTGTTAGTTAACAGCCTAGTTGTTAATAGTTTCCTCCATTGTGTTCTGTCGTCTCTCCTCTAGCCACCCTCACCAGTTACTCAGAGAATGCGGATCGGAGCGGCAAACATGGTGAGAGCTCACGAGGGAGCCTCAAACTTTGGCAGACTCAGAAAACGGCGGGCGCTGACTCCTTCCTTTACCGTGTGGACGAAAACATGGCCGCCTCCACATACAGCCTCAACAAAATCCCAGAGAGAAGTCTGGAACACTCCGCCTCCCACTCCGCCCACTCCATCCCTCTCTACCTCATGCCCCGCCCCAATTCTGTGGCTGGTGAGTGGCCTCCTTCTGATCTGATTGGTCCTTTGCTTTTGAGTACAGTGTTTTGGAGCTGTACATGCTTCATGAGATGAATTTTCCCTTCTCTCAGTGGGGGCTTCCTGAACGGCTACACATCCTTTCAGACTCACAGTAGAAGGATGGGCAGAAATATCTGTGGATGTTTTCAGATTTGAAGCGAGAGTGGATCCTGATTTTCTCCTCTCTGTACTGTTTATCTGAAGGGGATGGTTTTAGTGATCTACCAGGTCTCTCTCTCTCTCTCTCTCTCTCTCTCTCTCTCTCTTTCAATCTCTGTTCCTCTAACTCTTAAGCCTCTTCTCTTTCTCTGTCATGGCATGGAGAAGGCTCCACAGGGTGTGTCTGCATAAGGCTAAAGGCGGCCCGTGCAGGGAGCTATTTTTAAAATGACATGGTGAAATGAAGGCGTGATGTGCACTTCTCTTCTGTATACTTTGAAGGAGGAGTTTAAGAGAGGAGATCAGCAGGCAAGGCTAAAAGGGTCATGACACTAGACCTCAGGCAGCACACAGTAATAACACTCGGCTTGGCAGTGCTGGGGATAACACCCTACAGAGGAACGTGACAGTGATGTAATGAGGTTTACATTCTTATAATTACATATTACATATTTTAAGTATAAGAATATGAAACAAGCTATGTTCATTTTAGAATTGTTATTATTGTATGTGTCTGCCCACTGCTGGGCTGTGAATATGAGCAGCGAAAGCAAGAGAGGCACCATAGACTCAACAAGCCATCTGTTGAAGCTTCTAATCACACTAATCTGAATTTGATGGATTAAGTAGATTACTGATAGATTGATCAATTCCACCTTCACCTCATTCAGAAACAGCTCCGTAAGAATTGCATTCTCTTCGTGAAGCTATTATTTTCAGCCATTTGTTTTTTAATTACCTCTACTGGCTCATTTCTTGGTTTTCAAACAGCATCTGCCGTTCATGATTTCAATCAAGCAGAACTGGATTTATGGATTTGAGGCAGAGATACTAAATGATATTACTGTAAGTGACTTTTTCTTTCTAAATAAGGTACTAAAATGACTACTGGACTCTCCTTTGGTACAGAAGGCATGTGAGTTTTATACTACTACTACTACAAATAATAATAATAATAATAATAATAATAATAATAATAATCTTTGTATTGCCCTTTTCACACATAATGCAGCTTCATAACGTGCTTCATAGACTAATACTAATAAAATAGTAATACATTAATAATTGAATGAATAAATAAATAAAAACTTTTGAAAATAAATAATAAATATAAAAATCTAAAACAAGTATAAAATATGTAATATTAAATATGGAAAAAATATATAATGTGGAAAAAAGTAATGAAGGTAACAAGAATTAAAGAAAAAGAAAAAAGTAAAAGAAAATTAATTGTAACAGCAATAAAAATAATCATAACAGTCAGTACCAGCTAGGAATTAATGAGTTTGTATATCTTTAGCTACTCTATAAAATATGTACAGACAGACTGAAATTATGCCAGTTGGTAGATCATTCCATAGTTGACTGTGCTGGATCTTACAGACCGAGTCAGAGTATACAGAGGCAGGTCATGATGTTTGATGGTGTTAACCCATGCAGTGCAGTGATGTGTGGTTGATTTTCTAAGTCAAAATATGTTTAACATGTCCTCTACAGGGAACCAATACGGCATTTTAGTGCACAATTTCTATTTCTTTCCTTGGTGCCATAACTTTCGCACAGGCCAAATATGAATTTTTTTTTTTTTAATGTGCAGAAGTGGTTTTTCTGTAGAGGATATTTAACTTTTCATCAAAGTCATTTTACCAGGGGCGCCCAAATTTTCACATGCATCTCAAGCTGTGCTCCCCGACTTCACCTGAACTGTTTCTCCATCTGTGTGTCTACTCTCTCTCCCTCCCTCTCCCTCCCTCTCTCTCCCTCCCCCCCTCTCTCTCTCTTTTTTCATCCGGTTCTTTCTGTCTTTCATCACTCGTACAGACTCCCTGTAGAAAAGGCTCTGATCTGGGGGCTCATAGCGCACTCTGGATTATTCTCCCTGACAGGAGGAGCATTACGAGCTCTGCCGTTTTTCTCCTGTGAAGAAGCACACGCACGCTCCCTCTCTCTTTCTCGTTCACCACACACTCACTACACACTGATTTAGCCATGCTTGATTCACTCATTTCACTGCTTAGTGTAAGCTTACATAGAATACTCTGCACAAGTCAGAGACCATTCTCCATTTATTTCATTTTCAGTCCTTGTCCCTGTGTTTCGAGCCGTCTTTTTACTGTTACAAGTTGCAGCTCAACACTGTGAGTCTGAAAGGATGTGTAGCTGTCAAGATGTCAGTGAGAAGAGAGAAAAATACAGATTAAAAAAAATACAGATCTGTTTTATTATAGCTTTTATTTGCTGGCAGAATTATGAGCTATTGGACTCTGGAGGTGAAGTAGGAATTTGGACAATCATCCTAACACTGTTAACATGACTGTAAAGTGGCTGTGAGAAACATATGTGAGCACATGTTAGTTAAATTAGACTAGCCAAAAATAAGAGAGATGTCTAGTTATGGGGGAGGTCAGGAAAGAACAGCTCTATAAACATGCTGCTGATCAAATACCAGTTTACACGCTGCAGACACACCTCTTTTAAACAGACTCCATTCATTGCAGCAATTTTAGTACTCGTGCACAACTAACGAGACTTTCGTTTGTGTGCGGCGGGGCTTGGAAAAAAAGCTGTTGCTGTAAATTCTGCCCTAATTTTGATTGGTTCAAGAGATAACTCCAAATCAGCCTTATCCAATTATGTCCCAAGCAGTAGACACATCGATATGATAGATATTGTTCTTTATTTGGCAGCTAAACTGCATTCCTGCAGGACCCCAGAGCTTAAAGTCCAAACAGATTAACAAAATAAGTTGCCAGCCCCTTTACAGCGTTGGCGTCAGTGCTAGTGTAGCAGGGCCGTGTCTCATAAAAGCTCTCAACCTTGTGAGATATGGAGGGCTGGCACCGAGCCAAAGCCAAGGCCAGTATGTGCAGCAGGGCCTCCGTGATGAGCTCCACTCTGGGGACCAACGAATGAGCCTGAGTACGTCCAGTGACTGGGTGACGCCAAGGTATACCGCACTGCAGAGAGCTGAGTGAGAGAAAAGGAGAGAAAGTTGGTACAGCAGTTGGTTTAAAGTGGGTGTCTACATACTTTTGGAGAGGTTGGAGAGGAGGGGTGCACAGTGTGGATACTCATTATGAAGTACTGAGGCAAAATATTGTGTGATGCACCTAACAAGGTCAAAGATCGG
Source organism: Semaprochilodus insignis (assembly GCA_034552555.1). Taxonomy (NCBI): domain Eukaryota; kingdom Metazoa; phylum Chordata; class Actinopteri; order Characiformes; family Prochilodontidae; genus Semaprochilodus; species Semaprochilodus insignis. The sequence goes on along the minus strand of CM067475.1, from coordinate 39,083,101 downwards.
CTTGTTTTGATAAATAGGTGTCGTTGGTTGGATAACACGAATACTTAGCTCAGCAATCCCCCACAGAAATGGGCCTTCACAATTATGTAATCACCAAATCACTGTCGCTGGCTGCTACTGTTCCACAGGTATGTGTTTTTGTCACAACTCTCAGAATGTGCGTAGGTTAGTGGGTGTGGTTTCATCAACTTGGATGAGGCCTGCAAAAAAGAGGAAGAAGGAAACATGTTTATTGAGAGATCATGGAGTCATGGAGAAAGATGGCGCTAATCCAATGCCAGGTATCGATATTCGACTGAAATTGCACCCGTTGTGTGGCATTTAGATGTGCATCTTTAGTGAAGTACTACAGTTAAGAACTGTTCATTGTAAAGCTTGACAAACATCTGAACATTTTAGTGCCTCGAAAAACATTTGACATGGTTATGACAAAAAATAAATAAAAAAAATAAAAAATCATATTTACAGTTTTCACTTTACCATGTTTACCCTGCTGTAATTGATCGGCTATGACATCTTTAGTGTCAGCATTTTGCTTCGTAAATCTGGTGCTGGGCCTTCAAAGCTAAAGTATCTATTAAGCACGGTAGGCACCTTTCATAGCCTGTGGTCATTCAGAGTGCTTTACAGATATGAAAAAGTAAAGATAATTAAGGTGAAAATGTGAAGACGTGTAGGAGAATAGATGAAAACATGATTAAAACGGTACAATATAAAAAAAAAAAAAATGTATTAAATTATGTGGTCTGATGTCTGAGACCTTACTTTATTATAGTTTTGAGATCAGCTTTTAGCCTAAAGACTGTTAATGGTGCAGAAGTACATAGCCCTAAAAGAAACTTACTGTTCTATGATTTGCTGATATTTTACTACCGTCAAAGCTGGGAAGACACGTAGGTTTACTGTTCATATTGGAAAGTACATAAAATGGTTGTATTTGTGCTGTAGACATTGAGACACCTGGTTCCTATCACTGCCACTGTACAGAAATCATCAAGAAGCTGTTGCATATCTGTACAAAATTTTCCTTTTTTTGGAATTACCTTTAATTGAAAAAAAAATCAATATTCAATCAACATTGGTATCAAGCCATCTATAGTCACAGGTCTTAAAGAAAACGGCTGATCTGAGCTTGAACTCTGTCTGTCATTAGTTGGAAGCTACTAAGTTAGGACATGTAGGAGGCAAACTAGCTAATTGGCCACTTTGATGCTTTGAAACTTTGATTTTGAAGCAAATCTGATGCAGTTTGCTTACCACAGACATTTATTTGCCGATGAAGTAACAGGTAGAACAGGCCTGCACAGAAACACTCACTAGCTCATTGCTAAAGATGCTTAAAGCACACAACAAACAGTCTTTGTTTTATTAACAGTCTCATTTGCATAGCGCTGCCTTCTGCAGTATCCGAATTGCCAAAGCTAACAGTAGTGCAGGCCTAATAGGACTTGGTAAAGGAGCCAGTTGGGCATGAATGTGGTCGAATGAGAGCTGGAGCAGTGCAGTGAGAGTGATAATGCAGTGATGGAGGAGAAAGAGGGATTTTATTCCTGCTGTCGGCTTCATGTGTTTGTTCCTGTGAACTGAACTCCAGTAAATGCAGTCAAATCAGAGGAGCTGCTGCTGACACATCCCACTGTGCGCATATCGTCACCTCTTCCTCACATTCCCACAGGGGAAGGGGCTAGAGCGCTCACACACACACACAAACGCAGGCCTGCGTGTGCTTTCCGGAGAGGAAGGAAAGGATACTGTGTTGGTCCGTTCCTTGACCAGAGGGACTTTGTATTGTCGTTTCCACACACATACACACACATATACAGAGACTGACTAGGCTAAGCTATTTAGATAGATAAACTCCATTCCGCTGTATTCCTTCTTTCCTTCAGCATTTACTCCTCATCCCCTCTCTCTGAGATCCAGCAGTATTCAGGGCGGTAAGAAAAAAACACTACACTTTCATCACTCGTTCCTTTCGGGTCAGTGGGAGTTAGAGTCATAGTAAATTCAGTCATCCGGTTATATAATGCCAGAACCAGCCACAGTGCACTACTTACTTACCATGTTGTGTTTGTAGGTGTGGATAATCGGGTCTGTTGGGTAACGAGTCTGCACTTCAGTGTGTGTGTGTGTGTGTGTGTGTGTGTGTGTGTGGGTGTTAAAAGTGGATTCTTTGGGAGACGTTTGAGAAAGAAGCGTACGTTTTCTCTGTGATTCTTCTGTTCATATGTTTAAAAATACCTTTAATTAAATAATATTATTGAGGATTGAACAATATTAGAACTATATAGCACGCTTTAAACTCCACGGTGGTCCTGACCTCCTTTCCTCTTTTAACTGCAGATCTTACAGTTATTTTCATAGCGTTCCTTGTGGGATAATTAATAATAGCTATTAAATTCACAATAGTTACTGAATCATTTATAGCTGTTACTAAGTACTTCATTATTTCATTAACTCATTTTTACTGAATCATTGGGAGTAGTTCATTTGTTGTAGTTACTGAATCATTCAGAGTAGCTAAAAGGTATGAAATACAGGAGATCAGTGGGGTCTGGGACCCTCTAATTAATGCTCTGTGGACCCCCTGAATGTCTTAAAACCAAAGTTTTAGGAGGGGGGGGGGGGGTCCCTGAAAAGAAACATAGGGAATAAAGGACCCTCTAATATGAATTCAGGGAAAGGTCATTGCTTAGCTGCTTCTCTCACAGAGCACTGAGCCCCTGTCTTTGATACTCTTAACTAAGTAGAGCTGCATCACTTATCTGCCTCTGGGTGGCGCTATTGGTTCACCCTGTTGGTTCGTCATAGTCTAGCAACTGTAACTATGCCCAGCAAATGAAAACAGGCCCAGTTTACCAAAAGCTTAGTGGGAACAGTGAGTTGTTATTTATTTCTCAAACAAAACAGAAGAGGAGGCGTGTAAGAGCTCGGGTAATCCGCGGAAAGCTACCAATCTAGAAAAGAGCTTTTCCACAAAAGGAATTGTTAAACCAGTAGCTCCACTATGGTAGGCAGGCTAGCAGTCTACCAGTGCTGCAGAAGCCAGCCAACATGGGACAACCTGAATACAAGGAGGTACTTCACACACTGGTAGCTAATAAAGTCAATAGTCACCCACATCTGATCCATAAATACGTCTCTAAGGTATCTCTGTTTGTGCAGGTTCCTGGATCTTCTTTAGAGCCTGTTAATAGTATCAAAACTTTGTGTAGCTAAGATGAATATGATGTAACTTATCTTTCACTCCCTCACTCTTTCTCTCAGCCACCAGTTCTGCTCACCTGGAGGATCTGGCATATCTGGATGAACAGAGACAGGCCCCCCTGCGCACTTCTCTGCGAATGCCCCGTCAGAACTCAGGGGCAGGCCGCTCCGGGCAGGACCTGAGAGGTGGGTGTGTGGGGTGGGTGCATTAGTAGGGTAGCAAAATGTTTAGATTAGATTTTGCTTTGATTTTAATATTAATGATTATTATTATTCATTTAGTTTTGCTTTTATTATACTATTTTTATTATACTATGGGAGATTAGTTTCTGAATATTAATTACCACATTTTCTGTTGCTATGGATGCCTGGTCAGATGACATGTTTTGCTGTTTTTCTAAGTGAAAATAGGAGAACGTTTTTTACAGAGTGCACCCTTAATAAATGATATTGGTGTAGTATTTGGATTTATTCGCTGAGTTTAAAATATTGATGTAAACTAACATGCCACATGTTATTTTTTTCAACTAGTGAAATTACGCAGACAAATAGTAAATGTGCATCAGAATGTATAGAGTTGTGCAGGGGTGTGTTCTCTGTAGTGGGTGTGTAACTTATTTTCACATAGACAATCAACAGCATGTAACCTGACCAGGAGCACCTGAACTTTTTGCATACGACTGCATAACAGGGATTCAGTGACTAGAGCCTAAAACTTTAGCATAGCGACAAAACTGCTTTAACCAGCAGGTAATAATGCTAAATGAAAGCAGCTCGCAACTTATCAGCCTAGAGCGTAGCTTTCTTCTCAGTATCAGGTTAAAAACTGAATGATGGATTCTTAAACATTAGCAGTGTAGGCTCATGGACATGATACACTGAAAATGCCTGGCAAGTACACATGGCAGACACTACAAACAAACATGTGGTGGATTAAAGTAATACATAAGAAGCTCTTTGCCGCAGATGAGGATGAGATGGAGTTTGTGCTTGCTGACCACAGCTCTAGAATATCAGAGGCTTCCACAATGCCTGATCTGACACATAACATGCATTTTTTTTCTTTTCTCCTGGTCTGCAGTTTTCACCCAATTTTTCAACTCCTATGTATGATTCATCGTTTATGATATAAGTCATTCAGAATGATTTGGTGTGAAATGCTATTTTTAAAAAATCTGTTCATGGCAGAGAGATACAGCTGTGTGCAAACATTAATACACACTTGGTAAAATGAAATGTTTTGTTGATTTTCATATAAACAAATACAATCCAGACATTCATAACTTGCACATCTAAATGTTTTATTCTTTCAAATATTAATATGAATATCAATGTTTTAATACCTTTTTAATTAAAAGTAGTAAATAAACAGTAATTGTGCATTAAAATGCACAGAGTTCTGATGTTTGTAAAGGATGTTTTAGCTTCTTCTCTTATTCTGAGCAAATCAGCTAAACGTTTAATTTGATTGGGGTGCCTGAACTTTTGCTTGCAGCTGTATGGTTGTGTTGTAGACATTGTGACCCCGGGTTCACCTCTTTAATGAGATCCAAATCGGTACGCTTCTATCCAGTGAACCATTTCACATCAAAACCATTTGCATTTCAGTGACTGAATTATGCAGGAATTTTGGAGTATAGGTGGAATTCTCCTTTAACAGATCAGCATGCTTACCTGTTAGCTTTAGCGCCGTCTCACAGAGCTGCGGTGTGAAAGGGTTCTCTGTCAGGGCGTAGCTGTAGGGTGAATCAGCCTCAGACTGACTGTGTGCAGTGTGTTGAAAAGTGCCCAGTGCAGCAGTTTGTCTGAGCGCTGCTGCAGTACTGCTCTGCTTAAAGGGATACCTCACCGAGAACATACTAACACGGCTAACAGCAAATCAAAAGGAGTCGGCGCCAGTCAGAATAACTGAAGCTGTGAGAACCGGTTAGCTAAATATTACCTGTTTACTGCAGGCTATCTAATATCAACAAGACTATAAATAGGCTGGGTACGGTCGTATGCAGCAGTTCAGAGACCCCTGGAAGAATTAGATGTTGTATTGATTTTATTAGAGAATGTAAGTTAACACATCCTCTACAGAGAGCACGCTTCTGCCTAGGACTGAGGGATGTGCAGGGGAATATCTAATAGCAATTTTTCTGATAAGTATATTTTTTATAAGGAGGGTCCAGGCCTGTTACTTTTAGTAGTCTACAGACGGTGAGTTAGTTATGCTAGTTAGTGGTTATGATGTCACAGCACATGGTTGCTTGGTTGTTTCTCATCTACAGGTTGTTCACCAGCTCTGAGTTATTAGATTTACTTAAAGCATGTTGCCAATGTTGTTGGTAATGTCGGCTATAATAAAAACTGCAGCTCTTTATATTCAAACAGTTCATCTTATAATACACAATTACCATTTATACACTCATCAAAAGAATAGTTGCACTCAGATGGAAGTGTCGGGTTGCAATGCTGTTCAGAAGGAGGATAAAGGTTACCAGGAACAATAAATGATGATACATTTAGACTGATATGATCAATATTTATTGAGCTACACATTCAGAAGTAGTGTCTCTCAGTATGGCGTCGGGCCGCCATGTTTGCTGATGCAACATGCCAGACGTCTCAACATGGAGTTGTAGAGGTTCCTAATGGTGTCCTGTAATAATCCATCTCATGCAGCTTGAATATATTTTGCGGTAGAGGTGGAGTGACAGGGGCCCTTCTGGCCATGTGACACGTGACAGCAAAGCACCTTGGCACTGACCACGGTGCCTCCACACACTGATTTGTTGGTTGTCTCCACAAAGACAAAAGCGGGACTCGTCACTGAAAATGACCCACTGTCATTCTGAGTCACTCCATGACAGTCTGGAACGACACCATTGCAGTCTCTGGTGTTAAGGGCAGCTGTCGTGACAGTCTGTGTGCATGTAGTCCTGTGTCGTGCAGCCATCTGCCAACAGTGCTGGAACTAACAGGTTAAATGTCCACAGTCTGGCGCTGCTCACTAAATGTCCACAGTCGTGGTTGTTGGGTCAGTCAGGGACAGTGATAAGGCTCCTCCTTTCTTACATGCGCAGCCAAGCGTGAAACCTTCGCAATCATTCGCATGTCTCGCGATGGCAAGTCTCCCCACCAAGTTTCATTTCTATCAGTTGATTCTTTTTGGGTACAACTATTTGTGCAACTGTCTGTTTAATGATAAGTGTATATTCATATTGGCAACAAATAAAACCTGAAACGTGCGCCATGCAAAATTATAGCACAGTTTATGTTTAGTGTATGTTCAGCTCGGTAAATAAATAGACATTTTGCAGAAACATGCCATAGTAAACACGTATATGTAGAGCAAGCAGCAAGATGCCAGAACAGGTTAAAATATGACCCACTCAGTTTTGCAATACTCGTTTGCGTGTGCAAATTTCTGAATTAATAAAATCTACCTTTGCATATTCATCACGTTCACTAATGTATGGTGTTGGTGGAGTAGATATTTCTCTGAGATTATATTAATCTACATGTTCCCTCCCCCAGTCCCACCCCCAATTAATTAGAATGAAGTGTGAAGAGTGAAGATGGTGTTGATTACGACTATGATGATGAGGGCTGTGCTTATGAATATTCAGTTCATATGATGATGAAAACACAGAGGATTACAGTAATGAATGTTAAGTGTGCATTATGTGGATTATTCAAGGAATTAATACAGCACAGCTGATGGCATGCATATGATGGGGATTATCATAATGAATATTAAGGCTGTGAGGGGCATAGTGATAATAATTCCAATTTGGAACCAAATAACTCATTTGGAGTCCCAGTGAAATTTTCATTCAGCGATTTGATAAAGCAGCAGAGACGGAAACGAACCTCTTCTTCAGCCGTTATCTAACGATGACGAGAACTAGCTGATGGATGTGTAGGTTCTTGTCCTTTGGTTCCACTGTTTCAGGCTGGATTTTTTCCTTCTCTGAATCAAACACCAGCAGGCTTAGAGACGCCTCTCAGAGCCATTGATCCATGGCATTTCACACTGCAGCGCTGGCTTGCGTAAGCCACATGCTTTCATCCTGCCCTTTAGCCTGGATGCCAGTGGCCCTCTACTGATGAAGGACTGTTACTGCAGCAGATGGGCAATGATGTCCCTTGCTGTGATGCTTCATACATGATATATGCTTATATACTACAAGCAGAGAAGGACCCTCGATGCCTTGAAGGCTTTGGGCAAAAAAAAAAAAAGAGAATTATTGTGTTGTAGAGTTATCATGCATGTACAGTATGTCTTGAAACGAACAGTCTAAACAGTTCTGAGTGCCCTGAGTAAATTGATTCATACACATTTCCTGTGTTTCCCATGATGCAGTGCGCTTTGCCCCCTATTGCCCGCCGGACATTGCCCTGAAGCCCCTGCTGTTCGAGGTGCCTAGTCTGACGCCTGAATCTGTCTTCACGGGGCGTGAATGGCTGTTTCAAGAAGTGGATGCCCACCTTCGAGGCAACGAGCCCACCAATCAAGGCATTGTCATCGTGGGCAACGTGGGCTTCGGCAAGACAGCCATCATCTCTCGTCTGGTGTCACTCAGCTGCCACGGCAGTCGTATGAGACAGATCGCCTCGGAAAGCCCGCATTCTTCACCCAAACGTGAGTGTATGTGATGCAAGAGAGGATAAGCCTCATACATGTCATGTTAAAATAAGAGTGGATTGTGTGGTGGTCTCCCTTCCTTCCAAACTGGTCTGTCTGGCATCATAGGTTCTGTTCCATTGGCTGAAGTAACCCACATGATTTTAACTACTTTGCATAAACGAGAATGTACTTTTTTAAAATGGCATTGTGTGCATAGAGTAGTTATGACCATCTTTCAGACACTCTCTCTCTCTCTCACTCTCCCTCTCACTCATTCTGTCTCTCAGATGGTGACACTCTGCCCCTCAGTCAGCCACAGTCGGCTCATGGTACCCTTGTGGGGGGCAGCAGTTGCCCAGGTACTCCAGAAATGAGGAGACGCCAAGAGGAGGCGCTCAGGAGACTGGCCTCTCAGGTAATCACCACACACACAGACTTGCTTGGTTACAGGCCAGTGCAGTAACACCGGATGTGCTAAGCCTCTCTTTATGAGACTGGAGAGCCCTATAAGAGTCTAAGAGTAATGAGGGTGCCAATTTCAGGACTTAAACAGAACGGACATTTTCGGCACATATTCCCATCATGTATTTGGTATGTGCTCAATGGATGTTTTAACAAAGAAACTAATTATGGCAGCCGGAACATCACTGAACTTGCCATAACAATGTAAAGCGCCCCTTTAACTATGACGTTCTGATGATCAGTAACACGTCATTAGGCCAGCCACGATAAAGAAGCTTGGTCTTGCACAATTAGCGCATAATATCACGTTCACATGGTAAATTATTCATGCTATTTGTTTGCACTTCTATAACGTATTTTCCTAGTTTGACCCTTCGAGCCATCCGTAGTTCCTGCATGAAGCCCAACTGCTGACATGCTGTTCCAATTACACAACAAATGAATCCCTCTCATTCAATTAGATCAAGTGATCTACACAACATGATGTGATTCCTCTCGATTCATGGTTGTAGTCGTTTGACAGCCCTACTGTAAATATTAGTGACATAGGCACATGAAGCTTATGTCTGAAGAAAGCTGGCGAGTAATGGTGGCATCCCTACATTCAGATTGTGATGTTAGATTGATCGAAGACAGTTGAAGACTATATCAGCCCGTTGCCTGACATGGATGGATGGGGCTGTTGTATAATTGTTTTCCCGGCCGCATCGTTTTGCAGACATCCGGTTTATGTCTAATGTCTCGGCCCACTTCCTGCGATTCGTCTGCAGCCCTCGGTGTTTAGCCCAATTCTAAAACACCTGACTCCATTCATCAGCTAATTATCCAGCCTTCTTCAGTTGAATGGGGTGTGTCGGAGCAGGGAGAATACAAAACAGCACAGCTCCGGGCAGCCCGTGGCTGAGACAGAGAAGTGCTGTTCTACAGGAACACCGTGTTGAATGAGCTCAACTCAGCGCTTTAGGCCTCACTTAGTTCTAATGCAGACATAATCATCAGGCACTCGGCCACTCTACCTCTCCATCCATCCTCTATCAATCTCTCTCTTTCTCCCTTATTGCCTCTTTCATTCACTTGCTCTCTAGTTTTCTTTCTCCATCCCTTTCACCCTCTATTTCTTTCCAAGCCTTCACTCTCTCTTCATTTTTATTATTATTATTTTTTCCTTTTTGATGGACCGTTATCCTCACTTTGCTTTGTCTCTCTCTCTTTACTTTTGTTGCAGTTTGGCTCTCTTGTGTCATAGTTTTTCTCTCTCTTGCTCTTTGAAGCATAAAGCTTTATTGCGGCTCTGTTGCCTTATCAAATATTTATGGCCGTGGAGCCTCTTGGCTCAGCCATTAGATACTCTCTGTGCTGTGCATACTTAATTCTGACATTTCTCCCACATGCACGCTGGGAGAGGCACGTCTGAAGTACTCCATTTCGGTGGAGTGATGCCAAGCAGAAGAACCCTCGCATTAAGGCCTCAGCGACGTTTGATCCCATTATTAAAGTTAGATTAAACACCGTTTATCTGCCACTACCCCTCTGTAAGCGTCGCCAATGGTTTGAGCTCGGAGGACCTCTTCTGGTTCTTATTCCGGTTCTTCTCTGCCTCATTAACGTGAGGAGTCTTTGAGATTGTATGTATACAATATGTTTAGACTCCTACTTGTGCACACATCTGAAACCAGATGGTTGGTTGGCAGGCCTCCACTCTTTCGGGAAGGCTTTCATTCCATTGGCTGATTAGATCTGGATCAGAAACAGCACTTCAACTCATCCCAAAGGTGTTCAGTGGAACGTATTACTCCAACTTGTTCCAGAAATGTTCAGAGGAGCTTTATTACCCTAACTCATTCTACAGATAATTAGTGGCTCTAATTACTCTTAACTCATCCCAAAAATGTTTAAAGGAGCTTCATCACTGTCTTATCCCAAAGGTATTCATTAAAGCTTTATGACTCCGGCTCATCTCAACGGTATTCACCGGACCTTCATCAGTCTAACTTATCCCAAAGGTCTTAACTGAAGCTTCATGACTTCAATTCATCTCAGAGGTGCTAAGTGGAGCTCAGTGACTCCAACTCGTCCCAAAAATGTTTAATGGAGCTTCATCAGTCTTATTCCAAAGGGATTTACTGGAGCTTGTTCAGTGAAGTTTCATGACTCCTACTCATCCCAAAGGTGTTCAGTGGAGCTTCATGATTCCTACTCATCCCTCAAGATGTTTGAAGGAGCTATGTTACTCCATATCATTCCAAAAGTGTTGGAGATTCATGGCTTCAAATAATCCCTAAAGCGTTTCTTCATCACTACAAAGATTTTAAATCATCTTCATGACCTGGACCTGAACCTGGACATGGTAACACGAGTGTAACCGGTGGGTTTGCTTTAAAGTAGCTGTGTCAGCTAGAATGGGCATCCATTAAAAGCAGTGTCCGGGTTCTTCTGGAGATGTAGCACGTAATTAAGATTAGCTAAATGTCTCTGTCTCTTTCTGTCCGTCTCTCTCCTTCTCCTTGTGTAGGTGGTGGCATATCACTACTGCCAGGCAGATAATGCCTATACATGTCTGGTGCCAGAGTTTGTCCACAATATTGCAGCTCTACTGTGCAGAGCTCCTCAGCTGCAGGCATATCGCGAGCTGCTCTTGCGCCAGCCCCACCTACAGAGCCTGCTCAGCCTGCGGTCCTGCGTCCAAGAGCCAATGACGGCTTTCCGCAGAGGCCTGCTAGAGCCTCTACACTTACTGCACAGAGGTACAAGCACTCACCTTGGAAATTCTACACGGACGTATACACACCAAAACACAGACTCCGAACTGAAGCACTGCCAAGAGAAACGTTGCTTTTTTGGTGTCTGGTAAATTGGCTTACGGTTCATGTAAGACACAAATTCAAAGCATTCTGACCATTCCAGTTGGTCCAGTATTCACGAATTCTGTACATAATGTAAAGGGACGCTGGCGTTTTCACATCATGTCAAAAAATGTGAAATGTTTATGGAAGGTTTTTTTCCAACAGTGAGCTAGGGGTGAAAATCATATAGCACTGTGCAAAAAGACCCCCCTTCATTCATTCAGGATTTTTTTTTAGTTAATGCATTCTTAACTATTATATCAGGAACAACGTAGATCATTGTTAAAGATAAAGGTTTGAGAGAGGTTTTTTTTTTCCTTCATTTATTTTCTCCATTATTTTCCTCTTTATGCAGATCTCTGATCTCTGATCTCCTCAGAAATACACTATATGGACAAAAGTATTAAGATTTATTACACCTAAAAGAGCTTGTGTGACATCTCATTCTATAAATCCGTAGGCATTAATGTGGAGTTGCTTATCGAGGAAGGCTTTATACTAATTTTGGAGCATGTCTGTGGGAATTTTTGCCCATTCATCCAGAAGAGCATTTGTAAGGACTGACACTGATGTTGGAAGTGAGGGCCTGCCTCTCAGTCTCTGTTCTAATTCGTAGCGAAGGTGTTTGATGGAGTTGAAGACAGGGCTCTGTGTGGGCCAGTCAAGTTCTTCCACACCAACCATGCCTTTATAGACCTTGCTTTGTGCACGAGGGCACAGCCAACCTGGAACAGAAAATGGCCTTCCGCAAACTGTTCCCACAATGTCGGACGCATACAGTTGTCCAAAATGTCTTGGTATGCTGAAGCATTGACAATTCCTTTAACTGGAACTAAGAGACCTAGGCCAACCCCTGTAAAACAAACTCGTCGCCTTATGCCTCCTCCACCAAACTGCCAAACAGTTGGCACAATGCAGTCAGGCAGGTATCGTTCTCTGATGTGTGTCTATCAGAGAAACGTGATTGGTCACCCCACAGAAAATGTTTCCACTGCTCCAAAGTCTAGTGGCGGCATGCTTTACACCACTCTGTCCGACACTTGCCGTTGTGCTTAGGGATGTAGAGTTTGTAAATCTGTGCCATGTAAGCCCATACCATGAATCTGCCGGTGGACAGTTTTGTGCTGATGTTAAAGCCAGGGGAGGTTTGGAACGCTGCAGTTATTGAGTCAGCACTGAGTTGGCCTCAGCACTCCCAAACCCCGCTTTGTTACTTTTCATGGCCTGCCGCTTTGTGTTTACTTCCTAAACGCTTCCACTTTTTAAAAGTACCACTCACTGCTGATCATGGAGTATCTAGGAGGGAAGAACTTTCTTGGCATCCAAGTAAAATGAATGAAGCTGAAACAACCCATTCTTTCACCAGTGTTTATAAATGCTTGTCTAGGTGATTGAGTTTATACACCTGTGGCAATGGAACAGAATGAAACACTTGAATTCAGTGATTAAGAGGTATGTCCCAATACTTTTGTCCATGTAGCGTGTCTCCAGAAAACAAGAATAACTTGTACATTTGAGCTGGAATTAAATGAAGGGTGGTCTCTGACTTTTGCACAGTACTCCAGATACACAAACAGTTAAAATACATTCAGATTTAAAACTTGTTGAAATACATATGTAGTGCACACTCACACAGATGCACTCGCTCGGTGTGTGATGGTGTTTTTCAGAGAGGAAGGTGGCATGTGACGAGGATCTGATCATTTTGATTGACGGGCTGAACGAGGCAGAGTTCCATAAACCTGATTATGGAGACACTATTGTTTCCTTTCTGTGTAAAACCATCGAGCGTTTCCCACCCTGGCTCAAACTGGTGGTGACTGTCAGGACATCCCTGCAGGTGAGCCACCCCTGAGTCTCTGTTTACATTTAAACTTGAGGGCTTCAGTCATAGTTCAGAGGTTTTACAGAAGAGTTTAAGGTCTGCTTAGTTTGTGCTCAGTGTAGTGTAACAACCTAATTCACCTTTATGATTTAGGATTATTGCTAATGGTGTGTATCCGGTTACTGTTGTGCATCAATTTGAATATGGAAATTCAACTGCATTGATTTTGAAATGTTAGAATAAAATAATATTCCATAAATATGTGGTTACTTTCTAATTTCAGTTTGGAAAAATAATTCTAAATCAAAACAAGTCAAGTCAAGTAAATTGTACCGATGTGAGATTTCATAATACATTGAAGCACTTCTTAAAGAACTGAAGTTATGAGAGACTTTACACTCTCTCTCTCTCTCTCTCTCACTCTCTCTCTCTCTCTCTCTGTCTGTCTGTCTGTCTGTCTGTCTGTCTGTCTGTCTCTCTCTCTGTCTCTCTCTCTCTCTCTGTCTCTCTCTCTCTCTCCGTGTCTCTCTCTCTGTCTCTCTCTCTCTCTCTCTGTCTCTGTCTCTCTCTCTCTCTGTGTCTCTGTCTCTCTCTCTCTCT
>CM067475.1:39013527-39054700 GCA_034552555.1 Semaprochilodus insignis | reverse complement strand
ACACACTCTCTCTCTCTCTCTCTCTCTCTCTCTCTCTCTCTCTCTCTCTCTGCTGTTCAGTTCTGTCTCTTTACTCTTGTTAAGTGGCCTGTAAAACTCTGGGGTCTCTGTCACTGTTTACATGTACAGGAGTTCTGTAACAACAAGGCGTTTGAGGATCAGTCCAGTCAGAGCAGTAGCAAAATAAAATAAGTAGTTGTTCAGGATGCTTCAGTGAAAGTACAGATTAATCCAGGGCTAGGCTAAATCTGTAATTTGGTCCCTTTTTCTTGCTGTTGAAATCTGCTATGTATTCCACTTAATACGGACACTAGTGGTTTGTATACTAATATTAGATGGGCATTAGAGAGTTGTGAGTTTTAATGATGGTTATGCCTTCTACTGTGTTTAAAGGCATGCTGCACAGAAGACAAGATAGGAACAAAGTACAAAATACACTCATCATCAAAAGAATAGCCACACCCAGAAGGAAGTGTCATATTGGGATGCTGCTGGGAAGGAAGATAAAGGTTACCAGGAGCAATACAGGATGATACATTTAGACTGATATGGACAATATTTAATGCGCTACACATACAGAAGTAACGTCTTCCAGTATGGCGTCAGGCCGCTATTGTTTGCTAAGGCAACATGGGAGACGTCTCGGCAGTGATAATCCATCCCATACAGCTTGAATATCCTCACACAGTTCTTCCAGATTTGGGGGTAGGGATGGACGTTGAGTGACAACAGATATTTGATGTGTCACAGCAAACCGTTCATCTTGGCGCTGACCACGGTGCCTCCACACACAGATTCATTGGTCGTCTCCACCAAGACATATATGGGACTCGTCACTAAAGATGACTCGCTATCATTCTGAGTCACTCCGTGGCAGTCTGGCACGACATCATTGCAGTCTTTGGTGACCTTGACGTGGTGTTAAGGGCAGTCGTTGTAACGGTCTGCATGCATGTAGTCCTGCCTCGTGCAGTTGTCTGCCAATGGTGCTGGCACTAACAGGATGACTCACGGAGGGCATCACTGCCTGCTGAATGTTGGGTCAGTCAGGTACAGCGATAAAGCCTGCCCTTGCTTATGTCACATGCACGAAACTTCATTCGCATGTCTCACAATGTCAAACCTACCTACCACGTTTCATTCCTGCGAGATGTTTGATGATGAGTGTACACAGTGTACTTTGTTACATAGTCGTAATCTCAGTAATAAGGTTCCCACGCTATACCTACCAATCTGCTCTCTTGCCTCAGCTGCCGCAAGACTGGTCAAGCTTTACAGGACAATGGCAAAAAATCCTGTTTAACATAATAAGAGACTGTAGAAGATATCTCAGTGTGGAGAGAACAGGTATATACTCTTGGGTGTAGTTCTTGTTTTAGGTTAAGCTAATGTTAGCATGATGGCTATTTTGTCATTGTGTCTAGTTTAATTTAGGAACAGTCCGGTTCTATAGCATAGCATGGAAAGCCAATGCAGATTGCTACAATTTCTTAATAGGTTGAATAAGATTCTTGTCAGCGCTCTGTAAAGCTCGTCCAGCCTCTAAAGAGTTACTAAGAAAGAACACATGGAGGTGGATCAAGGATAAATCCGTTCGTCCGTCATGCAGTGAAGTTTGTTAGCAGGAGTCAACATAACTCATTACTATTACATCCTGGCACATTATTACAGAATTCAGGTGAGGTAATATGGGGTATAGAGGGTCTGCACTGACATCACTTTCAAGCCTGACTATGAACATTCTGCAGCGAGGCTGCATTTAGGTGCAACAACGAAATGCGATGTGATGTCACATGCACACCCTCTATAGCGGTATCTTACATTTAAACACAGTTCAGCCAATCAGACTCTAGAATTTTGTTTTTGTGTCACCTTTATACCAATCACTGTTTATTTCAAAGTAGTTGTGGTTCTGTGAAAAGCACTCTTGCTTTCTAAGTCTCATTGGCATCAAACTGATTTCAGGCTGTCCAGAGAAACAACATCTGACAAACATCATCACTTTCCATCCTTATCACCTCGTTTTGGTTTGCTTTGTCAGATCATGAGTTTTTCAAGTTTAGGTGAAGAACTAGAGTCCAGCCTAGATTACTTAGCTTGTAGC
Source organism: Semaprochilodus insignis (assembly GCA_034552555.1). Taxonomy (NCBI): domain Eukaryota; kingdom Metazoa; phylum Chordata; class Actinopteri; order Characiformes; family Prochilodontidae; genus Semaprochilodus; species Semaprochilodus insignis. The sequence goes on along the minus strand of CM067475.1, from coordinate 39,052,596 downwards.
ATTTGTCCAGCTGTGCCGGTAGAGCATATAGGTATGTGTGTATGTGTGTGTTCTGTCACTTATATGAATGTGTATGAATGTGTGACATTTCCACATTTGAATGTTGATTTGTCATATATGCACATCTGTGTGTTTAAAATGTTTTGTCCAATGTGTTATTGTTGTATTCATGCACAGAAATCACAGCCAGATCGAGAGGAGGTGTATGCATGTGTGTCTGTGCATATGTTTTTAGGGGTGTGTGTGTGTGTGTGTGTGTGTGGCAGTGGAGATTCAACTGCATCCTTTTTGGATTTGAAGTAGAAGATACTAAATATTAAATTACTATGCAGTAATTTCCTTGGCCAAAGTAAATTAGCTTGGTGTTTCATTTTTATCATTTGCACTACTGTGCAAAAGTCATAACATTCAAAACATCCAACAGGTTGTAGTTTTTCAGGAGTTATTTCTGAGTATAGGTATAAAACACTCCACATGCACAAAGAAGGGGAAACTCAAAAGTTAAAAAAAAACAGATGAGCTGAAAGGTGAATAAATGATTAATCTCATAAAGATCCAAAGAAAATGAAACTCCCAACAGCCAGTACCTGGTAGGCCATCATATAAACAGTATTTAAACCTTTCGTCTTTAAGAGAGGAGAAAATCCAGCTCCACTCTGGCTTCGGTTCTGAAAAAATCCACAGCTAACTTTAGGGGTGTGGAAAATCCCTGCATGAAAGCAAGTGTCCTGAAAAGAAGAGAAGCTGTAATAAAGGCACTAAATACAAAAATATGATATTACATTTAATCGTTGAGGCTTCTGGGTCATTTTCTTTGAAATGTGATTTTTTTTTACATCAGTGCTCTTTAATTGAAATTAAAGAAATTATAAAAAAATTAAAGATGGTCTCTAATTTTTACACAGTACTGTATAAATATTTCTACATTCACATTTATTTATTGAGTTAGCAAAATAATTATGGTAATAATTGTTGATGCAGTGTGTTTATTAGAGAGTCATAATCTAGCTGAATCAGAGGTGTGTGCGTGTGTGCGTGTGTGTTTGTGTGTGTGTGTGTGTATGTGTGTGTGTGTGTGTGTGAGAGAGAGAATGGCTCCATATTCCTCCATGGATGGCTCTGTGTATGACTGTTGGCCCTGTTGTTGCTTGCAGGACTTTGGCATGGCGGAGGAGTTTGCCTCCAGGGCTCTAGAGTTGAAACCCAAATCCTATGAGGCCTATTACGCACGAGCCCGCGCCAAGCGCAGCAGCAGGTAACTGTAGCAACCAACAGGCAGGGCATCAGGGCCAGAAACTTCAACTTTGTTTCTGGTCTGGGTAATGTGGTGAAACCATACAAAGACTCGCCTCTTAGACTCAACAGAGTTTACTGTAAGGATAAGGAATCTTAGGCTCATTTTCATACATCAGTTTATTTTGGGTTTTTTCCTTAGCAGACTTTTCATCCACCACATCTGTTCACACATTGTTTTTCTATAGTTCCACATTATTTTGATTAGTGGCACACACAAAGTATTCCCTGCTGCACATTTTGTTTGGAAGCTGTTCGGTTGAGGGGATTTAGTATGTTGTCTGTGGGTTTGAAAATGCCTAGTTTGTTTTGCATTGATCCCCAAGACACATATAACTCATTCTCATTCCCTCCCTCTCTCTGTCTCTCTCTCTCTCGCTCTTATTCTCTCTCTGCATAGGCAATTCCACGCAGCCCTGGAGGACCTGAGTGAAGCCATGCGCCTCTGCCCCAACAACCGCGAGATCCAGCGCCTGCTGCAACGCGTGGAGGAAGAGTGTCGCCAGGTCATTCAGCAACAGGAGCTGGATCCGCCCCCATCTCCGCCTCCCCACGACAGAGACCCGCCAATGGTCCCGCCTCCCCCGCTGGAGCCCCGCCTCTCAGACATGGAGCCTGTACAGGACCTGTTTGAAGAGGACGAGGATTACCTGGAGCGAGATATGGATGGTTTGCCACTAGGTGTCACTGCTGAACCTCGTTCTAGTCCATCAGGCTTGCCTGTGATTCAGAACATCATGCCTCCATCCCCCAGCCATCGGGACTCCCCCTACCTCTCTGGAGGCCCAGCAATGGGCCAGGCCTTCGACCTCCGCCCCACTCCACCCTCTATGTCCTCCCCAACCCGCCAGAGCTATCAGTCCACCTCTCCTTCCCTCTCTCCCACCCACCAAAGCTCTCATTATCGTCCAAGCCCACCTCATACATCCCCGGCACATCAACCCTCTTCCTCTTCCTCCTCTTCCTCTTACCACTTCAGTCCTCCTCCATCTCCTTTACGCAGAGGCGGGCCACAGTACCGCTCCAGCCCCACCTCTACCACCGAAAACATGGGCCTGTACCGGCCTCAGTCAGCCTCCGCTGCCTCATCAGGTCGCTACCAGCAAGACCCACAGCTTTCAGGCCGTCCCAAGTCCCCTCTCTCCAAAATGAGCAGCCAGCGCTCTTTCCAGGCTGCCCAGCTTCCTCCTCCTCAGCAGCAGCAGCAGCAGGGCCAGTGGCTACAGCCAGCCAAGGCCCAGATTGTTCGCACCAACCAGCCAAGCGCTTCGGTCCACTCCAGTGCAGTGCTGGGCAGCAGTGCTTACAGCCAGATGGCTCATTCTATGAGTGCCCGCTGCCCTGGAGACATGGATGAGCTTGGGGAAGTTGGTGGCTATCCTGCCCCGCTGCAGGGAGCACTTTATCCACGGGCGCTCAGCATGGATCCCAGCGCGATGGAAGAAGAACTTCCTCAAAGGCCAACATCTGCATACCGACCCAGTGCTTCAGGGCTGCGCTATGGCCAGACCCCGCAGATCAGTCGCAGCCAGTCTGCTGCCTATTACCCTATTTCGCCCCATGAAATTGAGAGGCAGGCACAGCTGGGGTCACCCGAAAACCCTCATGCCCTGAGACGCCCAGTCAGCGCCACTAGTGCCGAACCCAGACCACACCTACCCACTCCTCGTCCACTGATACACTCGCAAAGCGTGGGCCTGCGCTTCTCACCCTCCAGCAGCAGCCTGGGCCTGGCCGTGGGTTCTGCCGCTAATCTAGGTCCAGGCTTTAGGCCCTCAGCATCAGCACAGCAAATGGAGATCCCACTGAAGCTGGCCTATGAGGGCGGCTACTGCGACGCCTCATCACCCGTTTCCCCACCCAGTATGGTGGCAGGTGGCACTTACCCAGGCGAAAGTGTGCGATCACGGTCCACACCTTTCATGGGCATCATTGACAAAACGGCACGGACTCAGCAGTACCTGCAGCAGCAGAATCAGCCACAGCCTTCATCGCTAGCCCCTTCCTCTTCCTCCTCACGTGCTTGGGCCGTTTCATCCCTAGACACAGTGGTCAGCAGCCCGGCAACGTCAGCTGGCAACACAGGCTATGGGCAGCAGTCTCTTGGTCACATTGCCTACTACAACCGTACCAACAATGCCCACAATGGGCACCTGGCCGAGGATGACTACTATGTGGCTCGGGACAGGGCCGACAACATGGGACGGGTCAGCCAGGCGCCCACTTACCCGGACGTTAAAGTGGCCCGGACGCTCCCGGTGGCCCAAGCCTACCAGGACAGCGAGTATAGGCAGATGGGCCGTGGCGAGCGCCAGGGTCCAACTTCTCCCATCAAACCAAAGAGGCCCTTTGTCGAGTCGAACGTGTGAGGCTGCCTGGGACAGCGTGTAAACGTGTACTAAGACATAAATGAAGAACCTCACATATGTATACTATTGGAGCTGGATTAGGTTTAGCAGACGAGGTTGTCTGGCTGGATTTGACTTTCTTTGAATTCCCACAGATGGTCTGAAACATCATTGTATTAAAAGAACAGGACTGCTACAACTAATGGAGCTCCAGGTTCAGCAAATTATTGTAGATTACGCGCATTTCGGATTCATACTGGATTAAAATCATGAATCTTATTGGTAATCACTTAAATTACACAAACACCTCAGGTAAAACTAATCCAGCTCCATCCTGTAGGCACACATACAAGGCCTATTGTTGTTTTCCCCATTTCTGTGGTGTAACCATAGCCTGAAGCTAAATATATGGACCTAACCTTGGCAGTGCTGTGAACGCATCTGTTCTGGACATACACAGCATGTGATCGGGACATGCAGGACGCCACAGGTGCCTCAGTTGGACTGGACTGCTGTAACTGCTGCACGCCGACTAGAGATGGATCTTACAGATTTGAGCACAGTCATGGACAAGAGTGACTCTTACACACCTCCATATGCAGGAAACTGGTACAAGTATCAGAAAGTTTGAATCTGTGACAACAGTGAAATGAAATGGTATCGGTGCATTCCTAGCACCAACTTAAAGCTCTCTGGACCTGGGGGGGGGGGGGGGGGCGGGGGGTAGTCTCAACAGCTAGCCCTTGCCGAATCGAAGTGCTGTTGCAGAGCCAGGACCTAACTAAGGCTCAGTCAGAAGTGACCCCTGACCTCTTATAGTCCACTTACAATCAAAATACTATACATGTCCAAAAGGGGCCACAAGCGTCAGTGTCTACTTGCCTTATTTTAACCTTCTAGCAAACCACCATTCTAGTCCAATTTTCACACATTTCGCACCAATATTTACCACCATAGCCACCGCTTTTTACCCTCCAAGGATCCAGAGGCCGAGGAGGCAGACATAGACTTAGTTGAATCAAATCGGATTTTGTTACCTGCTGTAACCACCACGATGGCTAACATGGCGGTGCTTTAGAGTTTTGAATATTTCCTTTTTCCAAAGCAATGCCTGAGTGGTACTGGAGCGTGTTTGATAATTCTGAATTCAGTATAAAATTCCAGTTACCGGACGTGTTTCTATAAGTCCGGCAGCAAAAGTGAAGGTAACCCTCCAGCTTAGACTCCATTTGTTGTTGTCACTAACTTCCCCTCTGCCTTGCCTAGCTGGGAATCTGCATACTACATATTTAACAAAGCCAGACATTGCTGAAGGAAATGAACATAGCCCCCTTTAAATCCCACTTCTCTGCATTAATCCCATGCTGGTCTGAAGTGGTTTATGCCGGTCTGGTGCTGGTTTGCCTAGTCACCCACCATACTCATCCTGTTTGACGGAACAAAACCATGAATCTCCAAAATGATCGTTTTACAGAAGGAGGCTCTTTTGTGCCATTTCTTTTGGTTCATTTGTCATGAATTTTACACACACTGTAAAAGCCAACAGATTATGTCAAAAGCTGAAAACCCACCGCAGTGGTGAACAGACCATGTGGGCCTGTGCTGTTTTTTCTAGCAGGGGTGCTAAAACTAATTTAGCAATTTGCGCACCATGTAGCTTATAGTAACAGCCAAGCTACACCTAGCTAACTAGCTCTGTTATCAGGGTATGGCAAGCCAGCACTAGCTAATGTTGGCTAGTGTTTACTTTAGTCTCAAGAGACTACCATTTACTTAAACGACTTGGAGTCAGCAACGATAGCATGATTGCACATGGCTAGCTAATGCTAGCTAAAAAAAAAAAAATACACAACTTGTGTGGTAACAGTGCAGCCTGAAAGCTAAGGTGTTGTAGACTTTAGTAGTAGGGCTGCCTCTAGAAACTTCCCTCGACCATTTTGAGAATCAGAATGCCCTTCAAGATCACAGGAAGGGTTCCCTGAAGGCTAAATACGGAGGGGAAGTTGGAGAAACGTTCTTTTCTGGATTTAGCAAGTCTATTATTTGTCATACACATTCCACGTCCCCTAGAAAGTGCTTTATACAAAGAACACTGTGAGTAATCAGTGGACAATACGAGTCTGAGTCATTTCAGACTGTGCCGAGGTGTTAGCCAGCCTGCTATCTGATCTGAACATCAACGCTAGTCCTTCCCAGAGGCCACTCGTGAGGAACAGCGTGTGGCCTCGTTTGTAGATATGGCTGTAAAAGGTCGTCCTGTCAAACGTGTACATAGCTTAATCAAAAACGGAAAAAAACAATGTAATATTTATCATTTTAACTTATGTTTGTACAAAAAAGGATATACATACTTTATTTTGCTCTTGATGCTCTTGTTGTGATTTTTAAGTCTGCTTCTTGCTCCTTATAGGTCAGTAATGTGAATTCTGGGTTTTTATTATTTTTTTGTTTTTGTTTGTTTTTTGTTTTATTTTCTTTCTCAATAAGGGCATTTTTGTTTACCTGCTCATTTAAATAATTATAGCTAAAACTAAAACACATATGCTGTGACTTTGGAACTCATTTGACCTTAAAGAAGGTCATGTAACATTCAGGATATTCATCTCTTCCCTCTGCGTACAACTGAACTGGTGATTCACATCTCAGAAGGATCATGTGACGAGAATGACACTCATGTTATGGCGTAACTGATGGTTTTCAGTGTAAAATAGATTGGATTATTTTGCCGTTTCGCTTTGAATAATGTGCTCTCGGGAAAGGACTATGGAGAACATTCTCTGCTCCAGCTCAAGTTCATTTTCGGCTACCAGTAAGATGCCACTTTTTCTCTTTGACGTCTTTCACATAGGTTAACTAATAGCTTTCCATCCTTCTCTCAGAAGCTGTTCACAAAACAGGTGAACGGTTTCTCAGCGGCTCCAGCCATAAGCCAGACGCAGTCCCAAGAGCCTTGCTGGACTTCATCGTTCCACAGGTCGGCGCTGATTGGTCACTTTGAAATGCAAATAACTGGAGCTGGGCAAATTCACCGTCCTAACTTAGCCAGCTGCTGAGGAAAATGGGCGGGGCTTTTGCTAACTATTGAATCCAGCTTACTGTAGAGGATGTTACTTTTTGAAGACTTGTTTGTTTTGTATGGCTGACATGTAAATGACTGTATATATTGTGCTTAATTAGAGTGCATGCCGTTTCCCGATACACACTTGGAAGTGTGTGCGTGTATGTGTGGGTGTGTGTGTGTGTGTATGTATGTGCGAGTGGTTTGATTTATCAATATATAGATTGGGGAAATGACTGTGGCACAATCTGTTTCCTTTTTTCCCCACAATTGGACAGAAATAACTCGTCGGTTTGTTTTTCGGTTTCCGATTTTGTAACGTTTATTTTTATTTGGATTCTGTTTTGACTTGGGTTTGTTATGAGCAGCATTCTCTGTACATGGGCAGAGTGGAGGAGTTTTATGAAGAGCAAAGCCAACATGAATGCATTTTTAATCCTGTTAACGATTGTAAACTGCACAATCAACTGTATGTAAGGGGAAAATAATGTACTAATTTAAAAACGATTACCAGATACCAAGGAAACTCCATCTGAAATGATGTATGGCTGTATGTGTCTTGTTTTATACACGGTTACATGTTCATGTACATGTTCAGTCTTAATTAACAAAGTCATTCCAGAGTAATCCATCGGTTTATTCGGCTGATATTCTCAAAATTTCCACATAATTGTTGTAACCAAATCAGGTGAAATGCGCTGTTCCAGACAAACACGTCAACAAAAGTCTCTTAACAGTGGTGGTTATAGGAACCAGGGGATGCGATGTGTACAACACAAAGATGTCCAGTGAACCTACATGTGTCACCCAAATTGTAATACATAAAATATGGCTTTTTTTTGGTCCTGTTCTGCTGAACAATCCCGTGTGTGTGGATTTAAAGTTCATGTAACAACTTAATTTTTCGCTCCAAACACTAGAGGGCAACGTATCACCAGGAAGTTGGTGACTGTGTCATAAAGAGCAAGGAAATGCGCCAGTCTGGAAGGAGCATTCCGAGTTCAGCTTCAACTCTCCAGTGGTGTAAAGCAGCGCCACTGTTAACTCTTGTTCTGAGCAGCAGTCGTTATAATGGTCACTTGTAAACCATTATAATGGCCATGGTTGCGTTTACTCTTCTATTCATTGGCTACCTGTCCTTAGGTAATCTAACTGGGAGTAAGACATGATTAACGAGAAGTTAGAATACTCCGTCACAGCAGTGCTGTTTCATCCTCTCATGCTGGACTGAAAGCAGACTCAACACTACAGTGACTTGACTGGCACCTTGAAGTACCAAGTGTGTTTTTTATGAGATTGGACAGGACAGGACGGACCAGGGCTAGCTGGTTAGCATATAGACGATATCTCTGCACCAAAAAATGGGTCTACTGTCAAAACTGTTTTTTTGTTGTTGTTGTTCATTAATTTTGGAATGTTTTAAACTACAACCCTTACTACTTGCTCATTAAACTCTTCAGATGTCTGGCTCCTATCACCACCATTGCGAAGAATTCTGACAGTTGGGAACATTTGGTAGCATTTTACAACAGATCAGTCTGACTGCCTATGTGTAGATCTTAATGATTGAATTGTGCAACAAGTTGAAAAGTTGATTGGGGTTTTCCTCTAAAAAGGAAAAAGGGCACTGCACAAAGCCTGCGACAGACACAAGCAGATTTAAGCTCTTTTAATGATTTCTAGGCATTGTGAAGGTGCAACATTAGGCAAGACAACAAAACCAGCATACACATAACTTTATGAATATTGTTTACAGGTAGTGTAAAACAGACACGGTTTAAAACAAACACCAACAATGACTGCAGAATACAGTACAAGAATGGACTACATAGCCGTTATACACTTCTAAGAGAATTTTCTGAAACTTTCATGTGACGTTCGTGTTGATATTAGGCTTTATGTCCAGGTATCAACAGCACAGTTCAACACAAGACAGTGGCGTGAGATACCGTAACACACATATATTATATTAAAGCTGCAACATTGATTTTACACTGTCAAATAGTGTGTGTGGCACTTGAGGTTTTGGTTTGAACAGCCAGTGAACACTATTCCTTTATAGTTTTAAATGAAGCACAGAAACATGGACATCAGTAAACATGTTGCTAATGGCATGCAATAGTCAAAATGAAAGTATTCACATGATTCAAGCCTGTTCTATAAGAGACTAATCCAATAAGAGGTTTTACAGAGATCAGTAAATATGATTTGCTCTGACTGTGAACAGCACAAACAGCATTTCTGTCTGGTTTTCTCTCGATTTCCAGCCCAAATATAGCACTAATAAATATTAATAAAGGCACATAATTATTTGGCATAGAGCGTGGCCTGCCATTTTAATAAATAACAAACTTTTTATTTAGCAACACCAATTACAGATGTCTTTGACACCATGTGTGCATAAGGGGAGATGTCAGCAAACCCAATGCAGCTGATCTGGAACTCGAATCTAGTACAGCAGTGGTCAGTTTGGCAACAACATTGACAAAACCCTAAAATTAAATTAACGTATATATATATCATATGTGAATGGCTTTATGGTAACACTTTATTGTGACTCATTCTTATCTTGGTTCTGTAATCTAGGCCTAAAGAAATAACAATAAAACCCACCCTGTACAGACTTTCCTTGAACACAAGGGGACAGCATTAGGCAGCATTTGGTAGCAGCTTCTGTTAGACTTGTTTTCTAGGAGACGTACAGATTTGTGTCCTTGCGTGCACAGTCACATGATTTACGCTAAGACAAAGCACAGCAGATAAGACCACACTGTCCCGAATACACCATCCCGGATACCAAATCAAAATGGTACTGGGCTATAGTGAATATCTCATAGTTCAGTGCATTGGCAGTGGTGGACAGTAACGAGGTACATGCACTTCATTACTGTACTGAAGTACCTTTGTCAAGTCATTTTACGCATCTTCTTTTCTGATACTTTAAATTTTATTATCCATTTTAATTAATATCCTACTTTGATATTCTGAAAGATACTGTGAAGTGAAAACTAGATTTTTAACAATATTTGAAAAAATGTGATGCAAATAAATCAGACCAATCATAGCACACTTTGCACTACATCCCTCCCCAATATGCAGAATGACCAATCATAGCTTAGCAACTGTAACTAGGCTCAAGCAACTCTGGCAGTCTAAGAAAATCTAGCTCTGCAGATTTTAAATCAGATGCCCAAAATGGATGGGAGGTGAAATTTTACCCATTTCTTAAACCGGACAAAGAAAATGAAGGCGAAAGCGCATAAAATGTTTCCTTTGGATGCTTAAGTGCATTTACAAGCAGGTACTTTTTTACTTTAACTCAAAAATAAAAATATACACTACCTGCCCAAAAAATAGACTGGATTAAAAGTGGATTCAAATAAGTAAAATACTTAAAAGCCTTTGATTGCTAATCACTGCAGTCATTAACACGTTTCGGCTGGCAACAATTCTTTTAACCTTACCGATTGATTGATTAAGCTTCTCATTTCTTAAACGCCCATGTGGGAAGACGTCTCCCGTGTCCAGTGGAGACAGATGTTACTGTGTTCCAGAAGGGTTAAATCACTGGCCTACATCAAGCGAAGAAAACAATCTATGCTGAAGCAACTAGAGTTGAAATGACTGGGTTGTGAACTTTTTTTTTCGACCAGGCAGTGTAAATAGAGCATGTGTACTTTTACTAATCTCACTCAAGTACTGGATATGTGTAGTTAGCCCACCACTGTGTGTTAGTGATGTTTAAACCTGCTGTTCTGGAAATATCAGGAAAGAATGTTAATGGGCAAATATAATGTATAATAATAATATAATAATCACAGAGATAAACTACATATCCACAAACTCACAGTCTTAACAAGTGTCACGTGAATGCACACTTAAGTCACCGCACGAACTGCAAGTGTGGACTATAAAAGACTGGTTCTCGTTCATTTATCATTAACAGTGCCAAACAGAAACTGCTTCGTACTGACAGAGAGCCTGGTGAACACCTGCAGAACTAAACTGACCCTACAGTTACAGTAATCCTGCCTGGAGTTTGAAGAACACAGTCTGGTTCTGAGGAACGGTGGAGTGTGAATGGGGCTGAAAGGAGGGGAAGAGTAAAAAGCATTTTGGTGGCATCTTCATGGCTGATGTGTTATGGAGAGTTTGGGCGGGAGCCCTCATTGAGTGTGTTGAAGTGCACAGACAGGGCCTCTTCCTCAGGGTTCGGGGGCCGCCGGAACTCTTCTCTGGTCACCACGTAGCCCACCAAGACCACAAAACATACCAGCAGCAGGCCAAGAACGTTCGCCAGAACCGCCTCAGGAGCTAACTTCGAGGAAGAGGGTCTAAAGCAACAGGAGATACATCACAGTTCATAAACTGGGGGTAAAAAGTTCATTTTGTAATTTGAAAATCTATTTCTCACTGAGCGTGTGAAGCAGAGTAAGACGGGACAAAAGCAGCTAATATTGGGTTTTATGGTTCAAGTGAAATGGCGACTTCTAAGTGAAGCTGTATATGGAAATATTTGTCAAACTTTTTAATAGCAGCTGTCAAGAAAAAACGTTTATCTCCAAAATGATAACATTACAGGAGAAGAAAAAGACGTACTTTTAATTTAAGCCAATTTATGTCAATATAAGTCAATTTAAATAGATTCTTCCCTCCAAGTAATGGACCATTTCTTCTCTGGTCTTCTTTGGATCATGAAACAGCCATTTTCAAATTGTGTCACAAACTGAAAAATACCAAAATGGAAATACAAGGTTTTGTTCTGACAACAGCGTTATGCTAGCTCTTCACCGGTATGGGAACTAGGAGCCAAAGCTGATATCTGATAAATTTAGGCTACATCGTATGTGCTGATGCTACATAAATTTACCAACTTAATTGTTTTTCGAAAATATCCCATTGTGAAACTGATGCCTGCAACACATTCCAGAACATTAATTTAAGACTAGAAACAGGACTTAAGACTTTAAAACAGGTCATATAATCATGCTTGGGTATTAAAGGAGTATCCAGGAAAAGCCTAGTACGTTATAAGCAATGATATGTTGAGAGAACAACGTTCCACCCAGAACGACTGCAAGGTTTTGGTGGTACTTCGCCCTCTAAACAGCATATTATCCAAGGATTTAAGAAATGAGGCAAAATAACTGTGTGTAAATGGCCGAGGCTAAAAACCTGAATATAACCACGTGGGCTTTAAACTGTTTTCAGAAAGAGCTGTTCATTGGTGGTTCCACAAATGCAAATGCAAAGCAGAAGACATCCAGAAATGCTGTCAACCTCAACTAAAGCTCTGGCAAAAAAAAAAAAAAAAAAAAAAAAAAAACAAATTCATAAGATAAAACATCAAATGTTGTTTACCAAATACTGCCTTCTGTTTTTATTATCATTTGACATGCTGTCATAACTTTTTTTTGGAATTGGCTTTGTACAAACTGGCACAAACCCCACCTGGAATAACATTACATAGAAACCAAACAAAATGCTGATATTCAAATAGCAGAAATGGTTCTGATCTGATCACTAATACATTTAAATGTTTAGGTTGCATTTGTAAGCTGAGCACAATATTAGAAGCTTGCATGGAAGGCAAATTTTTGGCAGTCTCTTTTTAGACTTGACCACAAAGCCACAGTCTCCACTGCTGATCGGTGCTTTTGATGGGTGCATCAACCGAAGTAGGAGAGCTGCACAGAATAAAACAGTATATGCTGCATCCATGCACAGCCAAGATCCAGAGAGGAAGCAGGATGTAGTTAATCATGAAGAAAGAAAAGCACGGTGACTCAGTTTGCACAGTGACTCATTCTTCTACCTTGTACTCTTGGCACTGCTGAAGTGAACTGCAGATCCCTTTTTATTCTAAAGCACGTTTTGGAGCATTCATTCAGAGCTTTGGCTATGACGACTCAAGCTGTTCTGAATAACTAAGGCCATTAACGACGGCATATGTGAGACTAGCTGTGACATTAATCCTTTAATGCTCAATTAATGCAGGACAAATCTGATCTCTAGTAGATCAGGATCCCGAACACATGGTCTGATTTTTGGCTATGAAAACCTTCTGCTATAATCAGGGAATGAATGTCTTAGGTATATACAATACTGTGCAAAAGTCAGAGACCACCTTTTGGTTAATTTCCAGTTACAGCCACGTAGCACGTACATGTTATTCATTTACTACATTTCAGGAAAACTCAGAAAACATATCTACAGAATGCAGAATCAAAACATAACCGAACATACACCGACATACCAAAAGTCATGGGACAGCAGCATGTAGTTTATGGAGTGGCGTTACCTCAGGAGATGGCTTGGGAACGGCCACACCTGTATAAGTTGTGAGGTGTTATCTTGTGAGTGAGGGTGAACACTGGCCTGGGTGTTCATGGCAAGGAGACGTGGATATTGGACTCTGAACAAGGTACAACAGTGGGTGCCGGACGGATGGGACGTTCCATTTCCAAAATTGTGCGGAATACATTAACGGAAGCATTACCACACACCGTGGACAGAGCAGTGGCTGCTTACGGGTGCTTGATGATCGTGACCAGTGGTGTCCAGCTAGAATTATGCGAACTTTCACATTCACTGCAGGAGGGTCCACAGACATATCCCGCAGGTCAGTGGCAACATGTGGCATGGTCTGATGAGTCACGGTACCAGTTTCAGGTTGATGGGAGGGTTTGTGTGTGACTTGCTGACCATTTGCAGCCCTTCATGTACCCCCACAATGATGGGATATTCCAGCAAGGTAATGCATCGTGTCATCGAACCCAAGTTGTTTAGAGTTGGTTCAAGGGGCTTTCTGGAGAGTTCCAACGAATGGTGTACACGTTATGGGATGTGGCGGAGAGGTCCATTCGCACCAGTTCTCCCTGGTTTTCTATGGTTAAGAGTCCCAACATTTGTTTTTGAAACTCCTATTTTTAACTTTTTTTCCCTTTTGATTTACGTTTTCTTTTCCTTATGCAAGGAGATTATCAGTCCTCTTATTTCGTCATTAACATGTCTGAAAACGCATGTTTTTTTTTTATTGGCTGCTTTGATGGCAAATTATGACTGAAGAGTGGTCTCTGACATTTGTGTATTAACGTGTGTTACACCTTTCATGGTCATTAGTCAATAATAACCTTAATTAATAACATTACTAACTTCTCCTTACAAATTAAATCATGTTTGGCTTTTAGGACCAAATGTTCTTTTCAAGTTAAATCCGGCTTTTCACATTTTACTGCTATTCCTCACTCAGATCATCTCATTAGTGAATTACCAATACATCTATGAGCTGATTCAGATTTGTGAGAGCAGCCAAAGGTTAGTGGAAAGAGGCCCTATGGCCAGGATTCAAAGCAAAGGTCTGGCCAAAAATCTAATGTACACCCCTTACAATTTTGCAACTGCATGCCTAAATCATCACATGCTTGCTTCAAAGTTCAGTTGTTAAGTAATGGAAAATAGACTGGCTAATATGATTTCTGATCTGCTGGTATCTATAAAACTGGACAAACCTAAAGATGNTGGCTAATATGATTTCTGATCTGCTGGTATCTATAAAACTGGACAAACCTAAAGATGAAAAAACATTTACCTCTAGTGCAAAACCTGTCTTGGCTGATCAAGTGCATTTTAGGGTGAGGGGGAAAATGTGGATGTTTGTTAAAGTGTGGTGGTACTAACTGGCTGCTGAAGAGCAGTTTCTCTGTGATGCCCATGAGGGAAGAGCCCACAGCCATGGCCAGCAGTGCCAGGCCGAAGAAGACGTGGATTGGCAGGTACCAGCTCCGCAGCGCAGTGGACGCCCAGGGGAACAGAAAGAAGGACAGGCCCAGCAGCCACTGTACAGGAAGGCATTGCAGGAAGACTGTGCTCAGTGTAAACATGCATGAAGAACTTATAACCACAAGATTCTGATTTTGAGGTGCGCCGTGACAAAGATAAAGAAAATTGTTTGACCAATCAGATGTACTGCATTTGCCCCGAGTTTCTATTTGATAAATAGTGCACGGTCAAATATGAACTGAATCAACCAGAAAAAAGTACAGCAAGAGGAACAAGGAACCGAGATGGTTGAGTCCTACAAGTACCTGGGGCACTGGACAGGTCACTTTCCAGGTGACATAGCCCACCTTCAGCCACTGGTTCATTCCACCAAGGTGCTGGGGATCTTTTCTGCTGACTGCAAGCAGGCACCGCAATGGCTACTCTCAGTGTGGTATGTTAACCCTATGTTAACCTCAGCCTCTCTTTCAACACAAATAACCCTTATACTGCACACCACTGGAATCTTTACTTTTTGCACTTGCTGTCTGCGCGCAATAATATTTATCCACAACAATCCACATAGGTGTCAATGAGACGATTGTATATGATTTAACTATCTAAAACACATGTATACAGAGTAATACATAATATTATACTATACAAGAACTATAACCATTCACCATCAGTAATTCCTTTGATTTCAGATTTATTTTTCACTAGAAAAGCCTATAAATAATTTGAGGAGACTGCAGGTGCTGGGACGAGGCAGTAAATATTCTGTACACAAAACTGATATTACATGATGTAAGTAATATCATGTATATATGACTTTTATTAAAAAGTTACGCTGTAAGAATCAGATTGTGGGTTTAGAGTTAAGTTTCTGTGTTGATCTGATGTGTTTGGACTGTGTATGTGTCTAGCACACATCAGATCAGCACATCTGGGAACTTGGGCTTGAAACAACCTTTTCGGGGGAACACAAACAATGCTCTGCATATACTGTAATGTAAAATAGCATAACAAAGCAAAGCCAACAGACAACCACCAGAACTAAATTAGAATCTTTGGTTCATTTATAAATGATGTCATGTGACCACTCTGCCTGCCATAGAGCCCGAATGCTACATTGAAGGGATACATTTACCCCACCTTTAGTCGCATCAAGCAGGTGCAGTAACCCCAATGAATGAATGAGGTGCCATATCCAGACCTCTATTTTGAGTCCCCCAGCAAGCAAATTATTAGTAAAATATTAATTTGAAAGTAAACTTCTTTACCTGAAATATTTTGTAATATTACAAATTATTACGTGCAATATTTTACTTTTCAGTCCAGCTCTACAACCACACAGCAACTGTTCAGCCTGACTCGGCTTACATTCTAACAATGCGATTATGTAGAAAAGGTGGTAGTGGAAGTTCAGTAATGATAGCCATCACATGCTCAGAAAAGCTTAACATCTTGTTCGTCACAGTAACGAAGAGCAGGTGAGGGTATAGCGGAGGCTTGACAGAAGCAGCTTACCTGCAGGAAGAACAGTACGAAGGTCAGCATGCCGCACCAGCTGTGCAGAGAGTACATGTTGGGGATGTTAGCGCTGTTGTGGTAATCAAACACCGCCACCAACCCTGAAGAGAGACGTCAACAACATCAATTCGTTGTTGTTATATTCACTGCGGGTGTAAATCTTTGACCTCCCTACAATTCATCCTGATTACAGTTGTTTAGGAAACTATTAAACACATCACACATACCTCACATTAAATATTTTAATTATTATAAGTACACTATACAGACACATCTGACTGCAGCAACAAATTGCACAATAGGGAATAAAGGAATAAAAAAGGATTATAATTAATGATCATTCAGTCTAAAACTTCAAAATGGATGTCTATTGTTATGATACTTTCTTGATTGTTATTATTATTATTATTATTATTATTAATTACAATCAATTCTGACATTCCCAAATTAATGCACTACTGACTTGCTAACTTCAGATCAATACACTGATGTGTGGTCCAGGCTATCAATGACAATAGACACTGTACAACAGACAAGGGTCTGTATGTTCAATCACATACATACATGCACGCAGGACTTACCCACAATGCTGATAACGAGGGCCATCATGTGTACCAGAGCATGAAGAATCTTCACTGAACGCTTACTCTCGTTTCTGAACACACGGTAGACCAGCACACCTGGCACAGACACAGTGAACAGGACAGCAATGTGGATATAAAGTTAGACTTTCATGTTGCTCCTCATGACGTCCAGCATCTAAGAGCACTAGTGATGGCATGATACCACCTTTTCTATTTTAATAACAATACCAGCACTGAAATCTTGAGTGCACTATTGATGGCATTCCAGGTATACTACTGTGGCGTCTGAGCACACGTGTTATTTCGTTTTAAAGAAATGTTGCTTGTGTTTATTTTAGTTTATTTACTTCAGTTGTTATACTCTGTCTTTCAGGAACTTCTATTTTTAGGGGCAGGGCTGTGCTTGTTTGTTGCTAGCTTCACAGAGTGAGCCAGTAGTAAAGGGACTACGAGTCTGCTACAGTAGAGCCTGAGCTTGCCTGTTGCTGCCTGTTTTCCCATTTGCTGCATGCTATTTTGAGTTGATTCAATCAAAGCTGTCTTATGGGCCATGACCTTGTCTCCTCTGGGGTCTTTGGAGTTTTTCCTCTATGCTACAATAGCACCCCCAGCGGTCCGGAGAGGAATGCTGCCGCCATCATGACCTCAAAGACAGACGGTGTAGAAGACTGGGTCCGGCCGGGGGCTGCAGAAGAAGAAGCAACATGACAAAGACAGCAGAAGAGGCAGCATGGTATGGCGTGCTGCTTCACTGGTTGGTCCTCAGTGGTCGGTTGATGTCTCGACATGGAGTTGTAACACACCACCTTTGTGCTAATAGTGTCCTGCGATAATCCATCCAATGCAGCTTGAATATTCTCACACAGTTCCTGCAGATGGTGTGGCCTTCTGGACATATGACGCGTGACAACCGTCCATCTCGGTGCTGACCACGGTACCTCCACACACGAATTCGTTGGATTCGTCTCCACCAAGACAAAAGTGAGTCACCGAAGATGACCCACTGTCATTCTGAGACACGCGATGACAGTCTGGCACGATACTTTTGCAATCTTTGGCGACGTTGACGTGGTGTTAAGGGCAGTCGTTGTAAAACACGCATGTAGTCCTGCGTCATGCAGCCGTCTGCCAGTGGTGCTGGCACTAACAGGATGACTCATGGAGGGCATCACTGCTCGCTGAAAATCCGCAATCATGGCTGTTGGCTCAGTCAGGTACAGCAATAAGGCCCGTCCTTGCTTACATCATTCGCATGTCTCACCGTGTCAAACCTACCACCACCAAGTTTCATTCCTGTGGGTTGATTCTTTCTGGGTGCAGCTATTTTTGCAACTACTCTTTTGTGTATATATGAATGTATATATGATTTTCACAATCTTCTCCTGTTACATGCCACACCATAAGAGACAGCTGTGATCAGTCAAATAGTGTTTACCTGAAAATGTAGGCAGTTCTATGTTTTGCAGTGAAAAGCACCAGCATCTCGGTCAGTAGGTTTGCAAGACCACCAGGGCTGCCATAATAGCACCTTGTACACATGCTTGGCTAATTCCTTATGTAGGCTTCAGATCACTTTACTTCCCTTTGAATTATGTTGTGATACATGTAATTAACTCGATTTGTTACAGAACCTAATGTCACTCATTCTTCTTTCATTCAACATTTGATCTAGCATTTTTTTCTGGCTACCAGCTGATATCAATATCAGGTGTCAGATCAGTGCCGTCTCTACAAAAACGTACACACACAATCAATAACAAATTATCGTTGTGGTCTTTGTTTCCTCCTTTGTTTCCTCCTTGCATGGTTGAGTGAACTATCCCTTTAACAATTTGATAGTCTCGAGTGTCCCCAGTGCACGGATCCCCTCAGGCCTGTTCTTAGCCACGTCAATCTGAACAACTCCTCTCCTAATGGAACAACAACCTTTCAGGTTTAGTGTTCTAATTGAATTGCCATAGTGAAGGCTGAAGAGATTAGCTGGACAAAACACGCCTGTTTCAGCTGGGGGTTCAATTCACTGCCCCCGTGGCCAAACAATAATACCTTAATTACAGCCATCAAACACAAAGCAGCAAAGCCTGTTTCAAATTACAAACTGATCTATAAGCCTGGGTCTGTTTGGCTGGACTAATCTAAAGACAAAGGGAAATAGCAGCGGCTCCAGCGTTTTGTTTTTTTTTTTACTTCTCATTTATAATAGCTACCGTTATAACTGCACTTCTCCGTAAAGCGTTGCTTTAAAGGAGTATTCCATTGATTTTCAAAATCTCAGCATAATTAAATATTACAATGGGTACAATGTAAACAAGCTCATTAATAAATAATAAAATGCTCCATTTTAGAGAGTTTAGAGTCAGAATTGTTCACAGTGGGGGTGATAGGAACCAGACAACTGAGGTTAATCCCTCTAAAAGCTGTCTCAGATAATGTTACTACATCATATTGTTATGAATTTGCTGCATGACGCTTGACCTGCTGTTTTACGATAGTTTGGAAATAAGACTTATATACTCATTAACAAAAAAAAAAAGTGCCGCAAAAAGAAGGAGTTGCTGGAATGGTATGAAACTGTGAATGTGTGAATGTAATGGTGATATATGTAAGTGATTCTGATATTAGAGTGTAAGGATAAGCTTACTGGGGAAACTGTACAATTGAAAGTAGGCTCTAGTACCCAGTTGGGCCACCTACACCCTGGATACAAGATGAGATATGCTGGGCACTGAGGCATACAGGTTCCTTATGGCATCCTGCAGCAAATTTGCCCACAGATGTTGCAGCTGGGCCTGTTGATTCTGCACACTGCTCGTCTCATAAAGGCTCAGTTGGTGAAAAATCTGGCAGTCAGTGGAGAAACCATTCCTGGGAAACCTTTGCCGTGTGTGGGTTAGCATTATCTTGCTGAAAAATCACAGTTGGAAGTCCTGCCATAAGAGGCAACACGTGGCTGGGGAATGCCCTCCACTTATCGCTGAGCTTTTAGTGTATCTCGTATCACTACTAGGGGTGATTCATCGCTAAAGACGATACAGGTCCAGTCCATGGTAGTCTAGGTTTCTCGTTTATGACCCTGCAGCAAATGAAGGCGCTGGTGGCTGGCTGTCAATGGCAGGACACGTAATGAGCGCTGTGACACCAAATTTCTACTAAGTGCCTGGAAATGGTCCGAGCAGAGACAGGGGTGTGTTGTGAGGTGCAACTGTGCCTGGACAAAAAAACTGCTCGTCAGCAGATCAAATGATCCTCTCTACTGGTGGTCTGTCTGGGACGTCCAGAGCCTGTTCACCATGTGTGCGTGTCCCCACGTAACCAGATCACACCTGTAATCATTTATATATCTCCCTGAGATATAACTGCATTCCACGTTTTGCAGCAATCCGACATTTCTATCTGGGTACATTATTTATTTTTGTCAGTGTGTGTATCATAAGACAAATATTTTGAAAATTCATTCATGGTGAAAATGAACATGCAGGTTGTTCCTCGGGATCTAAAGCCACCGTTTTACCCTCAATATTACCATGTAAAAGCACAGAAGACACATGTCATTATGGATGAAATGGGTACACTGGCGCTGTAAACATTGTGAACCCTGGTTCCCATCACCACCACTGTAAACAAATCACAGTCAGCAAGTTTCCTATCAGTGAACCATTTCATATTAAACCCCGCTAAATGAGTCTGTTTACATCTCAGTGACTACATTAAGCATATATTTGGAAAAAGTGGTGGAATTATTATTTAATATCACTACAGTCACCTTGATTGTGGTGGTGAATGATTAACAGACACAGTTCACAATGTATCTTTATATCTTTCAGATAGCGTCAGGTTCTAATTTGTTCTGTGTGAAACCAGAGCATTAAGTGACCTACACCTAAATTTCTGTCTCTTAACACACATTATCTACTACTTATCACTCTGTATACACTGCTGGTAATTAAGGTTTGTGCCTAAGTAGTATGACATTGAGATGTTTCTCACATTCAGCGCTTTCAGACAGTAAATGCTTTTAATTTCCCTTACACTGAAAAAATGATGCATACATATTACTTTATTCAAATATGTGCATTCATATTCCATGTGAAGAAAACATATTACTGCAACACTAAGTAGGTAGAGGCAAAACTGTGCTATGTTTTCTTTATGTGAAAAAGTTGAATATTGTAGTTATTTAATTTCTGGTAAGAATGGCCATACATGTTCAGTTCTTCATGTTCAGAATTAGAAAAAATGCTGAAAACATATTTAACAGAAATGTACACATATGCTTCAACAATTAAATCTAATATCAATTAATATCAATTTATTTTTATTTATGCTCAAATGGCTGGGGTGTTTTGTCAATTTATTGACAAAACTGTTATAACTCAGTAATAACTCACATTGTAGATGCTATAAAATAGACAAGAAAACTTAAACCAATACTTTAGTCACAGTTTACGGGAATTTTCAGGTTACAAATATGGGGTTGTTATTAAATTAAATATTAAATATTGAATTTTTTGTCACAAAAATACTATGAATAAGTATTATTACTATTATTATTATTATTATTATTATTATTATGAGTTTTATTTAGCCACATAAGGCTCTACGTATCATTGAAAATGTGTTTATTTTTACTGCAGATGATTGGACCAAAAGAAATGCTCCAAAATCACTTGGAATAAATCTTGTTGAGAACTTCTTCTTCTCTGCCTTTTCCTGTACACAAGGTTTCGTCGGAACAGTGCCAAAAAATCAGTGTACTGTTTTTCAGTGTGCGCTGTTAAGAAAGCTTCTAAGGGAAATCAGACATGGCCTTTCTCACCCTCTACATGTGTTTGTCTAGTGATAGAGTTGTGTGGCGACCTTGTGGTAGCACCAACCTGCTGAGTCAGAAACTACCACCCTGAGACCACAAACAGTGATTTAAGAGTCTTCAGCTTCTCTCAAAATGAAAGCCTGTTTTCTCCACGGTGAAATTACAGGAGACCAAGTCTCTTTCCCTCATTACGTAACAACAGCACCAGAACGAAAGGGCTAAGCCGGTCCACACTTCTGCCAATGCTTCAGGAGGCCTCTGGACCTTTCCTAAGAACCAGACAGCCTGCTCTGCCAAGTCAAACACCTCACCACGGTCAGAGCAGAACCTCAGAGGAATATGGAGTGAGGAAGCGAGGGGCTGTCCATCATTCTAATGAAAATGCAGCCGGTGTTCTTTGTGACCCACCATCATGGATGACTCATCGGTCAGAGATGCCAATGCCGGTTAAGTGATTACATTTACAATGCTTCTTGCTAGAATCCTAAGTCTAAAGATATTAATGTCTTATTGTCTGTGTATTTACATTCCACAGTTATGTATACGTAATTCCATAATGAACTGTGATATAATACATGAAAATATAAAAAAACAGCATATTTATCTTTTAAATTTTCCCCAAAATTGAAATCATGATAAAATATCTCCTTCTCTACTGACGACTGAAAGATTAGAATATTTCTCTTCCTTTTTCAGTATAAATAACAAATAACTGAACATTAACGTGAGAAGGGACATTTCAAATTTCCATATTCCAGTTTGATTTACATGAAAAATTAACAGCATTTTCAAAAATGATCCAACACCCATCACTTTCATTTGAGGTATGTTTTTCCGCTGAATGTTACAAGATCCCTTATGCTATTGTGCATTAAAATTATACAACAGTAGCATTACTTTCATACGGTATACATTCAACATGCAGAACTCTTACACTGCTTGTAGTATGTACGCAGTAATACTACTGTATAGTATTTTTAAGAGGTGCAGTTGTAAGATTTCGAGTTTAAAGATAACAGTTTCGACAGTGTTTGAGGTCTATGTACCATGTTTCAGAGATTTACTGAGGTTCGCTATGCTATGCCACTTTGTACATCAAGAAGCATTACTGAGTCACCGTAGCATCATCATTCCAACATAAGAGGATCAAGACGTAGCACTATTCGAACCTCTGGTCAATCATACTGAAGGTTCTGCCCCCAGTTAGCTTGTTTAAGGACAGGTACAGTAAGCACAACGTTGGCTGAGGCTCTTGGCAAGCAATCATTGTAACGACCGTCACCACCCACTACCATCAATAATCTATGTTCAGCAGTGAACAAAAGAAGGGATATAAATAGAGGCAGAACAAAAGTTAACACTGGAACTGCTTTCCACCACTGCAGACACTCTTAGCGAGTAGGGATAGAGTTTGATGCTGAACTTGCAATGTTTCCTCTGGACTGGACTGGTAAGGAGTGAAAAGGGAAGAGGTGGAAGTGGAGTGCGGTGGACATCACAACTGGTGATGTATGTTGCCCTTTAATTGTTTGGAATATGAATTTGACAGGTTTTCTCGATGGGGAGCTTTATTTTATACCTAATCTCATCAGAAATATCTCCTGGAGAAGAAGAACTTACACTTAACAGGAGTTTTGATGAGTCCACTGGATAAAGACTTTTGTATTAGTGCATGTGTTTAGAGAGACGAGGAGGTCAGCAAGACTGGATCGCTTTGATGCATTAAGATCTTGTCAGTATATACGAAGTATAAGTATTAACTGCGCATACTTCTGTAGTTTATATATGTGAAATACATGTGGAACTGCTGTTCTGCTGTAACTTCTATTTGTTATTGATGCTGCTGTTTGCATGCAAGATAAGCAAAAACAAATCCAGCATGGTTTGAAAATAAGCCGTTTAGTCCTTTCTGAATTATTTATTGTCGACTGTGCCAGATTTACCCCAAGCACATTTCAGTGGTATGATCCGTGATGGGTGCATGACTAATATCGAAATCAATTCCACACTCTCTATCTCCTTTCCAGTTATTAAGCTTGGACTTAATACTTCAATTACAGGAATATTTTCAAACAAAATCATTATATATACAAAAATTGTATTAATAAACTTTAATACCTTGGATTTATAATTGTTTTGCTTTTAGTCAATTTCCTTTTGTCTGTAGAATTCTCTTAATATCCATATTTAATAGCATCCAGGTCATTACTTAAATGTACTCAGCATTTATTTAACCATTACACACAGTTCATTAGCACATATATGGGATATATACATGTCTGTCTGTTATAAATGCACTGCATATATAAATCTGAAATACTTTAATTGTGTAAAATAATAAACAAAAACCTGAACAATAGAGATAAAACTGTCATTAGAGCTTTCAACGTTATTCTCGCAGGTTTGGCGAAATTGGTGCGTTTTAACTTCTACAAGGCTTAAGCTGGCTTCTTATTCAGCAGTTTTTGTTCAACTTTTCCATTCCACCTTAAATATACCAACAGTTACACTCCGGCACCTGTACAGCTTGAATGTAACTGTGGCACCAACTGACAGGGGAAGAAAACTTAAGCTTTACAAATACAGATACATAAACCCGTACCTGACAGTTAGGCACTGCAGGACTTGGGAAAACTACAGTTATGCAGCTGCCAGTACTAGCTGGTCCCTGGTTTGTTTTGTGCACAAGGTCCTGAGACTGTGGCCTTGTCTGATGCAGCTGCCTGAGTCCACTGGGTAAAGATCAGTGTTCTTTAATGTCCTCTGCCTTAAAAACAGTCTTTTCAATTTCAACAATTTTATAAACTGCCTTAAAAAGTTTTCTACTTTATATGTAATGAGGCAGACAATGTGGACCTACACTGGCCTAGCCTTAGTGTGGTTTGCGTTATCTGCGTATATTTGGCATACCGGTACAATGGTGATGACAAAACTCATTTCTAAAGAAGAATTTCTAGTAGTACACGAGATGAACTAGTATGCTGCCCACTATATCTGTGATGTCTTGCTTCCTCATATGAAGTGTGAATTTTTGCCTCTGGATTAATGTTGTAGTTTTACATAATTTGTTTGTTTTTGCTCTGAAACATATTATAATAATTCTGTCATTTAACAACTGAGAAAGGATAATGGTGTAATTTTTAAGACTACTAACCAAAATAAAATACAATGTGAAGAAATAACGGACAGGGTGTCAAGGATGTCTATGTTTCGTGTTGGAGAAATATCTACTCAAGTTAGCGTGCTAACCAGCTGCCGTTGTATCATGTAATACCACTTTGTACTTCAAGCAGGGATAGTGAGTGACTGTAGTGATAAGCCTGCCATCACAAGAGGATGAAGAAGTAGCAGTGCTGTCCTGACAGGGTTTTCTGACCTCTTGTCAGTCATGTTGAAGGTCCTGTGCCCAGTTAGATCATTTAAGGACAGGTAGTGAACAAAAGGAAGAGGAAACACAATGATGGCTGACGCTCTCGTCAAGTGACTGCTGCTGCCAGCTCTCAGCAAGAAACCACGTTCGGCAGCAAACAAAAGAGGTGATACCAATAGAAGCAAAACAGAAGTTAACATTGGCGCTTCTTAGCACTGCCGGAGACGTTCTTGGTGAGTGAAAGAATGAGGTTTGCAACGTACTCGCAACGTTTCTTCTAGACTGGTAAGAAAACAGCTGTTAATGTTAAGGCCTTCCTGCAAGAATGCAAACACAGACACGGTTTTCACTGTTGCGTTCAACAGAGTGTCAGGATGCAATTCCTAACGCAATGCAAGCGCGAGCTGCATTCTACAGGTTATAACAAACGTGCAATAGCGGCAGCCAAGCTGTCTTATACCACCAGCGTGCTTTCTCTGCCGCCAGAGCAGTCTCACACAAAAACAGCTCACTTACATAAACATAAATGATACACCATCACCATTTCATTCCAAATAAACAGGTAAAGCGAGCCCCCCTTCTCTACTCTTCACGTTTAGCTGTTGTGGCTGTTGGAATAAGTGTACATCTCGCTCTGATTTGACCTCTATTGCCACAGGTTTGATTCTGACTAACTGCTGTTCTGGTGACACAGGTTTAGATGATCAAAATCAATGCCTGACATCGCAGAGATCGAGTGACTGGTGTATGGGTGACACAAAGCCAAAATCAAACTGTTCTGTGGTGTTTGGGATAAGCTCATGTTACCTTAGATGTAGCTGGTCTTACATGTCACAACACAGGCTTGGTTCCAGCTAACAAATGACACCTGTTTAGAGGATATCCGAGAGTCACTGGTGTTAGAGTGAACGCGGAAATCAAGTGTGTTCTATGAGGTGTGTCGCTCTTAAATGGCAAAATGGTCCAAAAATCATTCATTAAATTAGAATAGAAATTAAACTACATTAATGAGCTACTATGAACTATTATCATACACAATAAGATAATGTCAGATGCTCTAACTGGATGTGATTTTATAAAACTTCTATGTTCACTAGAATGATCTGAATGAGATATGAATGAGGCAGTGGTCCCCATTTGCTTTCATTCACTCTTTGCAACATTCAGTCTCAGTAGAAAAGGATTAAACACAAACGTCTTTTCAAATTAGGAGGTTTCCTTACGATACTGATGATTAGCATTTTGTAACATTAGCAACTAGCAAACAGATGCCTGTTTATCAGCACTCTCACCATCTCCATAGAGGAAGATCAGGCCCAGGACCATGCAGAGCGGGTGCACGTTAAACTGCTGTGGTGAACCGTCCCAAGCGTAACCTCCATAGAAGTGCCCCATCCACACGCCTGTGATTACCACACACGCCACGCCCAGCACCTGGGAACCCGCCACGTACCACGGCAGGGTGCGCACTCCAGCCCAACCTCGTGGAATCCCCTCCATTGCACCTGCAAGACAGAGGGGGAGTGCGAAACACAGAGCATGCGTTAGACAGAGACAAACAGCATCATGTGAAATGCTCTGTGATCAATTTCAACGGCAAATGTCAAGCTTCGGCCCCGGAAAAACACGAAAAGTGGCAGATTAACTGGAAGAGCAGAGTCATGTTTAAATAACAGCTCCACCTTACACGCAAACATCAGCTACAGCAGCAGACAGTGAGCAGACAAGATAAAGACAGCTGCCTCACTGAATGTAGCGTAAGCTATATCTGACCCCATTTCTAACTCAGTCGCTGTCAGAATGCATTAAAGTAAGTGGAGGGAGGACAAAACAGAATGCATGGTCTCTTTACCCAAACATAGTGATAACCCATTGTCATGGTAGAGGCGATGTTATAACTGAGAGGCCTTTTCGACTTTTTGCCAGTATTCTGTCATTAAAATCTACTTTATGTTTTAGTTTCACAAGAGCTGCTAATAAGTATCTTTCCACTTGTAAGCCTATTCCCTAACCAGGTTCAACATAAAAGGTTACTGTGCCTGCATGGCTGTAGGCCTAATACCAAAAAGTGGAGCCAAAACATAGTGCGGTGCGGATAGCACTGTTTAGCCTCACTTAGTCCATTATCATGTGATGCTGTGGTCTCTGAGCTGTTGAATGGTGATTATATCACCTCACTTACCACCAGAGTAAGAATGATGCAGCATACTTGGCCCATTTCATAAATCCTAGTGTTTTGCATTACGAAAACACAGTAATTTGCAACACTCTCATGGCACCCCACGTGAGTTAATCGCCACAAAGTGCTACCTCTAGACTGAGGTCACAGCTGTCTACAAAGCGGTATTTCTCAGATAGATGGATCACTTAAACCAGGCGTCCTATATATCCACAAAGCAGCCTTCCTCAGCTGGCCAGACAAGTTAGAGAGCTAGACGTTATGGCTATTCTAGAAGCAAGATTGCTCTATAAGCAAGACTTTGCATAACTGTTGCTGCGATGCAAACAACGTCATTCAGAGTGGTTTGATGTGGACCGGTTCATTCTTAGAGAAGGTTACAGATTTCTTTACTGTGGTGGTGATAAGAACCAGGGGTCACACAAAATAGCTTATGATCCAAAACACCAGTGAATCTACAGGTGTCTTCTGTGTTTTACCTGTGATGTTGATGATGAAAAAAGGTTGTCTTATTTATGTACATCCATTTTGTGTAACAGCCACTGCGAGGGAAATTTTATAGGCATTCAACTCTTTAGGCATTTGGTTCCTATTACCACCACTGGGAAAAATTCTGACTCAGTAAGATACTCTAAAATAAAGCAGTTCACATCAAACCATTCAACATGACTTACATCTGAACCATTTGATAATATATACATTTTGAAAAAAATGGTTCCCCTTTAAGTAATGGCTATTTCAACAGCAGGCTTTCTCAGTTATGTAGATATCTTGAACCTGATGCCATGCATATCCATGGAGCATGATTATTCCAACTAGCTTGAGCCTTAAGCAGCATTAAATTATAGCAGATGTCATGGCTATAGGTGTCATGGCTTTAACTTAAGCCTGAAGTCATTATGATCCAAGAAGCAGGATTTCGTAGTTACCCTTAAGTCTGAAGTCACTATCCACAAAGTAGGATAAAAAGCTGGCTAACCGAAGCCTAAGGACATGGCATTCCAAGAAACAGGATTTCTCCACTACACAAATAACCTTAAGTGGCTTGACGTCATGAATCCCTGCTAGATCTAAAGTCTGGAGTTATGGCTATTATAAAAAAGCACGATATCTCGGATATTCACACAGATTGCACCTTAATTCATGTATGTCCATGAAGCAGGATTCCTCAGTTAACCAGATTATAAACTCATTCAAGACATCAATGGGTGTCCAGAGGAAATAAGGAATAAAGGAAATGTCTATGGGGTGCTGGTTAACTTAACCCAAGGCCATCCAGGAAGCAGGATTTCTCTGCTAGGCAGAATCATGGATGGCCAGATCTATTGATTGCTGAGTTGTCTAGATAAGATATAGGTCCTACACATCTATGCAGCAGTCTTTCTCTGTTATAGTTGGATAACTTGTGCCTTCAATCAAGGATGTCCATTAAGCAACAGCTCTCTGAGAACCTAAACCAACATGGCTCCAGTGTCTCTCGCCGCTGATTGGATGAAGCTACATTTTGGCCGTAAGTAAAAAACAAACCCAAGCCAGAAAGCACATGTCCCCTAATTCACTAATTTCACCAGGTGCGTTTGGGAAGCTCCAGGAACAAATGAAGTTGAAGTTGGTTTCTCATTCGCCAGCTTGTTGTTCGAGTTTCCCCGTTGCACCTTAAATGGTGCAGCAAAATTAAGGTGGAACATTTGAGCAAGCTGGCGAAGAAGAAGCTGACTTCATCGTCGTCAGGAACAAGACGGGGAACCACTGGACTCGTGAATTAAGGTAAACCGCCACACAACAACGCCACCTAGGTGCCGATGTACACACACGTGCCCGGTCATACTCCACGGCTGGGGGTCAAAACAAACTGAAGTGGCGGAGAAGCGAACTAACCTGAGCGGTTTGGCTGCGTGTTCTGCTGCTGCCGATAAGACTGTTAAGCAAATGTGCGGCGTTTTAATCGGTTACTTCGCCTCTCAGCGGCTCACATTTCACACGGAACGTTTCTGAGGCAAGGTAGCTCCAGCATCTGTCTGCTCTCCTCTCCGGCTTCTCCTCCTCCAGCTAACAGCTGTTTCTTCTTCAGTCACGACTGAACTTCAGCCCTCACGGATAAACGGCTGCGAGGTGACGGGCTGATGCTAGACACGCCCATTTCGCCAGTGGCGCTCTGCTCATTGGACACTCTGTTTGGAAGGGGCGGGGTTAACGCTGCTCGGTTGCCGTGGTGACCAGACCGCTTTGCGTAATGGGCCCCGGTTATGTAGCGAGGGCTCAGATCCATATCTTTCTCTCATAACCAGGAAGCTGGGAAAAACTGGAATCTGTGCTCTGATTTTGGAGATATATACTATTTATATATATAGACTCCGGTCCATCTGTTTCTCTGCATGCTTTGTTAACCCTTTACACTGTTCTTCCATGTTCAGTCCACCAACCAAAACTATCCAGCCAACAGCGTCCTGTGGGCAGCGTCCTGTGAGCAGAGTCCTGTGAGCAGAGTCCTGTGGGCAGCATCCTGTGGGCAGCATCCTGTGGGCTGAGTCCTGTAGGAAGCATCATGTGGGCAGCGTCCTGTGACCACTGATGAAGGACTAGAGGATGACCAACACAAACGCTGCAGCAGCAGATGAGCTATCGTCTCTGACTGTACATCTGCAAGGTGGACCAGCAAGGTAGGAGTGTCTAATAGAGTGGACACAGTGTAAACACTGCAGCAGCACCGCTGTGTCTGATCCACTCACACCAGCACAACACACACTAACACACCACCACCACGTCAGTGTCACTGCAGTGCTGAGAATGATCCACCACCCACATAATACCTGCTTTGTGGAGGTCCTGACCATTGAAGAACAGGGTAAAGGAGATTATGCAGAGAAACTGATGGACTACAGTTAGCTTGGGGACATGAGGATGTGACAGAGCAGAGCAAGGCCATGCAAAGCTTTAAAGATTACCAGTGGGCTTTTGTAATGGACACATTGTGGAACTGGTAACCAGTGTAGCTGATGAAGGATGGGGGTGATATGGGCCGATTTCTTACTGTGTGCTAAAACTCTGGCTGCAGAATGTATCTTGGATCCTGGATGTACTAAAGAGAATAAAGAGTTCTGAAAGGTGAACCATAAATCATAGAACTGCAGTAATCTAACCCAGACCTAATCACAGCTTTCACCAAGATCTCAGCATCTTTAATGGGAAGGAGAGGACAGAGTCTAGCAATACTGCGAAAATGAAAGAAGGCAGACTTAGTCAGAGACTTTATATGTGAGACAATAGTAAGAAATTGGCTGAATAGGACACCAAGGTTTCACACAGTAGGAGGGGCTGACCGGAGTATCAGCATCAACAAGAATGCAGTCTGAAAAAGCAGAGATGGGTGAAGTGGTAATGACAATCAAAGTCATAGCAGCCCACAAGTTCTGAGGGTCTGTAGATTTTAAAAAGGGAATTTTTAGAGATTTTTAAAATTTGATCTAAAATGCTTCTTTCTAGAGAAATTTACAGGGTCAGAATTTTCCACTACAGTGGAGATAGGAACCAGACATCTAAAGAATTGAATGCCTCTAGAAGCTCCAGCACACAAAGAAATCTCACTAATACCCTGCCTGATGCCTGAGACAGTGTTTTAGGATATCTCTGAGATAAAGTTTTGGCCTAAACATATTAAACAGGTACATGCACTGTGTACAAGGTGCCATAGAATACATGTATTCAGCAATATAAACTGTTCTCTGGAAATAAATAAGAGACCACTCCAGTTTCTTCTTAAATCAGCATCTCCACATGTACAGCAAGTTCTTAGTGAAGAACAGAAGGTTCGGTTCTAGCTTTATTGTTCATAAGAACAAGGTCAAGCAGCAAACACACAGGACAACACAGCTACAGACTGGCAGAGGACCAAAACCACTCTCTACTGACTGTGATGAGCGCCACCTCATTCCAATGTCCCTTAACCACCGTAAGATGACCTCAAGTGACCTACAGAAAGACTGGCGAGTGGTGGCTGGGGTGAAATGCACAGCGAGCATGGATCAAAAAACAGGCTTCTGGAGGCATCATTAGTGATTTTCTAAATAAACAGATCTAAAATACAATATTTGATCTGGAATTTGGGAGACGTGTTTCCAGTAGGGTATAGAATAAAACAGAACTGCTCATTTTGGTCAAACACAAACCCAGAAACTGTAGAACTAGAGAAACTGATCATTTTGAGGTGGTCTCTTAAATTTTTCCAGAGCTGTATATGCATTTGTTGAGCTCTGCTCTGATTGGCTGGTTTACAGTGAGATATGACAATGATCATACAGAAGCAACATGTCCAGATAGACACAGGCACAGCAAAATAACATGAACCTCCATGTAAATAATCTGGGTCGCTGTACTATTCAGTTAGTTATGCTAACACTGGCTACCTGGAGTTTGCTAGTAGCTAAAGTTAACTATACTAGCTGCTTGAATTCGATCTCGACATCAACACAAGCTGAATTAAAGTTGTTACTCACCATGAGACTTTCAGTTTAAGATGATCTGGATGAAATCACTCAGCACGGCTGCTGCTTACAGGTTCTTGTTGGGGTTGTGATGTTAACCGTGGAGCTGCTCCTCACTTCAGTTTATTCGGTGCCAAATGCCAAAACTGCTCGATATCGTCCAAGATTTGAGAAACTGCCTGGAGTCAAGTGTGCAGGAACCACTTTGAACAAAAGATGTCCAGGATCTTGTGGCAGCTGGAGCTAAGGTGGAACAGAACATTTATTTAAGAAACTGGTCTTATTTAAGGATGAAGTTCTTTGAAAAGGATGTGAATAAAGTGCCAACAGCACCTGCACAGCCTGGTATGGTATATTTCTCCACATAGTCCACTGCTTTTATTGCTGTTGTTCCATTATCATATGTAAATGTTGGGGGGGTGGATATTAATGAGTAAAGACTGTTACATAACAGTCCAGGATTTTGGAAACCGGCCTGTTTTATCTCCCCTTTTTTGTAAATATAGAAGCATTTGAAGGAAGAACAACAGTGTTTGAGGTTCACACTATGTCAGTTCTACGTAATGAACTCTCTGATGCAACAATGCTAATATACTGTCATTAGTTTTCCATTGTAAGGCACCTAGGAAAACCTCTTTAGTAGATGTTCCATTGTCTTACCTTTATCAACATTGCCCACAGTATTAAAAGTCAGGGGTGTAGCAGGTCTCTGATTGGCCTCCTGCCGTATGAATAAGCAATATTTTGTAACAGGGGAAAATGACCAGCCTCTGTGTTATTGCTGTTTCATGCTGGCTTCTTCCTCCACTCATAATCAGTAAAAGACGACTCATTATAGAGCACAGCAAACAGCGCCAGTGGGAGTGGACCATTAAAGCCACAATGACACTCCCTGTCACGGTCAGATTTACTGGCATCTGAGCGGTTTTCATCAGCTGTTTCTCCTCTGATGAATGAAAGAGTTGTGTGTAGTACATAATCATTATTAAACATTAAAATATACTGGCTATCCCTCCATCCATAAGCCTCTTTTAAATGCACTTGTCTTTGTAGTCACACATTTACTCATGTCTGCTTATTTAACTTTGACTATAATTAAACTAGTTTATACTATACTGTAGTGTATATACTATACTAAATACTAGAACTAGTTTAGCCCCGCCCATCTATTATATTATTATAAGAAGTGTTTCAGCCTGTGCTGCTTTATGAATGGGGGAGCCAATCATAACAGAGCTCATTTACATATGTTGGTCTTAAAGGTGCAGTAGCAAAAACAGCCTGTTTGCTTGAAAGCAAGATAGAGAGGTTAGAAAATGAACCTGTAAAAATAAATTCTACATGATTTTGGTATATAAACCCCACACAACTGTCATAGATGGACTTCAGAGAAAATACACTCAAAGAAGTGCTGGATATGGACTCTTTAAAGTAAAGAAGTACTAGAAATAATAACTTTAGTTTTTAAAAGTAAAAAAATAGCTTTTTGCACCTTACATGGATAACCATATGAATATATATATAATTGATAAATGGGATGTGTTATATTTATATATATACTAATAACAGCCCAATTACAAACCAAAAGTGAGTCATGGTGCTTCTCGAATGAAGTCTTAACAAATACTAACTAAACACTAACTACCAATTAACTGGATTTATAAACACCTATTGTGTTTGCCTTCCAATGACTCTCTGGAACAGTATTCCAGAGTTTTCCAGAGTTTAGGAGCTATATACAGAAATGTTCTGAGCTGTAAGTGATGGATGTTTGCAGGGTCCTTGGCACAGATTGCAACTACTGGAGTGCAACTTAATTTTGACTGCAACTTTGTAAATGTACTCACATGGTGTTTGACTGAAGTAATGCACTGGAGCAGGTTCAGTCCCTTTTTAAAGACTTCCATGATCAGGGTAAAGCAGTCACGACTTTTGTATCAGATGCAGTGTAAAACAAAGGTTGTCAACACAATGACAACAATCTACCACTAGAGGGCGGAAACAAATCATCTAATGAAACACTCCATATGGTTCATCATTACCCACAATTACATCACTTATATTTACTTACATGACCTGTATGTTTCCAGTGATGTAATAAATGCGCGGCTCTCGCGGCTCTCACTTCTTATTACAGAGTAATTACAAGTAACAGTTTGCATGTGTGTGCATGTGTGTGTGTGCGTGTGTGTGTGTGTGTGTGTGTGTGTGTGTGTGTGTGTGTGCGCGCGCGCGCCCGCGTGCACAGCCACTTGCATGTATTTGTAGTGCAGTATGTAGTAGCAGTAATATTATATGTGGAGATGAAAGATAACCAAGAAATGAAAAATGAATAAACTTAATTTTAACGTTCTTCCTGTTCTCCTTGTTCCGGTTATTCGGCTTTATCCTTGACGACATAACTCCCCTTCTCATTAATAATGCATTCAATGTTCTCTCACTTGTTTTCGGCATCTCTCTTCCCCTCTCTTTATCCTTTCATTTCCTGTGGCTGGGTCGGGGGAGGGAGAGAGTGACGGAATATGACATTTTGAGCGTCTCTCCAGATCGCTGTGACTCACTATTGACTCACTATTCTGTGCTTCGCATACGGATTTAGCAAAAATACTCTCTTCTTTTCTCTCTCGTTCCCTCGCTTTTCCATTAGCTCCATTCACAAAACCCAGATCATTCTGCCTGTCTCTTTATCTAGGAGTAGGTTTGTAGCTGAAATCTGTGGCTGATGTATCCCACTAAAGGAGGGGGAGGGAGAGCGAGGGAGGTTAAGTGGTTTGTTGTTTGTGTTTGTTTCAGGTGGGTGGAGGCTCTCTCCCCTGCATCATGAACCTGTAGAAGTCACCTGTGTTTGGGAAATTGGATTGTTCTTTTAGTTATCCACCCATCCATCCATCCATCTATCTGTTCATCCATCCATCCATCCATCCATCCAAGGAACCTTCAAACCAAGCTTCCTGATATCCATCCAGTTTGCCATGCATGCATGCATCCATCCATTCACTTATCATCAGACCAACCATTCTATCAGCAATCCATCCATTCTTCTCATCCATTCATTCATGCATGCAACCATTCATCTACCAAACCATAATTTATCCATCAAACACACCATCAGTGCATCCACTCATCCCTCTATGCATCCATCCATTAATCCATCCATGATCCATCCATCCACCCATCTAACCCTCCGTCCATGTGTGCCATCCGACTATCAGTCAATCCATCTATTCAAGTAATCATCAAACAAAACTTCCTTCCATCTGTTCTGACTACCATACATACATGCCTCTGTTCATCCATCATCAAACTCACCATCCATCCATGCATCAATCCATCCATTCTTCCCATCCATCCATTCATCCATGTGACTCCCCATCCATAATGAAACACACCATCAACATATCTACTAATCCACCTATTATGCACCGATGCCTCTATCTATACATCCATTCATCTGTACATTCATATAACCACCCACCTGTTCATCCATCCAATCATCCACTCAATCCATCCAACAAACCATCAAACTATACTTCCATTCACTCATCCATACATCCATTCATTCAAACATTCATCCATCCGTCTAACTATCCACCCCATACATGAATGCGGGTCAGCAGTGTTGAAGGCTGAAGTGAAGCTGTGCAGGAGA
Source organism: Semaprochilodus insignis (assembly GCA_034552555.1). Taxonomy (NCBI): domain Eukaryota; kingdom Metazoa; phylum Chordata; class Actinopteri; order Characiformes; family Prochilodontidae; genus Semaprochilodus; species Semaprochilodus insignis. Next base: position 39,017,530 of record CM067475.1, on the reverse strand, counting down.
CTCGGTGCTTTGCTGCCTCTTTTCAGCAGCTGAATTTAGAACACTGAACACACACACTCAGCACAAGGTCACAGCTTCACTCCAGAGTGTGAGTGTATGTGTGTGTGTGTGTGACACAGAGAGACAGACTGTGTGTGTGTTTCTGTGTGTGTGTGTGTGTGTGTGTGTGTTTGTGTGTGTGTGTGTGATGTGACAGCTCGATCTGTTTTTGGATCACGTTGTTAATGCTAAATGCTAACCTGAGGCACAGCAACGTGCTACGTCGCCATGACAACGGGCTCCCTGCGCTGCGGGTGATGGTGCTTCCAATGCCAGGCAAACAGAGAGAGAGAGAGAGAGGGAGTAGAGAAGGAGAAAGTGGGGAGAGAGAGCAGAGAAAGAGAGACAGCAGAGAGAGAACAGAGAAGGAGAGAGAGAGCAGAGGATAGAGAGAGAGCAGATAAAGAAAGAGTTTAGAAGGAGAGAGAGAAGGGAAAGACAGAGCAGATAGAGAAAGAGTAGAAAAGGATGGAGAGAGCAGGCTAAGAGAAAGATAGCAGAGAAGGAGAAAGCAGGAAGAGAGAGAGAGAAGGATACACAGTGAGAGACAGCAGAAAAGGAGAGAGGCAAAGATAGACAGAGTATGACTGAGAAAGACAGAAAGCACTCTGTACAGAAGACCAGAGTAAAGCATCTCTCACAATCAGCCATCAATATCCACCAAAATCACAAACACAGCAGACCCTCTTGTTGCTGGAGGTTCAAGTGGTGGAGCTCAAAGATCTAATGCTGTAGTAACAGTGCTGACAAAAGTCTAACTTATACAATCATCCACTTACTGCAAATGTAGGCAATAAGCCAAAACATTCGGAGTCTGGAGTTCGTTCCTTTAGTTCTGCAACAAGCTAACAAATAACAGGAGCTTACCGCACCAACTAACATCAGGCAGACTGCATGAATAAATCCTCACACAGTTGTGGAGTCACAAGTAGACTGGCGTATGTGGTTTCTGAAATGTAGTTGTAAAGCCATTTATCTGGGCAGTAATTCTTTATTTGCTTGAAAAACACTAACATTAAAATAAACATCAGCAAAAAAATAATCAGCACATTGTGATTTACATCAATACATGATATTTAGCTGAAATTCAGGTACTAGCTGAACCACAGAGCAAGCCAACTGTAGTAATACTTAAAGAGACCTAAGACAGAGCTGTACAGCCTAAACCAGGGGTCTCAAAATACCAGCATCCAAGACAACTTCATACAGCCCGTCATATGTTTACAGTTTTGCCTTAAATCTGAACCCCAGATATGATTTTTATTAATTCCCTACAGCTGAATATTTGCATATTACAGGTAGATGTTGTAGGCATCACGGTGGCGCAGTGGGTAGTGCTGTCGCCTCACAGGAAGAAGGGCCTGGGATTGATTCCCAGCCAGGGCATCCTTTCTGTGTGGAGTGTGCATGCTCTCCCCGTGCCTGTGTGGGTTTCCTCCAGCTGCACCGGGTTCCTCCCGCAGTCCAAAGACATGCAGTCAGGTGAACTGGAGTTGCTGGAATTGGAGTGTGTATGTCTGTGTGTTTGCCCTGCAATGGATTGGTGGCCTGTCCAGGGTGTTTCCTGCCTTCTGTCCATTGAATGCAGGGATAGGCTCCAGCACCCCCTGTGACCCAGAAGGATAAAGCAGTTTAGGTAGATTTACTCCACACCCATTATTAGCTATATAAAATCATCTGAGGTTGATGCTTATGATGTTAAATGCAAAACCTGAAACACTGAGCCGGCATGGATGATAATTAGACAAAACTAACTTAGCTAACTTAGAATATCTGAACTGAGAAATAAATAGAATTATTAAAGAAATCCAGTGAGAATGCATATTTAACCTCTTACAGTGCATGTTGGAGCCAAAGATTGTCTCAGAACGTCTCAGCGGTACTAATATTAAGTTTCCATGCATTTATTGGCTACTGAATTCTGTGAATAAAGCATCAAGAATTTGTCTTTTACTGTTATATATCAAAACCTCAGGAATGTGGTGCTGTTTTAGGAAACTGTTATTTGAGCATTCCACAGTTTGTGTTATTTAGCAGCTTTGTGGATATTTTTAAATATTTACTGTACTTAAGACTTTATACGTTTCTGCTGTTCTACTGTTTTTACAACAACCAACATTATCACTGACTCTCACTGATTCAAGGTAGCAATGCAACATCTTCTAAGACTGAACTTTGGAGGTGTGGAAAATTTTCCCTGCAAGTTCCTTTGAAAACCTAAAAACTTGTCTCCCGAAAAGAAAGGAAGCTGTAATAAAGGTGAGGAGTGGAAACACATCATTGAAGTACACTGAATTTTAGCTTCAGTTTGACTGTTTATTGTTATGTTTTAGGTTTATGTAATTTAACACGCATTACCAGTCCTCACTTTGGGGTGAACTCTGGTGACTGTAGAACGTCAAGAAATGATTTAAGAAAATTATCCAAAATATACTAACTTGGTGTGATCTTATTAGAAAACACCATACAGATTTATTATATACAGATTAAACGAATAACAGAGTAAAAGCAATTAGAACAAAAATTGAATAAAAAGAAATTATACACCACAACTCTAAACAAATATTAGGCACATGTGAGACCAGGTTGCCAGTATAAACTGGCATGACATGGAAATTGTATTCTGAAAACCTTTATAAGGAAATAGACCACTCTAGCTTCAACCTAGTGAGGATAAAACTAGGACAATTCATCCAAAATCAGTTTCCCAGAAGTCTCTTATTGTTAAGATCGTCAGGTAGAGAACGTGTTTTCAGTGTGATGTTCACTCTTTGTGCTACAGTGCTTTTGGGAAGCCCAGCTGAGATTAAAAGAACCCTCTGGACGAGCCAATTACAACAAAAGAGATACACAGTTAAAATCCATACAGCGTGTGATATTGACAATATCATCAATGGAATGCTTCAGGCAGTAAAAGCTGTTTGAACACTTAAACCTAATATCAGTGACGACAGTTTAGCACAGTACTGAAAATGTCAAATAAGCACACAGCATACCGCACCGCTTACTGCCCCCATGTTCAGTATGGTTAAAATATAAACCTTTGGTAAACAGATGGGGAAGAGCGTACAGAAATTCCTCAGATAATGAGGTTAAACTTCTCACTATTAAAGTCTTAAATTCTCGCCATCAGATACGATGACAATGGAAAATAAAAAATCATGCACATTCTAGATTAGCACAGCCATCCGACAGGCAAATCAGATCAATACACGTCCATAGTCCGTAGAGGAGCAGAGGATGTCGCAAACCTTGGCTGCTGTATTTAGATGATGGATTCTAATGGAAGTAGAAGATGAAACACATGTTCATCTCTGCCGCTGAAAATAAGAGAGACAGACTTAGGAAAAAAGTAGCAGAATGGGAATGTCTTCTTTCTGCTTCCTGAAAAACTGCATACTTGGAGAGAAAGTTGAGAGAGCAGCCTTCACAGCTAAATATGACTCAACTCTTTTGAATTCCAGGAACAGCAAATAAGGAACAACTGTCATCTAGTGACTGTTTCACTTTCCACTCATTTTTCTACCCAAATAACTCTTCAGGGTTCATGTATTTTCATGTACTGTATGTGTTTATCATGCTAAATCCCATCATTCTGCATTCTCTGTTCTACTGTTTATACATACACTCGTATGGAGGAAAGATTTGGGTGTCTCTAGCCAAACTGCATGTTTTGTTGGTTTTCTAAGCGTAAATAAGTTCATCCTCTACAGGAAACACACACACACATATATATATATATATATATATATATATAAAACATAAAATGTGTTCACTAAAATATATATATCCCCTGGCCGATATATATATATTTTAGTGAACACATTTTATGTTTTCTTTGGTCTTTCTTTTTGTTTAATATGTTCCATTCAGCAAATAAACAACAATTATGGGTAACACTTTACATCAAGTGTTGACTAACATGAAGTAACACATTAGTTAACTTGAAGTAATACATTAACAC
>CM067475.1:38953574-39004450 GCA_034552555.1 Semaprochilodus insignis | reverse complement strand
GAGAAGGAAGAGAGAGAGAGAGAGAGAGTGAGTATTGTTTTCTCCACTTGCATTTCCTCGATGGTTCCTTCCTCCTGCCCTCATCCTGTTTTTCAGTCGGAAGAAGAGAACAAACACCTTTTTGTTTCGTGCGTGCTGCTGCAGTGAGTTTCGCTGGGCCTGCATTTATTTTTAGCACCCTCGTCTTATCTATCACCGTGTGGCCATTGATCGTGCCTCGTTGGCTTCATATGAATGAGCCGCTGACGTAAAAGAGGGAGCGAGCTGCCTTTCGTTTTTTTTTCTGCCTTTTAGCAGGAGGCCTGATGGCCCTCCCTAATGCCTGTCTGTCAATAGCGTTTACTGCTTTCAACATAATGACTGCTCACAAGGACTAGGGTGTGTGTATAGAAGAGTTGTGTGTGTGTTAAATCAGTATCGGGAATAGAACAGCTTGTGTATGAAAAAGTACTTAGTTAATAGGGGCCTAATAATGCACTGTGACATTGTGATATTGCACTGCAAAAATGTGATAATGTGCAGAACGAAGAATGAATGAAGCCCTGCTAGAAAGAACAGCATAGTCCAGCCTGGCTGGTCACAAGCAAAACCAGTATATATGATGTGTTGGATGCTATGTATGCTGGTCAACAAGCATGACTGTGCTGGGTGTCCAGTTGAAAACCAGCACCAGATCAGCATGCATTCTGTGAACAGTCTATTAGTGGATGACCAACACAAACGGTGCAGCAACAGGTTGACCAGCAAGGTAGGTGTGTCTAAAAGAGTGGACAGTGAGTGACACTGAGGTGTTTAATAACTTCAGCAGCACTGCTGTGTCTGATCCACTTGTGCCAGTACAGCTCACACTAACACACTAATTATCACTGCAGTGTTGAGAATGATCCATCACCCACATAATACCTGCTTTGGGGTGATCCTGATATGTATATCACACATGTGTGTCTGAATGTGCGTGTGTGTGTTTTGTGAATCTGTGATATATACATGCGCATGTGTTTATATTATATTACAGCTGTGTGTGTGTGTGTGTGTGTGTGTCTGAATGTGTATATGTGTGTGTTTTGTGAATCTGTAATATATACATGCTCATATGTTTATATTACAGCTGTGTGTGTCTGTGTGTGTGTGTGTGTGTGTGTGTCTGTGTGGGTGTGTGTGTGTGTTTTGTGAATCTGTGATATATACATGCACATGTGTTTATATTATATTACAGCTGTGTGTGTGTGTGTGTGTGTGTGTGTGTGTGTTTTGTGAATCTGTGATATATACATGCACATGTGTTTATATTACAGCTGTCTGTGTCTGAATGTGTATATGTGTGTGTTTTGTGAAGCTGTGATATATACATGTGCATGTGTTTATATAATATTACAGTGTGACAGTGTGTGTCTGAATGTGTATATATGTGTGTGTGTGTGCATATGTGGTGTGTCAGAGGACACTGTCAGTGACCTGTGAACATAGCTGAAGCACAAAAGAAGGCGGGCAGGTGCATCCATGGCAACCTCCTGAGTGGAAAAGAAAGTAAACAGTCATTAAAAAGGTGAAGTAAATTGTTTGTGTGTGTGTGTGTGTGTGTGTGTGTGTGTGTGTGTGTGTGTGTGTGTGTCATGCCACATTGTGGGGACTAAAACATGTTTATATACTCATGCTGTGAGAACCACAAGCTGGCCCCCACAATGTAAATCATTTGATTTTAAGGTTAGGGTAAGCATAGGGTAAAGGTATGGTAAGAGCAAGCTTAGGGTTAGGGTTAGGGTATGGTAAGAGTAAGGTTAGTTTATGGTTAAGTTAGTGTTAGGGTATGGTAAGAGTAAGGTTAGGTTATGGTTAAGTTAGTGTTAGGGTATGGTAAGAGTAAGGTTAGTTTATGGTTAAGTTAGTGTTAGGGTATGGTAAGAGTAAGGTTAGTTTATGGTTAAGTTAGTGTTAGGGTATGGTAAGAGTAGGGTTAGGTTATGGTTAAGTTAGTGTTAGGGTATGGTAAGAGTAAGGTTAGGTTATGGTTAAGTTAGTGTTAGTGTATGGTAAGAGTAAGGTTAGGTTATGGTTAAGTTAGTGTTAGGGTATGGTAAGAGTAAGGTTAGTTTATGGTTAAGTTAGTGTTAGGGTATGGTAAGAGTAAGGTTAGGTTATGGTTAAGTTAGTGTTAGGGTATGGTAAGAGTAAGGTTAGGTTATGGTTAAGTTAGTGTTAGGGTATGGTAAGAGTTAGGTTAGTTTATGGTTAAGTTAGTGTTAGGATATGGTAAGAGTAAGGTTAGTTTATGGTTAAGTTAGTGTTAGGATATGACAAGAGTAAGGTAAGAGTTAGGTTAGGTTAGGGTTAGGATATGGTAAGAGTTAGGTTAGATTAGGTTAGGTCAGGGTTAGGGTATGGTAAGAGTAAGGTTAGGTTAGGGTTAGGATATGGTAAGAGTAATGTTAGGTTAGGTCAGGGTTAGGGTATGGTAAGAGTTAGGTTAGGTTAGGTCAGGGTTAGGGTATGGTAAGAGTTAGGTTAGGTTAGGTCAGGGTTAGGATATAGTAAGAGTTAGGTTAGGTTAGGTTAGGTTAGGTTAGGTTAGGTCAGGGTTAGGATATAGTAAGAGTTAGGTTAGGTTAGGTTAGGTCAGGGTTAGGATATGGTTAGAGTTAGGTTAGGTTAGGCTAGGTCAGGGTTAGGGTACGGTAAGAGTAAGGTTAAGAGTCCTTCACTTCCGGATACTTCCAAGTATTGCAACATCAGTAAGACTCCACAAGAAGGAGTCGTATGAAACTTTCGATGTGTGAATATAATGATGATATATGTAAGTGATTCTGATGTTAGAGTGTAAGGATAAGCTTACTGGGGCCACCTACAACCTGGATACAAGATGAGATACGGTTGGGCATGGAGGCATACAGGTTGCTGAAGCTGGCGTCCCAGCAGGCCAAGGAAGTGTTGCAATCTGGCTGAGACATTTCTGGGACACCTTTGCTGAGTGTGGGCAAACATTATCCTGCTTACAAATGCCAGTTGGAAACCTTGAAATGGCAACATATGTGGCCGGAGGATGTTCTGCACATATCGCTAAGCTGTTGGTGCCTCTGGTATCGCTACTAGGGGTGACTGACGGTCGTATGCGACAGCTCCCTAGATCATCCCAGCAGCAGTTGGGGCAGTGTGTCGTTCCACAGCAAAGGCAGGACTGAAGCGCTCATCACAAGGCCTCCATATTTTAACCCGACCGTCGTTGAATCCCAGACAGAACCTGAATTCACTACTCAAGATGATACAGGTCCAGTTCATAGTAGTTTAGGTTTCTTGTTTATGAGCTAGCTGTCATTGGCAGGACTTGTAATGAGCGCTGTGACACCAAATGTCCTTCTGCTAAGCACCTGGAAATGGCCTGGGCAGAGACAAGGGTGTTGTAATGAAGGTGCCACCTGTGTCTGGATGGCAGACAAGGAAACTGTGGGAGCTGCTCATGCTAGTCAGCAGATCAAATGATCCTCTTTACTGGTGGTCTGAATGGGCTGTCCAGAGCCTGTTTGCCGTGTGTGCGTGCCCTCACGTAATCGGACCACACCAAATAGCCAAGGGTAGCTAACAGCTAGGCTAAACGTATTACCAGTGAACTGAGCAGTGTTAGCAGCAGCTAGCTCTCAACAGGGGATACAGTAATAACAGCTCTGAGGTGAATGTGAGGTAACTGGTCATGTGACTGTATTAGTGTGCCACACTGTAGGTCAGAACTTGTTACTGTACTGTATACTACACACAGGGGGGCGTATACAGTGTGCAGTACATACTACTGTAGTATGAGGTGTAGCAGTGTGCCATTTCGAATACAGTCTTCCATCTAACAGTTGGTAATAGTTCTTATTCCGTGTTGCCTATAATTATAAACTCTGATCCTTTTTGTGTTTGCTGCTATCTGGGGTGGACCTGAAGAGGATGGGTTCCCCTTTTGAGTCTTGGTTCCTCTTGAGGTTTCTTCCTTATGCTCTGAGGGGGTTTTTCCATCCCCCTGTTGCCCTTGGCTTGCTCACTGGGGGCTCGGCCACCAGATTCTCTGAAAAGCTACTTTGTGACAAAATTTGACTTGACTTGACTACTGCAGGCTGAGTTTTGCAGCAATCTGACATTTCTGTATTTTGTGCCAATAAGTGTACCACACAACAACATTTCAACAATATGCCCCTTTTCAACTCTTAATGCTGTGTCAGTGTAACATATGACACTATGTAGGTGTAATACATGAAGCATTGATGTATTTTAGTCTTTCATTAGGAAATCTCCTAGTCAAGTAAATTAAATGCATCATTTTTCAGTGCACGAAGTGAACCATATTGGCCTAGGGTGTTTTCATGGTTGTCCTGGGTTCTTAAGTCCATACCCAGCACTGATTCTGGGTTCTTTTGGGGTAGAGATTCATGATTCCTGGTTTGCTGTTACACACAAGAAATCCATATGATCTGTGGATCAGTTGTCCATTTCTTTACTTCTCTTTTTAGCATGCAGGTTTGCAGAATGGTAGGCACTAGCTTCATCCGTTTTACTGTTTTTTAATTATTTTATATAATATTATTATTAATAATAATAAATATGATTATTATATAAAAATAAAATAATAAAATAATACAAAATAAAAATAATAATTATTTTATAATAATCCCCACACACACTGGATCACACCACAGTGTCTTGGACATGGACCCCAGACTACCGCTTTCAAGAGGACCAGAGATTGGTTCTCTGAACTGTTCCTGGGTGCCGAAACAGCTTTTACACTTGACTAAATGCACCAAATATACAGAGCAAGTGATCCTGGGTCTGGAAAAAATGTCCATGCAGGCTGCAAAAGTTACTCCATTAGGCTGCTCTACCTACAGTGTCACTCGCTAAGCACCGCATAGCCTGTTTTATAATGTAGCTCCCAGAGCAGCACTGCTGAAGAAACCCACTCACCTGTTTACTCAACAAATTGGCCTATCACAGCAAGATACGGTAAATTTGAAATGCAGCATCACCAGACTCTTATGACTGAAGGGTAACTGCCCCAGAGGCATATTCTTACCATTTACAATTAATATGTACCTATATATATATATATTATTAATTAATAGCTGAATGATATTTGACCATCTCATGTTCCATATCTGGGATGATAAGCCAGAATGGTCCATGCTTCGTGCTAGGATGGCACTGACCATTCCTGGCCATCCCTTTGCTACACCTCCACTTCTGGTTTAATAAAAGTACAGAAAATGAATAAAATGTATTGTTTGACCAGGAGCAGTACCTCATCCTCATGGTGAAGTAGTGGATCTTTCACTTCCTAAAGCCCTGGAGAATTTATTCAGATACATGCAATTACTCTCTCCTCCACGTAATAAAATTAAAACCTGACCGCCTCAGCCAGGACACCTAAACTGGGCCGTGGCTGATTCTTCCAGTATGGCAATGATCCGAAGCACACCTCAAAATCAACCACAGAGATTTGCCATGGTCATCCCAGTCCCCTGACTGAACCCTGCAGAAAACCTGTGTGATGAGCTTAAGAGGAGAGTCCACCAGCATGAACCTCGGTTTCTCAGATCACTTGCCATGTGTTGTCCAGTTGCTTCCAGATTTGAATGAGACGACTCAGAGCCGTTATCTTTGCAAATGGAGGCTGCACAAATGATTAAATGGTCGTACATACAGATTTGAGAGAACAAGTCATTTTGTCATGATGCCTCCCCCCTCTCTAGGGAGACTCCACTTGGACTCATTAGATAAGACTCATTAGGAATCTCATATACACCCCTTTGTGTGATTTGTCTTTTTGCAAAATGTCTGTGTTTATGACTGCGCACTTCAGTGATGGGTTTAATTTGAGCTCATGTTTTAAATGTACGATGTACTCATGTTTACTAGGGTGCCAAAATCTGCAGAAATAGAGGATAACATGTAAAATGCAGCCTGTTTTCATGTTTCCCAATATGTTTATCTCAGCAAATATCTAGAAATTTAAATTGTTCTTTGCAGAGGATGTGTTAACTCCTTCTGTCTGGTTCTGGTTATTTGTCCTGTATATGTGGCAGTTTTAAGCTGGGTTATTAATAGTCTTACCCCGCATGTGGTCTCTGACAATGTATTATTCTGCACATACTGTACTACATCTACATACGCTGTATATTCACAGTGCAGTGTTATTACTGCCAACAGCTTCATTCCACACTGCCAGTCACCTGTACTGTTTTGAGCCATTTCTATATGTATCGTTACTTGTCATCTAACAAGCTAGTCTGGTATGTACAATGCTTTTCTTGTATGTGCTATTCCTCCTTCCTCTGATGCACTTCAGTTTAATCTCCAGGTGCTGCATTGTATTTTCAATGCCCTGCATTCAGAATACACATTACAATAAACCAGTCTTGGAATTTGATTAAGTACATAAAACAATGTAGAGATAAACTACACAGGAAAACACTCAATTAACTCCATTATCTAATAAACACCAAGATGTGCAGAAGATACTAAGATGTGCATGTTAAAGGGGAACTAGAAATTCTTTAAAATTAATTGGTTCAGAGTGGTTTGACGTGAAATGCTCTGTTCTACAGAAACTTGCTGAGTCAGAAGAATTGTTCACAGCGGTGGTGATGGGAAGTGGTGGACAATGACTCAGTAAATGTGTGTTACTGTACTTCAGTAGTGTTTTGGTGTATCTTAATTGAAGTATTTCTATTCTGGGGACGTTTTAATTTAACTCCATTCCTTTTGGCTTATGTGTGCAAAAAAACGTAATATGTTCAAACTAAGGAAGCGTGAAGCGAGCCCACCAATCAGGGTGCGGTGTGCATTTTGTTTTAAACCTGTTTTGACCTGTTGAGCTTGGTTCTAGCTAATGGAAACTGTTCTCCTTCAGTGTTTTGTGCTTATGATGATTGTAATAGACATCAGTGTCAGACTAATTAATGAGCTTCTATTAAAAACTGGTGGACTGAGAGACACTAGAGTCTCTTCACCTAAAATGAGTTGATTAAGGAGTTGATTGTCTTGTTCCAGAAATGATAATAGAACATTAGAGCCATAATAAATCATGCTCCTGTTGCTCTACATACTGAAGAACATTTGAAGGTAAATACTTTAGTGCTTTTACTCCAGTGGAGGTCTAAAGGGAGGAACTTCTGCTTTTACTGAAGGAATGTTTTATCTCTATTTTGACTCAAGGACATGGTTTGTGTACTTTGTCCACCACTGGTGAGGGAAACCAGACAACTAAAGAGTTTAATACCTCTCAATGCTCTCTCACAGAAGACATCATGTGAAATGGTTAGGAATATGCTGCCTGATGTCTGACATCTGTTTTTGTAATAGTTGAGGTTGAAATTGTATTTTAATCTGTTAATTTGAATCCATCCAAATGGAGGTGTACGTGCATGACACAATAGTCTCTACATAAGATTATTTATTTATTTAATAAGATTATTTATTTATTTATTTGTTTGTTTATTTGTTTGTTGATTCATGTATTTATTTGTTTCATTTCAGATTTTTTTTACCATCATTAACTTTACGGATAAAAACCTAGAAGACACGTGACGAAGGATCACTGATGGTTTTGGACAGTTAAATAAAGTGGCTACATTTGCGTTGAAAACGTCACGACCCCCAGTTCCCATCACCACCACTGTGAAGAGGTCCGTAAGAGAGTCTGTCGGTTTCTCTAAAATGAACTACTTCACGTCAAAGCCCTCTGACTGAATGTGTTCACGTTACAAGCACTGAGTTAGTTCAGAAATTTTAAAATGCCGGTGGAGTTCCCCTTTAACCTTTGCCATCGAGGTCTGGTGTCTGAGGCCGCCGGCAATGCGCACTTCAGCCGAGCGGGGGCGCCCTCACGCTGCCTTACAGCCCCTTATGACTTGCCCGCTGTATTTCCCATTGACAGCAGACACGAACCCACGGGCGAGTTCGGACGGAGCAGTAACTGGTCGTAAAGGGTCCATAACCCGGACAGCAGCAGCGTTTAGCGCCGTGAGTCCCGCCGTGTCGGACTTTTCAGTCGTGCCGATCTATTTTTAGAACGCCAGCGAGTCACGTGACCCGCGGGCTGCGTGACGTCATTAATGTTGTTGTTGGTGGAGGAGCTGCAAATATGGAGGAAAGAGAGTTGTGACAGGAAAAAAATTACACACTTTTCATAGAATTAAAAATACAAGAGCACTCGCCGGAGAGACCAGCGAGGCGCCGAGAGACTGAGGAAAAACTGCGTGTGCCGGAGTCAGCGCCAAGAAGGACGACAGATAGCAGGTAATTTGAACATAATGTATTTTTTGGTCAGATAATGAGAGATTATTATTTTTCACTCTCTCTCTCTCTCTTTTTGGTCCATTCCTTATCTTTTCGGCTGATAGCCGCTCACAGTCAGTCAGCGAGCCAGGACAGGCGTGAGGTAACACGGTAAATAATTCATTTATTACTTGGTACGGCGGTGTTGGAAGTTCTCTTCTTTTTTTTTACCCTTTTTTTGCAGACATTTCAGTGCGAGGCTGAAGTTGCCGTCCTATTCGAATGTCCCGTTCCACCTTAAATGCTGCAGCTGCTGCTCTGTTTAAGGTGGAGCGGGGGAATGGAATAAGAAGCCAACTTCAGCCTCGTCGTTCTCGGTGACAGTTTGGTCGCTCGTTCGCTCGACTTGAACCGAATCGCAAGTTTGCCTCTTCGAGTCCGAGAAGAAGTAGTCTGGGTGCACTGGCGGCTTTTTTTTTAGCCCTGTAGACTCTTTTACTGTGTCCTACTGTACCCACTGTTCGGTGTACCGGGGTTTATGGTGCCCGTGAGATATTAAAATTCTATTTTCTGCTGGCTTTAGGAGCTCCAGTGCAGGCGAGCTGTGTTCCCGGGAGCCAGTATTTGGTCTACTGTACTGTATTCTGTCCTCTACACTGCTGGAGCTCGTTTTCTACATTAATGTCGTTTCCGTGGCTTTCAGCATTTGCACACAGTCATCAGTCTGGCAGCTTGATAGTCTTTATGAAGACATCTGTTAGCTATCACAGCTGTGCTCTTCTTCCACTGGTTGTGCGGACATTTAGCAATTTTAGCCAGGGAGTTAGCAGGTCACCAGGAGCTGGACTGTCACTGGATAGCAGCAGTCATGACTCCACACAGCATTACTGTCATGACTGTCCTCAGCTCATCCTCGAGTCTTACAGTACAAATCCATTCATGCGGATCGTGCCTGTACTGGTAATAACCATACTGTATTACAGTGTTATTACTGCAGTAGCTACTAGGGGGTTCATGATACACTCATCCCATCTGATTCACGATACCGAGTCCACAAATTCATATTATTACCATGTTTTAAACTGAATTTGAATGACGGAAACATCAGACTATAATGTTGTTGCACAGCTGTTTAATGCCACCGGGGCTGGGAGGCAGGAGTGGTGCTGGTGTTTGGTGTTGAACCAGTGCAGTGGTTAAATGGCATAAATGATTGAACATCCATAGACCATTCTCACAGTCACTGCATCGTCACATCCTGCCTGAACTGTTGAACCGGCCGCTCACCAGTTTTCAGCCACCCTCAAAAATCTTCCCTTGGCTTCAGCACAGCCAACAGGAGAGCATCTGGCGTGTCTGGTAGTTCCTCCAACATGGACTAAAGGCTAGTTTGACTTGGCTGAAGAAGGAAGCAAGGAATGCCTGTGATGCGTTTTGCTACTTGGAGATGGAGCAGTGTGGATCTTTATGTTCAACACCACAACACCACGTCCCTAAATGGGCAGACTAAACTAACACTAACTGCTCTTCATTTTGGAAGTCCGGGAGGTTTAATTCTTTCCACTCAGCCCATGTAAACATTAGCAGGGTTAGCGAGCACCCCGAACCCCACGAAGAGACACAGCATCGTGTTAGCGTAAACTACTCGCCAAGCCACAGGGTCTATTTCTCAAGGCTTCTAAATGTTTTTCCTTGATTTGCACATTTTTGATCACAGTTACACTCATTATCAAACCAGTGGTTGCACAAATAGTTACACCCAAAAGGAATCAACCGACAGACTTGGTGGGTGGGTTTGTCATTGTGAAACATGCACATCATTCAAGTTTCACGCTTGGCCGTGCATGTGATGTAAGCAAGCACTGGCCTTATCGCTGTACCTGATTTACCTAACAGCCACAATTATGGACATTCAGTGAGCAGCGATTCCCTCCATGAGTCAACCTGTTAGTGTCTTATGTGGAGAAGGCCAAAGAATCCGTGTGTGGAGGCGCCGTGGTCAGCGCCAAGATGAACGGTTTATTGTCACGCACCACATGCCCAGAACGTCACTCCACCTCCACCCCTGTCGCAATATGTGCAGGAACTGTGTGAGAATATTCAAGCTGCATGGGATGGATTATCACAGGACACATTAGGAACCTCTACAACCGCATGCCAATATGTCTGACATGTTGCATTAGCAAATATGGCTATACCGCTTCTACTTCTACATGTGTAGCTCAGTAAATCAGTCTAAATGTATCATCATTTATTGTTCTTTGGTCTTTGCAATTGCAATCCGACACTTCCTTCTGGGTGCAACTATTTGATGATAAGTGTATGAGTAAATCTGTCCAACTGTTTAGCCCCACGTTCACTTACCGGTTCAGTTTTACCCTCTTTTCTGATTGGCTTGTTTGATTGTCTGTTTGCTTAAGTTATTGGTGCAATAAGGGACTGGGAAAATCTTGGACTTTCGGTACTACATGGCCAGAACCTATTTAAAGCTACTGTTTACACCTCTGCATTGACAGACACAAAAGTGGGAGACTGGTCTATTCTCCATGATGCACATCGTCACAACTTTGCACAGGGATAGACAGACAAATTTGACTTGCAGGAAAGCTGTTTATGAGGTCTAATGTTTAGTGTAGCATCTCCGTATATTCCAGTGCCGGGTTTGAAAAGGCACCTTGTTGTTACTGGTTGAATATCAGCTCTTAAAGGTCCAAGCCAGAGACCCTGCTCCCGAGACGGTTCCCTTTTTCCCTCTTTAGTGAAGCGATGAGGCTTCATTGCCATCCAATCAAATCTTAAATTTGCTCTTGATTGAGCCATCAAATCATCTCAGCACTTCAGCAATCAGAGAGAACATCTGGCTTGTTTCCAAGGTCGACGTTTATGTCAATCTGTCACAATCTCAATTTCTGTAACGGCCGTCTGTTAATCCCTATAACTGCGGAGGTCTTGCGTGTGGACCCACATTTCAGTTCCTCTCTCTCATGACAAAATAGTTACTAAATCATTCATGGTAGTCATAGCAGGAGGCCAATACCCTGTAATGTGCTTGTATGATGTGTATGTGGGTTTATGCACTGATTATTTAATAACTATTTAATAACTGCTGTAGCCTTTAGTGTTCAACAGGCAGTTTTTGTTTCAGTGCCTTTCGGATTGGCTGGCCTGTGTTGTGCCTCGTGAAAAAACAGCAGCCCAGGCTGAAACACTCCTTCATTGCGAATAGGTGGAGCTAAGCTGCTGTAGGATGAATAGACAAATATGTAGATGCGTTGGTTTTCTTGACATCACAATAGAAACGAATTCCAAAACAGGCATGCCAATTTCTATATTTGGATTGTTTATACTACATTCGGCTCTTGTTATGTAAGATAATAAAAGAGTTTTCCATTATATGCGTCCTTGAACGGGCCTGTCATCTTAGTGTTCGAGGGTGTTGTACTAATTATTTGTATGATTAATTCAGTAATTTGAGTTTTTGAAGTAAGTTTTTAAAGAGTAAAATGGACCGAACAATTACAGCGCAGTAACAAAGCGGAGCGTATGCAGTTTGCAGGCTCTGTCCATCAGTAGAATGTAAAATATGCATTCTTGTCATGTAAATTTATCTAATCTATTTTTAAAATCTAGCCACCTTATAGCTGAAAGATAAGACGCTGCTTAAAGGGTTTAGTGTCCTCATATTTGGCCTGTTGTTTTAACCTATCAAGAAGACTTGGGACTTTAGCTTGTCTCCATAATGTTGAATCTCACAGATGGGATTGACGTGGCTCTTATTGCTGACGTTGAAACCAGTGAGACCCGTATCGGCTCAGTGGTCAGGTGGGGTTCCTGTGGCTGGATTTGGCAGAGGAAATGTGGCCAGGGGCACAGTGACGTTTGGGCGTGGTAATATTTCTGGAGCTGATTAGTTGCTTGCACAAAGAAAGAAGGAGATCAGTCCCGTCTTGTCACGTTTGCTTGCTGGCTGGTTTGTTTTCTGAATGTCAGTGGAAGACAATGGCCTAATATATATGCCCTGATCCCTGTTGGAGCATTAGTCCAGGAGACAGTGTTGGTTGGAAATCTGGGATAGGGATGTTCCTTTGTATTGAGTGTCTTGCACCACCCATTTCCTTTTAGTGCTGATGTTGGACCTGCTCCCCTCCTCACCTCAAATTTGATTGTGGACCATAGGCGACAAAGCAAAACTGGTCCCAGGTCAGGTGTTTAAGAGCCACTTAGCACAGCACCATCTGTCTTAGTCCCTTTTGTTAACTGCTCTATACCATTAGAAGGTTCCTGGAAAACCCCCTGATGCTTAAATGTGTTAACCTCAACCATCTGTTGTGAAAGAAGTGCCTTTGACTGAGTCCTGAGGACAAGTGCTGACTTCTTTTCTGTAATGAATTATTCTTTAAAGTCATTCATTCATTTTGGACTAAAACCATTTTCTGTTTATTGGAACATGATTACAGATGTAGCTGCTGATGCTAGACCAGCACTCTCATGCATACAGTACGTCTGAGACCACGGTTCATTTTTTAAAATTTCCAGCAAAATGGTCATCAAGAACATGTCATTCATTTTCCAGTCTTGTATATGATATTCCGCACAATTTTAACATCACATATTTCGTTGTCCATACCTTTATTAGCGCTCCCGTTCTTTCTGAGAGACTGCCTTTCAGTTTTTCAAAGAATATTGATAATAGGGATATTTTTGCACCTCTCCAAAGTTCAGTCTTGGTTGCAATTTCTGTTTTCTCTTGATCCGAACCAAAACACTCCATGGCGTGGAGGTCTGGACAGTCCATTGCTCAGAGAACACCAGCAGCTTCTTTCTTTAATTAGTTGTCTTTCTTTTTTGTCTGTTGCTTTTTCTCAGTGATGTCTTGTCTTCTCACAGTGGAAGGATAGACAGAGACACCTGTGGATTGTTTCAGATTTGAAGCAAGAGTGGAGCTTAAATTTCCTCTCTCAAATATGTAGAAGGACTGTTTATCTGATGTTGACGGTTTTGGTGGTCTACCAGGCCTTTCACGGTTGTACAGTCGTCTCTGTACCTTTTTGGAAGCTCCTGTTTTTCACTTAATATCCTCTTTGTTTTGTAAGTGGATGATCTTATATCAGATCTCCTCCGACATATTTATGAAGAATAACTTATAATAATAATAATGTTAATGGAAACTGAATAATTGAAGATAGGTCTCAGGCCCCTGGTGTCTTTCAGCATGACTTCAGTGCATTTCTGTTGAGTAGAGAGGAACAGGAGTGGAGCCAATGAATAATTTCTGTGACTGTTTTTCTAAACGTGGGAATAAATTTCATCATATTCCTGGGAATATGTATAAAACCAGTTGAACCGTGAAGCCTTTTTTCCTGTAAAATACAGGTCTTGTGCTCAAAAAGCTTATATAAGCTTAATTATTATTGACTAAGTGACTATAAAGGAGCATCAGTGGAGAGGAAGTGGGCAACAGAAAGAGCCATGCAGGAGAAGGATTTCCTCGAATAGCCTGCTGTAAACCACAAGGTGCAAGATAAGGAGGATCAGTTTGGTTCACCATGGCTCAAACACAGATTCTGTCAACACACAAGACTCAGCTGTACCATTATATTACTGTACTGGGCAAGTTACAAGTAGCATAGTCTAAAGAGTTAAACGCTAAAATCTAACTTTCAGTATATTATCACATTTTAAAGGCCAGCCAGGAGTTTTAAATACTGAAATAGAGGTTCTTAAATACACAACACACCTACAATGGGAATGTTTGCCGTGCTTTTGTGTTGGTGTTGGTCCTAGTACAGCAGTGGCACTGTTTATACCATTAAGCTACTTGATTGTGGTTTCCATCAGAATATGAGCTTTAGGGTCATGCTGGCCTTGAACTCTGGGATTTTGTGGTTTGCACTGATTGGCTTTGCCTGGCTTCAGAGGAACGGACTTTGGCCAAGTTTTTCTAGGAAGCTATGCGGCACGTGTTTGTAGTAAATGTGAAGTATTAGCAGGTTTATGGCTGCCAGTCACTCAAATCTACTTTCCCTGAACACAGCCCATTGTGTGTGTGCCATAAGAACTCGTCCAACCTCTTTTACTAGCTCGTCACACACGCCTTGGTCTCCAAGATGACCTCTCTGAGTGCTTATACCCGGGTTTCTCACGAGCATTTGTGCTGCTAAATTCATCTGGTCTGAATGTATTACGCACGGACTGAAAACCCTCTGTTGAAAATCTAATGCTCAGTTAGACTCATGCTTTTACAGTGTGATGCGGGTTGTTGCTTGCTGATGTAGCATTGTTGTCCAGTTGCAGGTTGTGGTTGCAGGCTTCAGATTGTGGCTTTAATTTGTTGAGAGAGAGAGAGAGAGAGAGATGGGCGGGACAGAACTGAAGAAGAATGCAGAAGAGTGGAGGATCTGATGTGCTTTAGAGCACTACGGTTTGAAAACAGACGTTGCTCTGCCAGCATGGTATGCAATAACCTCTGCCCCCTCATGCCCTGCTCGTCTGTTCATGCTCTGACTCCAACACACTACGCGAGGCAGGTTTTTGTCTGTGTTTATATTTAGCTTTACCGTTCAGTTGTAGCCAGGGCTGTTTAGGTGTGAGATATGGGTAATAGACCTACATTTTGGAAAAATGTCTTCCATGGTTCCTTCACCCTCAGCCCTGAGGCCCCTTCACGGTGGCAGGTCTTTGGCCTTACGAGTGAGGCATTTTGGTCATGTTTGTGTATTATCATATTAATATTATAATAGTCGGATGTTTGTTAACCCTAATAGATACTCAGATATCAAAATCAGCCTTCGGAGTTTGTTGGTCTTTGTTCCCTGGAATTTGTAAGGCATTGGGCTTCTGTGTTTGGAAGACTTCATTCCTCAGTGTTTGGAGATTTTTGCTCCTTAAAATTTGGGATTCTTATTTCCTCAGATTTTGGAAGTTCCTCAGTGATTGGGAACCTGTAGCTGTCTGACTTTGGGAACCTTGTATTCAGAGTTTAGTAGGCGTTTTCCTTTAGTTTTCGGGAACCTTCCGAGTTTGAAAGTTTAGAAGGTTTTTGAAGAGTTTTTGGGCCTCAGAGTTTGGGAGACTTTTCCCGTTAGAGGTTACTAATCACTGGCTGTCAAGAGTTTAGGAGGCTTTGTTCCTCAGTGTGCGGGAATCTTTGGTGCTCAGACTTTGGCTCTGAGACCTGCAAGGTTTG
This sequence comes from Semaprochilodus insignis, assembly GCA_034552555.1. Classification (NCBI taxonomy): domain Eukaryota; kingdom Metazoa; phylum Chordata; class Actinopteri; order Characiformes; family Prochilodontidae; genus Semaprochilodus; species Semaprochilodus insignis. The sequence continues at coordinate 38,989,017 of CM067475.1, read as the reverse complement.
ATTGCTCGGAGTTTGGGAATCATCAGCCATGCTGACCTCTGGAAGCCAATAGACACAGGTGCAGCTAGCATGAAGCTAGACAGTTTTTTTTAGAAAGAACACTGCAGAAGACTGTTGATGTGAGTGATGTGTTGAACCTGAGTCATAAGTGGGCTTACAGGTCAAGCAGGTGAAGATCAGACCTACAGAACATCAGTCTGTCACGTAATGGCTGCTTTTTCTTCAGTGTTTGAGGTTTAATGCAGTTAGTATCGTATTGCGATGGTCTTGAGGCGTTTGTTGTTAGTGTTACTGGTTCATTTCTGGACATACAGTATGACCTCCACATGCAAATATGGCTAAAATTATCACCGCCCATATGAAAATGATTAGAAGTGTGTTTGTGATACTATGATTGAAATGATTTATAGTGATTTGATAACAGTGATTATTGGACTTTATTGGTTAGGCTGTGCGAGCAAATGTGTCTTGTCAGAATACAAGGTATTAAGCAGGAAATATCTGAAGTATGCATTGCACACAGCCAAAGTGAACATTCCTGTGGGCTGTTTGTGCCCTCATTTGACATGTAAGTTATTTTTAACTAGGCGTACTTGATTATAATGCAGCGGGCATACTGCTAAATGCAATCCATTAATTTGCGGCCTTCTGCGATTAACTGCCCTAATCACAAGGGCCAGAGTCACGATTTGGATTACTCTGTGATGGATTGTGCAGCCTTACCGTGGATTACATTATAATTATGAGAGTTGATATCAGACCTTTCTCCGTTTTCCTCCTGTCTAGACGTCTCGTGTTGTCTTACTTCATGTTTCAGTGTCTGTCACCTTTTACCCAGTCAGTTCAGACTGCTTCTGTTTGGGGCTGATGCCTCACCTCGTAGAGATTCTCGTGCAGGTACATTTACTTTTCTAATGTTGAGTATTGGAACATAGACTCACCTTTGACCGTGTAACTCCTACACCCATCGGCCACTTAATTAGGTACACCTTCTTCTATCTACACTCATTGTCCATTTTATCAGCTCCATTTACCATATAGGATTGTAGTTTTACAGTTACAGGCTGTAGTCCATCTGTTTCTCTCTCTCATACTTTGTCAGCCCTCTTTCACCTTGTTCTTCAGTGGTCAGGACCCTCACAGGACCACCACAGAACAGGTATTATTTGGGTGGTGGATCATTCTCAGCACTGCAGTGACACTGACATGGTGGTGGTGTGTTAGTGTGAGTCTGATAAAGGACTAGAGGATGACCAACTGTGCAGCAACACTTAACATCTACAAGGTGGACCTGCATGGTAGGAGTGTCTAATGGAGTGGACGGTGAGTGGACACAGCTCAACACACACTAACACACCACCACCATGCAGTGCTGAGAATGATCCACCACCCACATACTACCTGCTCTGTGGTGGTCCTGTGGGGGTCCTGACCATTGAAGAACAGGCTGTCAGGGGCTTAACAGAGTGTGCAGAGAATCAGATGAACTGCAGTCTGTAATTGTAGAACTACGTAGTGCACCTGTATGGTCAGTGGAGCTGATAAAATGGACAGTGAGTGTAGAAACAAGGAGGTGTACCTAATGAAGTGGCTCGTGGGTGTATTTTAGTGGGTACTAGCTTTATCTTAGAGCAATACTTTTGGGGGAAAAAAAAACATATCATTTACTTATCATTTTCTGAGATACAAATAGTTTGTTCAAACTGTATGTCAAGTGATACCAAATAGCCTACCTTGTTACGATACCATCCGTGACAGTTATGACCGTAGCATAATCAGCTCAGTCACTTTGACATTGTAGTTTAAATAATGATCTATTCCATATTACACTAGATACCTGGACTAGGACACCTGAAGTTAAAGCTCAGTGATGCTTTTAATTTACATTCTAACAGTATATTTGTATTATTGATGCAGTGCTGTCTGTGCTCCCTGAGTAATGTTTCTAAAATATTACAAATGTGTATATATATATATATATCAATAAAGCTTTAATTGGCATGAGCAGAAGATACACACCTAAGAAAAGGATGATTAAAGACGACTCCGTTGGGTTCTGTTTGTACTGAGTTGTAAGATGGATATGCTAGGAAGCAGAACATAGGCGTGAGAGATTAGGGGGCCAGACGGGTGGGCCAGTTTCTTTTCACATATTAATGGATGTTGCTGCGCTGTGTTCTAGTTTAGTTCATCTTCTGCACTACTGATCTGGACAGCCCACCTAACAGGTCAAGCTTACTGAATATAAACCTATGTATTAGGCCAAAACCTACAACAGTGTATTCATCTCCGTATCATGTAATACTTTTCTGTGAACTTTTAGAGGCCTTATTTATATGGGACGTTGGGTTCCTATCAGTGCTGTACAGTAATAGCTACATGAAAAATTCTGTCTCTGCGCCTTTCTCAAAAACGGAGCATTTCATATCCAGCTGCTCAGACTGGCTTAACAGTTTAGAGACTTAACTGTGTAGGAAAGTTGGAAGATGAGCTGCAATACATATTTTAGTGGAGCTTCATCACTGACAGCGTAGTTTAATGGAAGACGAGCTCCGTGCGGCCGTTCTAATAGGAAGTCGTTTGGGATGCAGTGGTGTGCATAGCGTGTGACGGCGGTGCAGTGCGATGCTGGCAGTGCAGGGGGTTGTGCTGCCGCAGACTCTTCTCCCAGCTGAGACTTTAGAGGACTGGCCGAGGACGATTTCCCCTGAGTGTGCTTGGGCTACTGCCATACCTGCCGTACTCCAGGACGCAGCATTCCATCTGCAGTGCTGCCACACATAGGGCTTAGTACACTGGAGTACTTAAGCACACTGTGCTAACATGGCTGATAATGAATGAAACATGAAGATGGCTGTTAACATGGGCTCATGAATGGTAGCGAATACTTGAGAGCAGCGATTCCTTCCCAGTCTGTGCCGGGCCACAGCACTGCGTTGTTTAGGGTGTTATTCCTCTGCCTGGCATTTTAACTAACTACATTCACTTAATCCTCCATAATTAGCCATTTCTGAAGTTATGTTAGATTAAGAGAGCCCTGTTCTAAAGACGAAACAACAGTGACCGCAGTAGCTTATATTTTGGAGTTTGCTGGATGAAGTGTTTAAAGCAATCCTTAGTGGTTTATTGGGATAGGGGTCTAACCCTGGTCATCTGATTCTCTGAAACTGTAGCCATCCGTGGATGGGAGTCCTTGTAAGCATATCTGGTCTCGCTCTGTCTGGGTGGCATTCCCTCCTCCACCAACATGGGCATCGCTAGTGTTCTGCAACCACGCTGAGCTGTCCAAATGATGTCGGGTTAGCAGCCGTGTGAAAAGATGCAGTGGCACTTCACGTGACTCAGTGCACGCATGGGCTATTAATAGTTCTCCCAGCTTGTAGGCATCGTGTGATTGGGGAGTTTGGGTAGAACTGAACATGACTAAACTGGGGAGAAAATTGGAAAATTGAAAACCACAAAAACAGGTTTTAGCTTGCTCCAGTCAGAACTGCTTGTGCCTTGGCTGCTTCTTGACACAACTCTGCTGACTTCATGTATGCACTAGTGGAAGTAGAGGTGACAGACATGCCGAAAATATACAGTAATATCACAGTGCTTTTAATGATACGTGATATGTCACAGCATTTATTTTTCTGGAAGCTGGAACAGAGAAAAAAGACTAAAAACAGTCCTTTAAAACAGCACTCTCATATACTGTATACACAGTATTTGGAGTGTTGTGTTGCACTAAATCCGGTTAAATAAGACACATTTTACTCTCTTTATAATGAACCATGCAGTTAGTCAGTGTCTATAAATACAGATAATATACATGTGCTCAGACGCATGGCATAATCTATAACCATAACGATATATCTTGTCATATTGCCGAGCCCTAAACGACGGTTACATATTGTTTGTTAGTACCACATGGAAAAGTGTTTTGGAATGACGGCGAGAATGAGACAGACATTTATTGTTCAACTGTTTTGGTCTCAACAACAACTGAATTATGTGCATGAGTAAGCCTAGCTTACTAGCAGCAGTGGCATTAGTAATTCAGCAAAGTCATTTATGATAAAACTAGGAATAAATGGATATTACTCAACAATGAATAGTAACAAATCACATCATAACACTAGTTAAAGACAGTCCTCTTTCCCAAAGTCACAAGTCATCCTTTTTCTTGGTAAGACTGAAGCAAGATTTTAAACTGACAAAAACTTTTACACTACGAGCGATTCATTCGTTTGGCTGTTGTTTTAACTGTTTAACAACATTCGGGTGAAGTAGCCAAATTAAGGTTCTTGGTTACTCGTTTAGCCTCAAAAGAGTGGTGTAGCAGCTGCGGACTCCTATAACACATGACCGGGTCGCCAAACTTCAAATCTGTTGATATAGTTTGCTGGGTTAAGTGATTTGGTATGTGCATCATTCATGTTTTTCATTTATTAAGTTGTTCTGAGGAAACAAAAGTCACTAACATGTCACGAATGTATTTGTATTGGATTAATATACTATTATGTGAGTACAGCCAAGCCCCGCCCATTTCTTTTTCCTTTCTTCTAATTGATATACTCAAATCATGTCTCAAACCTTTCAGGTGTTCAGAACACACCTGACCATGTGGTTACTTTAGAAAATGAAAATCATTCTATTCATTCATATTAATAACATCTCAGTGTTTCAAGGTAACAAACGAGGACGAAGTCCCTAAATATCTGAGCAAATCTCAGTCAGTGATTCAGAAATTCAAACCAAACAGTCCGTCGCATTTCGTGATTATGCGGCCAAGCTGTGCTAATTTTCGGCCTCTTGTTAGCGCCAGAGAAGCTTTATTTAGTTGAGCTTGCTTAGCGCTACTCCACAGTCAAGCTGAACAAGCCTCTCTCCATCACATCCCAGGAGAATGACGCAATGGACTGCGGTGCTTCCTGGGTTGCTAAGCAGCGGTCACCTGGTTCTTGAGGGACGGCCCTCCCTTCGCTCCGTGAACGCCTGGCCCACTTATTCCCTAGAGCCGTTCCATCTCACCTTCCCGGCCTCCTGCCGCGCGGAGTGAGGTCAGAAAGCAGCAGTGCTCCGAAGTGCCGCGCTATTTTAATCCCAGCTCGCGCGTCATTAGGATAATGCACCCTCAGGCCCTCCAGCCAGCACTCGGTGGCGTGTAAACGTTTTAAATAACCGCCTACAAGACATCCCATTATTCCCGGGACCGGCTTTCCAGCACTCAGCTGCTGCACGCCGCATGGGTGATGCTCAGGGCTGCCATGGTTATGTGGAACACTGAAGAACAGTGTACAGGGTTACTGTGTGGTTTGTACAGTAAGAGCATAATATATACGTTTGCATTCGGACTGCACATTATTTATATGAATGTTGTATACTGGACACCAAAGCATCGCAAAAACCCCTAAATGAAACATCCACAAGCGATAACACAAACTCCGCATGCCATACATGTGAAAGTGTGATGCACTGCAGTGTAAGGAAATCCCAAATAATCTGGTGGACGGCGCCGATTTTTGAGAGCTATCGAGGTATGTCGATCTGTGGGGTTGTCTACTTGGAGGGTCATGACTTTAAATCATGACCGTAAATAAAACTTTAGTGGCATCATTATATTCCAACTCTTTGATTTGGTTATACACAGTTGAGTCACATTATTATGACCACCAGCTAATATCCTGAGCAGCGACTGTGTGCAGCACAGACAGCCGCTAGACAACCTGGGAGTGACTCAATAAGGTCCTGGTAGGTTGTCACAGGTATCTGGAGCCATGCTGACTGAAGTGCATCCCACAGCTGCTGGAGGGTGGGTGGGGGAGGATCCATAGAGCAAACATGATGATCGAGGTGGTCCCACAGATGCTCAGTTGGGTTCTAGTACTTGGAAGTCTTGGTCATGCTCTTCCAACCAATGTCGGACATATCTAGCTGTGTGACATGCCGCGTTGTCATGCTGGAAGATTCCGGAAGACAGTGCTGATGTGACATATGGGTATACGTGATCTGCAGGGATGGATTCAGACCCAAATCGATTGAAAGTGCCTTCCACATGGATGAGTGAGCCCAGAGAATGCCAGCAAAACGCGACTTCCTTCATAAGCCGTGCAATGCATAGCCACCATCGAAAGTTGGAAGTGGTCATAATAATGTGACTCGACTGTGTTTAATCATATGCACATACTTGCCAGTTAAATAACAAACAGGTTCTTACATAGGGCATGTTTTATACGGTTTCAAGCTGTTTACTTCATATACATGCTTTTGACTTGTCTCACCTCTGGTCCCACCCATTAGTACTGTGACTCATGCTCCATACATGTAACCCGTCTTAATTTCTCAGTGCATTAATATGAATTTTATTTGATGTTAAGCAATCCTGCATAACTCAATGGAAGCAGAAGCTACATTTAAAAGAGCAAGTGTGAACACACCGTTTCCTGATTTAGATCACCATGATGAGATCAGGGGTCATATCTTTTGGTCATGCAATAATGCCTAAATCAGTGAGACAGCATGTGAGTGGAATTGGATCCAATAAGTGAGTGTTCACAGAAGAGCAGTGTTTTAGGATTTTAGGATAGCCAGTCATAAGTAGGCTCACCAGTTTATCAGCTTAATAATGTGGGCGGGTTTAATGTGAGTGAAATGTGGAATTTTCGAAAAAAAAAAATTTTTTTGCTTTAATGACAAAGTTATTGGACTCCAAAAGTTTGGTACAAGAGCCGCAAATCCACCTGAAAGTCACCTGAACATGCAATTTACTGGAAGGTTTTAAATGTAAAGAACATGTGTACAAAGGTCTTAACGTGGTCAACGTCACAAATATGCATAGATGACCAAGAAATACAACAAAATTTTTAATATTTTGCCTTCATTACACTCAACCTGATTTTTCTTTCTTCTAGATTTTTCCAAATTCTAAAACAAATCCCAGATTTTAATATGATTTTTTTGGGCCCCACTGTATATCTGAGGACAACTGCTTAATTGGAGTATTTGGCAGCTTTTCAGTCATGCTAACTTTCGTTACATTAACAGGTTCGCCATTCATTGCGACGACAAGCTCACCATCGCCTGCTACTCCGAGTTCCGATGTCATGAGGCATTGGATTGGTTTAGAATTTTCACAGTCAGTTTGTTCCCACTCTGATAAGTCTGATATGTTTACATCTTCTCGTTATGAGATCACGTCTGGTCCAGGCATTGGGAAGCTTCTCTGAGTTTGCAAGACATTGCTGTCAAATTTTCGAATGAAGCGTGATAATGTTATTAATGAGGCGTTTTTACTGATATTTGTGCTCTTTGTGCTTTTCTCACTAAATTTAGGAGCAGTTGGGTCATCATGTGACAAGACCTGACTAACTAGTGGGAAAAACTTCATTTACAACATCTAAGGGATTTTAATCTGTGCCGCCAAATGGCTGAAGACAGGAATTTCATGCCTTGATAATATTTGCACAGCACATCACCCAGCCCAGCTCTGATAGCAGAATGAGAAAGCAGAGATGTGTGAGATATCCGTATAAATGCTCGTGATGGGGAAGAAGCAAAAACTTGCAAATTCCTGATGTAGTCAGCAGTTCTGTGAAGTCTTCAGCCATTTTTACGCATCTGTGCAGACGAAGAAGAAGGGCTTCTGCTGTGTTAGTATTTTGGTACTGTCATATATAACACGCCAATTGTTCCTTATTCGAGCCATCTGGGTCTATCTTGGCTGAGTCATACAGTCCACCAGCTGACCGCAGAAGAAACTGCAGTCTCCTGCTACATCATAGCTTGTCATCAAATATCAAACAGGACATGAGCGGCCGGAGATTGACGAGGCCACTGCTTTTCTCTCCACTAACAAAAACGCTAAGACTCAGGGTTGTACATCTCTGACCTCACAGCAGACTGTGAAACTTTAGGAAACGATGAGAAACGACGCATCGTGAAATTTCTAAATTCAAATTATTGTCTTGTAGGTAGGGAGCATTCACTTCGCTTTCACACGAGTGCCCTGTATTGCGCACTAATCCTGCTTTGTGGTGGAATAAAGCTTTGCTGAGCGTTCTTACACTGTTTTAACAATAAACGGTCTTAACGCTGGGATTAACGTATAACTGCTACTTGACCTTTAACCCTGAAGACTGGGGTACAGACACAGCTGGTAGGTAACAAAATAGCAAAGAGAAGAGTACAAGATGAACATCGAGAGACGAGTGGACAGAATTGATTTACAATTATATCAAGTCCAGCTGGTGTCCTGGTATGTTTAATCCACGATGAGAAGCTTCCATCCACTATGAGAGGCATTATACCCAGGATCTGCTGGAGATGTGAGAACAGCAGGTATAGCTGAGCTACAGCTAAATGCAGAGTAAAGTTAGCTTGTGCTTTGTTTATATTGTAATGCTTAATGCTATTAAAGATGGAAACACTTCTGTACTAAAGATGGTTGGTGTGGCGCAGCAGATGACACCACTACCCGCCAGGGACCTACCGTCCCATGTGGGAGACTGGGGTTTCATTCCGGGTATGCTGTGCTACACCAATAAGAGTCCTTGGGCAAGGCTCCTAACGCTACGCTGGCCTACCTGCAATACCATTACCCTTTGTAAGTCGCTCTGGAGAAGGTCGTCAGCTAAATGCCGTAAATGTAAAGGCTGTAATGTAAGGAAAACGCTAAAAGTGCTATGACAGTCCAGCTCGATTGGCCGTCAGCTGTAGTCTCACGCTGCGCTTTCTGGGCTCAGCATAGACAGTTAGAGAAGACTTCACTTTAAGATCCCTAGGAGAAAATAACTGCGGCAGAGCAAATGATCCAGAATAAACGTTTTCTAAACTTGTTACAATATTACATTATATTATATTAGATTATATTAGATTATATTAGATTAGATTAGATTATGAAGCCTGTACCAGGAGACATATGTACAGCCAGTATGTTGGACATGAAATGTTGTGGCTGTTAAAGTGCTTTTGATTTCTGTTGAACTGGGACAAAATGGCTCTTCATACCGTTGGTGTTGCCGACCCCTGCAGTAGCAGGATCGCACATTATTAGTACAAATGTACTGAACACACCAGCCAGTTGCTTGAGGAACTACTGTATTTGCACGGTAGTGGACAAGACAATGAAAAGAATCAAACACGTTTTTTCTGGGGATATTAAAATTTGAAAGTAGCCTAAATTTCTGACCAGAACAACCATGGCGATGGTGATGCAGGCTGTAGTAATGTACCTAGGCAGCACTGTGGACGGCAGTGGTCTGTGAGTCCATTAAATACTTGGCAATGTCAATGGAGAGCTGTTTTCACCTTAACTGATGTCGTGTCTCACCGGAGCTATTGACTGCACTGCCCCCACTATGTTTGGTGGTACCGTGGCTCTGTTTTGTCCAGATTCATAAACGTGCAGATAACGAGCGCAAATGTAGTGTCTTGTAAAACTCCGTTATGCAAATTAACCATACTGATGTCATACGTGAAAAAAGTTTCACACTACACATTTAATATACGGCGTGTGGCAGTCACACTGTGTAGCAGTATAATTGCAATACCAGTATTTCGTTCATATCGTGCAGCCCTAGTGACCTGCTTGCTGGCCAGCCAGCCAGCCAGCGCTGAAGCTCACCCCAGATGGCTCGTCCCATTTAAGAGCATTAAACGCTGATCAGAGATGGCCTCTGGCACTGAGCCAGTGTGGCCCACTGCAGAGAGAGCGCGAGAACAAGTGAGAGATGGAGACAGAGAGAGCAGCAGAGAGAGTGAGATTGGAGGTGGGATATAGAGGAAGACGGAGTAAATAGAGGAAGACAGTGGTGACCTTAAAGTCTCCATTAAATCAGTGCTCAGGCCAGCGTGGTGCTTTCCAGGAAATGTGTGAACACACACTCGTACACTGCTGGAGCTCCCATCATAAAGCTTTCAGTTGTTTGGAGCTCCATGAAACTTCTTGCTTTAGAATGGGCTGGATCGTAGCTGTCCTCCATGTTTGCTTTGAATTAGAAACGTGCATTCAGACCAATTTAGATGCTCAAGCCGGAGAAGAGTCAGAGATGGCATATTGGCAAACGTCTTAAATGAAGTGATTTTAAAAAATAGTGTAGTAGTTTATAAATACAGATCAGGGAATTAGTCTTGGGGTTTCAACTTGGATATCAGAAGACATACAGACCACTTTTTACTGCACCGGTACTGGCACTTAAGCACAGTTTCCCTATCAGCCATGGGGATCCCTGTCAGCCAGGGGGATACTGATACTGTTTACTCATAACCGGTCACTTCAGTGCGTGGCAATGGACTGGCGGCCTGTGTGATTGATACCACAACGCATGTCTTACGCACTAGTAGATGGAACTTAACAGCATACCAGTGTAAAGACAAGCAGTATAGCTGCTCCTGGCAAGATTTGTGTTGCCAGCGGTTTGTGGAAAGGCAGTACTACTGGGGGATATACCAGTTGGAATTCTTCCTGAGAGATTGGCTTCACTGGCAACACCAGTTAAAACAACTTCCAAACGACGTTAAGACACGCTAACGGGAGTCAGGCTTCTTTCACTAATCCCTCATCTCCCGCTGTGTAGTCACTTACAGCCTGGGTTATTCACTAGCAGTGCCTATATTGTTTGATAAGCAAGGCTAGACCTTACTCTCAGATCATTTCCAGTGTTACCGTGTGTCTCCTTTCATAAACCCAATCAATATAAAAGATACCTGGCTAATGTTTCCTAAATACATCTATCCGACCATGCTTACAGAACCCGCTTTCAAGTGAATAGTGATGTTAGTTCACTGTCCGTTCTCTGTGGTGAAGCAGGAAATAGATTTTCCGTATTTTCCTCCTCAGTCCACCACAAGAAGGCCACATGTGCAAGAATCAGACTAATCTGCTCTTGCCGCAGCACAACACGCATTACACAGGCTGTGTCCGGATTTGAGGGCGGCTGTCTCAATGCTTTGCTGCCTGCGCTCTCTTCTCTCCTAGGCTGCGTTTTCCACGGTGACGGTGCTCGTGTCGTCTGCTCTGCTTTCCTAACCCAGTCGACGCTGAAACAGAGTATTATGGGATGTGTAAGGTAGTGAAGGATACATCCACACTGCCTTCATAAACAGCCAAACAGAGGAACCACATCAGCAGTGCTTTATACAGACACTGAGTTTGGACTAGAATCGGTGCCTTGCTTTCTCGGAATACTGACCACGCAGTGTTTATGACGTTTCAGACACAGCCAGGAGGCCTTAACCAATAAAAATTAATATGCTGATGACACGCAGTTATACATCTCCATTCCTTGGGTTATCTAGACTCGGTAGAAAGACCTAGAAGCTGAGTGTCACATATTTCTCAGTGGATGTCACAGAATTTTCTACAACTAAATGAAGACAAAAATGGAAATATTGATTTTCGGTACTAAAACTCAGAGAACAATGCTTTTGACAAACTGGGTTCTTTAGCTACTAATATAAAACCTGAAATGCGAAACCTGGGCGTGATCTTAGACTCTTATCCCGCATGTCAACTCAGTCACTAAAATAGCTTTTTATCATTTAAGAAATATTGTATTGCTAAAGTTCGACCTTTTTTGTCTCAGAGCGATGCAGACAAACTTGTTCATGCGTCTGTTACAAGCAGAATGAATTACTGTAACGCTCTTCTTACTGGGGTTCCTAAGAGAACCGTCTGTCCCCTGCAACACGGATCCTAACAAAATCTAAAAAGAGAGCTCATATCACTCCTGTTCTGAAAGCGCTGCACTGGCCACCTGTATCTGTTAGAAGTTCTGCTGCTGGTCTATAAGGCTCTAAATAATCTAGCGCCTGCTTACATCACAGCACGTCTCTCTGTTTATGTTCCAGCTCGTGATCTTAGATCTACAGGTGTTGGCCTTCTGCAAATACCTTCTGTAAGATACAGGAAACATGGAGAGACTCTTTCGGTTATTATGCTTCTAAACTGTGGAGCTCAATTCCAGCTTCTGTTAGCCGGTCGAGCTCTGTGCTCACCTTTAAGAAACATTTAAAAACGTATCTCTTTAATTCTTTAGCGTTTAGTTAAAACTGCATTAACATTGTAATTAAGTGTACATGTGTGTGTGTATTTGTATGTGTGTTTATGTGTATTTATATGTGTATGTGTATATATACATGTATGTATATGTATATATGTGTGTGTGTGTATGTAGTAGTAGTAGTAGTATTCCTTCCCATTACTGATGTCAACTGTCTGTAAGCACTTTGAGCAGCCAATGGTATGAAAGGTGCTCTATAAATAAACATTATTATTATTATTATTATTATTATTATTATTATTATTATTATAATAAACTCATCGTCAAAAATATATTTCCACCCAGAAGGAAGTGCTATTCAGAAGGAAGATAAAGGTTACCAGGACCAATCAATGATGATAAATTTAGACTGATATGATCAATATTTATTGAGCTACACATACAGAAGTAGTGTCTCTCAGTATGGCGTCGGGCCGCCATGTTTGCTAACGCAACATGCCAGACGTCTCGCATGGAGTTACAGAGGTTCATATTGAGACTTGTCATTGAAGATGACCCGCTGCCATTCTGAGTTACTCCATGACAGTCTGGCACGACACCGTTGCAGTCTTAGTTGTCGTAACGGTCTGTGTGCATGTAGTCCTGCGTTGTGCAGACGTCTGCCAATGGTGCTGGCACTAACAGGATGACTCATGGAGGACATCACTGCATGCTGTGTCCCCACAGTCAAGGCTGTTGGGCAAGGCAGGTACAGCAATAAGGGCCATCCTTTCTTACATCACGTGCACACTCGAGTGTGAACCTTGAGTCATTCCTCATAACCTCAAACCTACCCACCAAATTTCATTCCTGTCGGTTGATTCCTTCTGGGTGCAGCTATTTGTGCAGTTATTCTTTTGACGATGAGTGTATGTTAATAACAAATTACTAATTTAAGTGAAACACGTGTCTTGAATTGAGTTTTTTATAGAACATTTGAATATTCAAGATAATTGAAAATCTAATATTCAGGAGTTGCTGCCCTACTCGCCACCGCTTTAAAAAAGCTGTATTGTGCATTCTAAGAACCCGGCCAAATTCAGATGTTCTGCTTTCTACTTTCTGTGTTTTTTTTTTTTTTTGACGAAACAGGACGTAATTGTGACACATCAGCTGTATATTATTTAGGTTAAAATACGTTATTAAATCATATCAAGCCTTTACCAACCTGTTTTCTAAATGCAAGGGATGTTGCAGTTGTAGACTAGTCTGGTTAACAAACTCTTTCTTAAGGACCTGCATGCCCACATATTTCATCATCATTAGCTGCTATCGTTAGCCTCTTAATGATAATGACGATGAAGCGATATGTGAATGTGCCGTCAGGTGTGAGGCAGAAAAATAAAACAACACGGTCGCTGTCGCGTAACGCTCTATTGACATCATATCAGATATGCATGCTTTCTGTGAGCACAAGTGAAAGTGACTCATATCTGACTAGGAAAGATCCAGATTTTGTGTTCACACAGTTTCAGCCCCGTAATGCGAACATAGCCATAGGAAGTCGACCGGCAGAGCCCGGGGCAGGAGGAAAACACCGGTCAGAGGACTGAGTTGTGAACCATAAAACACAGTTTATCTTAAACACGGCCTGTTCTCAGGCTTACCCACTATCATTCTTGGCTTGCATCATATGTTGTTTGTAGGGAGCACAGAGGACGCCACTCAGTGAGTAAGCATATGCATCATACCAGGCAGCGTGGGTAATTACGGACATGGCTTTGGGGGGGTAAACTGAAAATACTCATCATTTTTTCCATCTTGCAATAATATTGTGTATGTGCTGCTGATGTCACTGTTATACGGTGTATTCTCAGCTGTGCAGTCACATTATTAGGAAGAGTCTCCTACTCAATGCCCTGCAGGATTGTCACTAGTAGGCAGTTAGAATGCAGTCTGTGGTGTTATGTGTGCGTGATCCATTTCAGACAGTTATTAGTCAGTCCTTTAGTGCCTGGTACTATCAGTATAGATGGAGGGAATATGTAGGTATACGGCGTATACTCATCTGTGAGGCGAATGATTTGTTATTAAAACATCTAGGCATGGCTGGACACCTTGTTTATGTCTTTTCTGTCTGTTGGGTTCTCAGTTTTGATTTAATCAGAACCACGGAGAGCCTGTAATCATGAGCTCTATAACTCTATATATAGCAGTGTTTTCTGCTGTTGTTCTTTTTCCAGACGGTACGGCTCTACAGTCGCTGATAAAACTAATAAGAGCCCAGTTAACTAGTAGCTAGCTAACACATGACAGTACTGTACGTATCAAAGCGCATGATTGGGCCTGTCACAGTTATTACGTAATTGCTTAATTGCTGTTATTTTAGATGATTACTATTATTAAAAACTAAAAATCATGACACGTTGAAGTGTAGTTGCCGAGGTGTTGAATGGTTCTATTTCAGAACAAATGAAGCTTCCAGATTTCATCTGTTTTAGCTTAATGGGAGGCCTGACTGTGCTGACACTAAATGGCATGGCCACGCCCCCTCACCTGTCATGAGTTTAATATTGACACGCTTAGTAAAGAGGTGCGCTTCTGTAAAATTTGCAAGCAACAAGTTTAGAGCATCAGACCCTGAGTGTATCTTATTAGGCCTATTTCTGTGAACACTATCGGCAGGAAATGCTGGTGAAATCATTTAGGCCGTCACGCTGGATTCAGAGCTGAATGTTTCGTATTCTGCGTTTACGAGCTCTAATGTGTCGATAGACGGTCTGCTCCGTCAACTAGTTCTGTGGAGACTGGTTAGGCTATTTCTGGATGGGCTCTTTCTGGGATCGGGCTAGTGAATATGAGTGTACTGCCCATGCACATCACGCTGCTGCGGTGATTCTTGGGAGCTGAGTCCCCCCTCCGTTTGAAACGTGCCCAAAGACGTCACTGGTAGTTTTTTTTCCTGGCTTTGCATTTGCTGCGTTGTTTTTTCACAGACGCAGACATGCAAAATAGCCAAACGTGACTGATTCCCCTTTGAGCTGCCTGCAGACATTTCCCCCAGTCTTTAGATTTCACAATCATATTATGCTGCAACTAGTAGAATGTTATTTGGTTCTGTTGGGTCGATGCAAGTAAATGTAAATGCATTCATAAAAAAACACACCATGGCTTTGATTAACAGGTAGCTATGCAATTCCAGTGTTTTTTTTAGCAGTAGTTTTCGTGCTTTCTTTGATTGAATGTTTTCGCTCTTTGTTTGACTCCTCACATACGTCCATGTGACTGACACGCAGCAGTCTCGTTTCAACAGTACAGCCAGAGTAGCTGTACTGGACATAGCTGGAAAACAAGCTGCCTAATCGGCAGATTTGGCCACTTAAAGGGGAACTTTTAAAGAGGACTTTTATAAAAATTCTACATAAGTGGTTGAGATGTAAACAATGCTGTTCCGAGTGGTTTGGTGTGAATTGCTCTTTTCCAGAGAAACTTGCTGAGTCAGAATTGTTCACAGTGGTGGTGGTGGTGATGGGAACCAGACGTCTGGTTCCTCCGAACGCTCTCTCACAGGAAGGTATTACGTGAAATGCTTATCAGTACGCTGCCTGATGTCTTACACGTCATTTTAGTGATAGCTTTGTGGCAAGGTTTTGGCTTACATTGTATTTTCATTGAATTTATTTCCATTCATGGCAGAGTGGTAGAGGCAGGGTACTGTACGGCCCTAAAATAGCCCTAAAAGAAAACTACTTTAAGATTTATGACTATTTTACACATTACACATATGACTAAGAAGACACATGTGGGTTCGTTAGTGGTTTTGGGTAGTAAGTAATGAGTAATAGTGGGACAGTGTAGTAAATAGCGTTAATTGTGTTGTAGGTACTGCTACCCCCGGTTCCTATCCACCACCGTAGGAAGTTTCTCTACAATGTACCACTTCACATCAAACCACTCTGAATGACCCTTAAGGGTTATTCTGAAACGTTGAAACACTGGTGGAATTCCCGTTCTACTGTATGGAAGCCTTGTATGATGCACACAGATTTTACTTCTGGCTGATTTGACAGGTGTTAACGCATCCCCTGTACTCAGGTGTGTTCAAATGCACTATGGTCCAGTGTCCTAACAAGTTGTCCTGCTTATTGAACGGTCCTACCTAGCATGCGCATATCATTTGTACAGGTGTAGAAGTACTCAAGACTGGTCTTGGTCTTGAGACCACAAACCAACAGTCACAGTCTCATCTCTTGACCGCTAAAAGTCATGGTCTTGTGCCGCGGTCTTGGCCCTGACTTGGCTCAAGCTGTCTTGACTACAGCACTACAGTATAGTATGATTTACCCCAGTAAAACTTTATGAAAAGGAGATTTAGACTGTCAGAAAAGCCTAAATTTCAGTTCTTGTTGTGTTTTATGATGAAGTGATTTAGACTATCAAAGTATTATCCTAGCGATGCAGGCAGTGTTTTCTGACAGGGTGATTTAGGCCTGCCTGTATATCTTACCTGTTGAAATGATGGTAGATTTTTTTGATACAGTGATTTATGCCATCAGATGATCCTACCTACAGTTTTATGCATGGCGCTGCCTATAAAAATGAGCTACTTTGACGAGGCATCACAATTCGTCAGAACGCTGGGAAAAAAGCGCAGGTCTCAGTTCACTTTCAGATGAAACCTGGGAATGGGGTGGGCATTCATTTTGTGAGGGAAAGAGGGAAAGCAGCATTAGAGCATGTTCTTCTGCGTCTTCTAGCAACTTGCCAGCTCTGAACTGTCCACTACTGTCTGATCAGTTTACAATCACTCACATGTAATTCAGTGAACTTGAGCCATTGCAATGTGAAACCAGCTGAACCAAGTATAGTGTCACAAACAACCCCAAACTGTGGTGTGGACTTCAGCAACGAACTAGGAACTAGAAATGAACTGAACTAAACCTAATAGCTGCCTACAACAGGTAAAACAGAAATAGAAAATATTAAATCATTCATTGCAGTTATTTCTGTAATAACTAGATAGATAGATAGATAGATAGATAGATAGATAGATACTTTATTGATACCGAAGGACATTTAGCAGCCAGTAGCGGTTTCACAAAAACAGCACAGTAAAACATAAAACAAATACAAATTACAGTATGAAAAACCTAAATGGGCGGGTACCGGCTCAGCAGTATTATTAACTGTTAACTATAAACTATACATAGTACAGGTCACTATGGATAAATATATAAATATATCTCACTTCTCAAGGAGGCAAGAAATATATACAAGAAATACAAATATAACTGTAGACCTGTAGAAAAGACAGTAGTAATAAATAAATGTGCATGAATCTGCAAGGGACGCAGTTATCAGCAGATAATGACTGAATTAACATAATAAACATGTGCATATATTGGTATTTAAGTAAAGTAAAGTGGAGTGTCCAGGAGTGCAGATATACAGGATATACAGTAGAGTGTCCAGAGTGTCCAGGAGTGCAGATATACAGGATATACAGTAGAGTGTCCAGAGTGTCCAGGAGTGCAGATATACAGGATATACAGTAGAGTGTCCGGAGTGTCCAGGAGTTAAGATGTACAGTATATACAGTGAAGTGTAATAGTGCATAAAGAAACCTATGATTAAGCACATGATCGTTGGCCCTACAGCTTATTTGAAAAACATTCGGTCCAATAAATCGCTTGTGTGATTCAGTGTTCGATATTCTCTCCTAGTGTAATTTTATTGATGACTTCATTTACATGTTAATGCACTTTTACACTTACTTAATACACTTTTAGTTTGTAGACACCTCTAGCAGAATGACTTTGCTCATGTTCAAGTCTTTCTTGATGTTTTTGGTGAAAATAAGTTAACATATCCCCTACAAGAAAACACATTTCATTTTAATGAATTAAATAAATTAAATAAATAATAATACATCAAATGTGGCCTGTATTTTATGTACTTTTTTATTAATTTTTTTTTTTAATTGTACATTAGAAATTGCAGAAAAATGCCTACTAGGTCCTCTTTCAACTTTTGTATATGGTGGAGTTATATATAAAGTGGAACTGAACATGTTTTTACCGCAGTATATTACCATACTTTTTTATTTTAGACTTTTAGCTCACAGTTAAAATATTCAGTTTTGTTTTGTGTGGTGTGCAGTGTTTAATCTACTGTTGTACAAACCGTACAAACAAAATATCATCTCAAACTGCAACAAAAAACAACATATTTAAGCAAGTAAAACTTGAAATGTAATAATTCTCATTGTCAGAATCAGAAATGTCTTTAATTCTCCAACCATGTTACACGTCCAAGGAATGTATTCTGGTGAAAGCAGACATGTATGACATGTGACATACTAAATAGACAAGCACACAGATTTGATTCGGAGAACAATACGATAATATACAATCAATAGAAGAAAGAATGAGAGTAATAAAGAAGGAGCTAAAGAGAGAAGTTAATGTCTGTGCTTGTACATACATGGATATCCTGTACATATGCAAATCTGAGCAGGCACGTGTTATAAAAACTGTTATTAGCAGAATGTTACAGAATGATATGAGCGTTTATAAGACTGAACATCTGTACAGCTGTGCACAAAGGAGTTCTATTACAGAGGAGTTACTGCAGTACAGTGAGAATTGTATACATGTAAGAATATTGTGAGATTATTCAGCTCGTTTGCGGATGTTTAGCTAGTGTTAAGTCATTTTACTCCACTTAGTTTCAAGAAACAGTGCAGGTAATTTTGCTTCAAGAAATGAAGCCTTGAAATAATGGAATAACACACTTTCAGAAACAAACTTACATAAAACAAGCGAACCATGTCTTAAATAATCTTGTAATATTCTTGTAAACATCTCATAATGAGAACACATAAGAGATATATTGAACTCAGGATATCGTTTCTTGTAGTGCAGACTGCTTTCTGCTCCTGATGCAGTGCACTGCACAGCTCGTGAAATAGGATTTTCAGTATTAAACAGTAATATTAAACACTAAAGATGCAGTAGGGAGACATGCTGTTAAAGACTGGACAAATGTCTCTTGGACATTTAATGCCCCATTTGGATGTGAAGTACACTGCCTGGTCTTCTGTGCAGTGCATGTCAGCATGGTGAGCGTTTGAGATCCATAGTGTTTGTGTCCTAAGCAGTGAGTAGCTATTTGTGGCTCTCAGGAAAACTTCAAACGTGAGGTTAATGGACAGTGGGTCAGCGACAGGAACTGCGCTGCAACAGGGCAGGAAGTGTTCTGATGGAGCTGACGTGGGGACCGTCCACACTTCCTGCGAATGCAGTTGCAGGCTGTAGCCAGCAGGTGAGGCCAGAGGACACGGTGGGAGAGAAAATCGTGGCTCCTCCAGCTCCACAGCTCTGCCCTCAAGGTCCCTCCTCGTTCAGCCTCATCAAAACAGCTATTAAAGCCTCTCCACCGTTAATCTAATTACGCCGCTACCTGTGTGGTGTATGTTGCTGATGTAACATGCAGATAATTTTATGTAAATAAACCCCTGCCCTGCTCTAATGCACTCACTTCTACTCAGGAAGGACTCGTTAATGAGCTGATTGGCTGGGTCACGTGTGCTACAGCAGGGAAGACACTGAAATATGCAGGGCTGGGGGGCTCCTGGACCAGAGCTGGTCTTTTGAAGTTGTTCTGAACTGATGTTTACCTGTGTTTGAAGGATCGGTTTTGCTGTTGATCTTTTTGGTTAGTGTTGATGCATGTCATTTGATTTGCACGCTTTTTTACAACGCCCTTTCTTGTTGGTAAATATGTTGAATATGTGAATTTGGCTTCTATATTGCTGACTTAATATGTGAAGAATTTGACACAATTAAATTGTTAATATGTGAAACAAGGTCGGTATAAGTAGATAAAGCTGAAATGCTCCACTCTAGAGTTTTGTTCAGAGAATCGTTCATAGTGGGGTGACAGAAGCCATACGTCTGAAGAGTGTGTTGCCTCTATAAGCTACATCATAGAAAGTTATTGTATGAAATGGTTCTTGGTCCATGTACCGTTTATTAGTTCAGTTTTTAGACTTTTCGAGGCAAAAATACAAAAAGAAAAATTGGTTGTAAAATGTGTAAATGTTAAAAAAAAAAAAAATCACTCGCTTTCCTATTTTTTTTTCATTTTTAATTCTTAGTCCTGAGAATATGAGAATTTCAGGAAAAATAACTCTTTGGTCAATTTTTAGATTTTCCATGTTAGGACTATACCACCAGGAACAGGGGTGGGGGTGAACACGCCACCAGCTTTTGATTGGTCAGTGAGGAGAACTGATATACATTACATGGACTGGTGTTAATATGCTGCTCGAAGATGGCTCGGAAATAACATTTTGGCCTAAATTCTATTTTGTGCAGACGTTCGCGGCGTGCTATTCCAAAGCAAAATAGTCCCTAAAGAAAACAGATTAATACAGATCTATTTCGTTTTTTTGGTTAGATTTGTTTCACTCTCAGCATTACAAACAAACGTCCTGAAGGCGTTCGCTGGTTCACTGGTCATTTCGGATAGTAACATGGTGATATTTGTGCTGTAGACATTAAGACCCCTTGTTCCCATCACTAGGGCTGTAAAGAAATCAGAGTATTAAGGTTCTCTACAATATAGAAATGTTGAAAAGTGGTGGAAGTGTAGTCTTAAGTGCTCGTTTGTGGTGCAGGAACATTTATTATTGTTCGTCAAGAGTGCTGGCCATACGAGCACTTGAAAAAGGTTGGCTGACAATCGTATTTGTGCAGCGTTCCCCTCGCCTTAGATATAATTGGTCAGTCATGCCCTTTGGTGTTTGAAGTTCTTCTTTAGTCTGTTCACTGGAGTTGTGAGGCTAATGCAGGTACTGAAAGTACAGGTGGCATCCAAACAAACTGTGTGCCTAGATCATCACTCAGTTCGCTCACACTGTGTGACGTTGTGCACTAATCTTCAGTAGAATTGCTGCTGAGGTTTCTGAGTCTATGTAACGTACTGTTATCCATAGTTATCCAAAGTGGGCAGAAGTACGTAACGCAGCTTAAGAACAGTCGCGGTCTATCTAGAGGTTTTGTTTGGTTTGTGTGTTTGTCCAGCATTATGCATGGCAAAATGTCATACAGTGTCACAAACCACATAAGCGACTTTTGGCCAAGCCGTCACTTTAAACTAGGCTGTCTGAAAGGGCTCCCTTTGTCATCACCCAGGGGGCGAAGGATTGTGGCAGCGTGGTTAGTGTAGTACCCTGCTGCTTGTGCAGTTGCTGCTAGGCAGCGTGGGTATTCTAGTGCAGCAGTTTCCCCCTGTCTCCACAGACCAGAGGCTGCATGAGTCATCCCATTAACAGCTCTGTGTCTGCTTTTCGGTGAAGGCGATCTGCTACCCTCTTGCTCAGAGAAACAGCATTTCACACCTCAGACGCTGGCTTTAACAGCCCAGAGATCGCCCCAGCCAAGCTAGTGGTGGAGTGCGTCTAGTTGGGACTTTAGTGCACAATTTCTGTTTATTTGCTGAGTTTAACATATAATATAATATATAAAACAACAATATATTAAATGTTCTGTACATTTTATATCAGGCACTTTCTGTGTTAAATTCAACTTTTATTATTGTGCATTAAAACACGCAAAAGTTAGTTTTCTGTGGAGGATGATGTTTTGCATCACTTAAGGATGATGTCTTGTTTTACACTTGTAAATTCAACAACACAAAAAAATCTGGTCCACAAATGGTAGACCACCAGGAGCTGTGACCATCAGATACACAATACTTACAGCTTACAACTGCAAGAAATAGGAGAAAATTAAGACCTCAACGTCGTCGACCATGTTTAAGATTTTTACTTGGGTCATGAGAAAATGCAACCAACCTCTAAGACTGAACTTTGAAGGTCCGGAAAGACATTCTTGCAGATTTCTTTGGAGAACTGAAAGCAAGTCTCCTGAAAGAAATCATAGGTGTAATAAAGCTAAGGATGGACACAAAACACAAAAAATGTTTTCTATTTATGTTCTGTCAAATATCTGTTTGTTGTTCTTTTCCTGGTGCGGAATAACTTGTACGTAATGGCCATTTTGACTGACAAGTAAATAAACCGATAGGTGGTCTCTGACTTCTGCACAGCACTGTGTATGTGTTAATGTAATATCTCAGTTCCACGATTCAAAAATGGTGCGTTATTTTGAAATTCAGTGCAGTCTGACCTAAAGTAGTTCAGCTCATGAAGTCGTTAGCTGTTGGGAGATGAGTAGAATCTGGTTTGTTTAGAGCAGGTTCAGGGCAAGAAGCGCACAGGACCATCACTGCTGCAGCGTCTCTCTGTGTACAACACTGTTAACTCTGTCCTCTCTGTACATGTTTGCAGTCAGATCTATCTGGTCATCACAGCTTGGCTTCTTTGACATCTCCAGCCATGGCTGACAGCGAGGACCCACTGTAGACCCGCAGCCTCCAGCACTGAGCCCCCTCCGCCCGGTGGAAGCGCACGCTCTCACGCACACTCGCCGCCTGCGGCTGCCTGAGCACATCGCTTGCTGAAAGCCAGAAGGAAGGATCAGTGAGCTCTCCGTCCATGAATTCATCCAACACTCCAGGTAAGGCTCTTCTACTCTAACAGCTCCTGAAGAAAAGGCTGCGCATTTGAAGGCAGTTGTGTTTCTGATTACCAAGGACAAACGGGTCTGTGGGCTCGGTGTGTACAGTGCCTATCAGACGTTTGGGGACACCTAGCGTTTCGTTTTCAGAATGTTTTTAACATATCATATATAACTGTAATCTTACACCAAGTCTCGTCTGTGATCCGTTCAAAGCATTTATCTGCCCTCAGAGCAGATGCGTGTGGTCATAGTAAAATGGATCTGCATGTGGAACTGGAGGTTTCTGAGTGCTGCTGTGTTTTCTATCCCTGTATGAAGGATCCATGCTGCCTGTGTTGTTGGATGCACTGCAATAGTTTCTTTGCAAGCACATTCAGAAGGCAATTCACATTATCGTGGAATCAGTTACTATTGACTTGTTTCATGCGGGCAACAATAAAAGGCAGCTGAAACGTGAACTATGTCCCTGCTTGTTAAAAAAGTTGTTGTGTGACACAAACGAAATAAAAGCCCAAGGCTGTGATTAATGTTCTCTACATGGCGAAATAGATGTGAAGGAACTGAGAAATGTGGGTTTGCCTCTGCATTAAAGATTAACCAGCTTAATTATGAAGAAAACAACATCACAAATGACAAAAGACCTCTGAAGTCTATCATCATTCTGTAGAGGGTGTCATGCCTATATTAAGACCTGAGCTGGGTTTAAGTTTGTGTTCTCTAAGGGAACAATGACTGGTGTTTTGGAAAATTGCTGCGATTGTGCTCTTTGGTCAACAAAATGTTCCAAACTTGTACATGTGTTTCCCTCTAACCTCACTAGATTCTCTGAACTATAAGACTGTTTAAGAGTTGAATACGTTGCCGTGAATATTGCTACAGCCCTGCAGTGGACTGGCGGCCTGTCCAGGGTGTTTCCTGCCTTCTGCCCAGTGAGCTCTGAGATAGGCTCCAGCAATCCCCCACAACCCAGCAGGAGAAGTGACTTATAATATGAATGAATGAATGAATGAATGAATGAATAAATGTTTGAACAAAGATTGTTACGTGCAAGCTAACCCTCCTGAGCACCGAATTGACCTCACAAATCTGGCAACCTCACCAAAATATCCCACACAAACCAGCTTGCTTCGTTAAAGGTCTTAGTTAAGTTGCATTGGGAGGAGCAGCCTACAGTTCCAGTAGCTGCTGTTGGTGTGTAATAGTGTTTAAGTTTATTAGTAGACTTGCATGCAGGAGAAGTGGCTTGTTTGCAGCATTATATGTATTTTGTAGGGCTGAATGATCTTATAATTTGGCCGATGCAGTGATATTTTGAGGAAAATATATCAGGACAATAGGTTTTGGAATCTTTCTGTTTACCACAGGACGGATGCTGTATTTCTCATAGGGAAAACGTGCTTAGATCTGGAGTCCCTAATATGGTCCAAAGAAACCTTGGTAGGTTTTACCCAATCTTTTCCAAACTAGTGTTGGAAGCACACATGGAAACCACTCGCCCATAAGGTGGTTCAAATACCTGAAAGGTTTGGGTGCTGATACTTTAAGTGCTGACATCACGGCAAGGATGTACTGTCATAAATACAGACCTCCTTCTGCAGTCGGCATCAACCTTTCAGGTATTTGAACCACCTTATGGGCGAGTGGTTTCCATGTGTGCTTCCAACACTAGTTTGGAAAAGTTTGGGTAAAACCTACCAAGGTTTCTTTATACCGAGGAAAATACTTTGATCAGTTAAAGCTTAATATACCCGTATGATTAGCACAGTTTTTTATTTTAAGTAAAAAGTAATATTAAAAACCAAACTGTCAACCAAAATTTCAAGTGAAGGCACGATGTCCTCATAGCAGCATATTAGCATATTTCGTGCTGATCCAGAAGGAGCTGCCGTTTAGTTTGGATTCCAGTAACTGTGAGCTCCATGAGGGTGTTTGGATGTGGTGTAGTTTCTCAGAATGGTGAAGTAGAGCGAATCCACCAGGAACAGCAAATGAATGCCTACGTGATGACAGCGGATCCCTCCTTCTCACTGTGTGCTTAATTGCTTAGTTGGAAGAACACGACTGGCTTATGTTTGGGACACACCAAATGGTTAACAGCTCAGGGGATACTCAAGGCTAGAAACTGAGGCCAAGCCATTTCTCTACACAACAGCGTAATAAGAAATTAAAGGCTGAAACTGTTCCTGGGTCAGCACTTTTTACTCCCAAGTCTGGAATGAATCAGGAACTCATTCACCCTGCTAGCGAGCACAGTCAGCTGCTTCTTTTCCCAGTAGGAAACCAGGAGATATTTACATATATTTGATGCCGTTTTTGTTCCATGGTCTCTAAAGGGTTTTCCACTGGACTGACCTGGTGCGAGCTCTACTGGAAACGACGAGGATTTGCTGATTTGGTAGGGACGGTAACGAGAGTGGAAGTGTGCCCTTGCGCTGTTCCCGTTTGCTTGGTTTAAAGTCATTTACAGTGAACTAAATTTAACATGGTAATTCAGAACATGCAGTGACATTTTGAGGAAAATGCATCAGGTTTTGGAAACACATTAGGTTTTGGAATCTTTCTGTTTACCACAGGACGGAAAACATGATTAGATCTGGAGTTCCCAATATGGTCCGTGATGCCGACTAGAGAAAGAGGCCCTTCAGAGGTCTGTATTTGTGACCGTACATGCTTGGTGTGATGTCAGCACTTACTGTATCAGCACCCAAACCTTTCAGCTGTTTGAACCACCTTTGGGCGAGTGGTTTACTGGAAACCACGAGGATTTGCTGATTTGGTAGGGACGGGACGGGAACTAGAGCGAAGTGTGCCCTTGTGCTGTTTCCATTTGCTTGGTTTAAAGTAATTTACAGTGAATGTAAAGTTCCTCATAGACGAGTAGCCGCTGTCTGAAGTTTAAACACTACAAATATAGACAACATGTAGGCTTTCAGATGGCTGCTGTTATCGTTTTCAGTTTAGCCCATTTTTAGAGATAGCAGCTTGGAAGCAGTGTCAGAATCCACACAAGCAGCAGGTGTATTACCATTAACGAGAACAATTACTGCAATGAAGACTAGCAGTGAAGAAGTGTATTATGGCCAATTTAAAGAATATCATGGAGGACAGTGTTAGATTTTCAGTTATAAAGGTGGAGTCTGTCCGTCATCCATCTTTTGGAGACTTTATAAAGGAGGCTGAGCTTGCGTAGTCGCTTTCGTGAGTGTTAGCATCTCTTTAAAAGTGGATATAAAGTCAGTTAAAGTGGCAGTGTGGGGAAATCTATAGAGCTTTGGTGTGTGCTCTGATTGGCTGTTATTTCGGCAAGGCTGAATGAGGTTTTTTTTTAGCGTTGCTTTCGTTTCGTCTATGCTAAAGGTGACATACCCAAAGCTTTTTTTTCACACCACATGCAGCTGAAAATAGAGACTAGCAGTTCTCTGTTTTCAGAATTGACGTCTTTTATCTTCATCATCTGCTTTTAAAAGGTATCTGCTGAGGCCAAAAATAGCGAACGACGATTACTCAGAGGAATAAAACACTGGCAGTAAAAGAAATCTCTCAACAGGTGACAAACCTGATATTGCCGTTCGTTTTTCTCTTATCGTCCGTCTTTTTTCCTTGTTCCTTGTGCATCAGGTGGAGCTGCTCGTCAGTCAGGAAAATAACCTTCAGCTTCTTGGTGTCTAAGCTCACTTGTTTTTAGGCCAGAGACATGGGGCACGTTCACACACCTAGTAAAAAAGTCACGTAAGTCAGATTTTCTCTCCAAATCGAATCCTCTGGTTAGGCTGTTCACTGTAACGTTTGAATGTGACCTTTAGGCAGCAATAGTCTACACAGGTCATACTGCTGAACTGACCCGCATGGGCAAAAGAAGAACAATGCTTCATGTGGCACGCTCACCCAGAGGTAAACAATCATGACTGCTAATGAACGGATGCAGGTCCACTCCCTGGGGTACAGTTTCATCTTCGCCATGCATGTTTATTGTTTGTGCAGAAACATTGCCTCAAATGTTTGAGCGGTGTGAAATTATGGCGAATGTTGAGCTGGATTAATAGTCACACGAATTCTGATCTGGCTGTTCAGACTGACTCCGGTTGCAGATATCGGATATGTATTGGATTTCAGTACCACACATTTCCACATATTAGGAATGATTGCATTTGTGCGTCCCAAAGGCCAAGAAAGTACCTGTATTTGCAGGTGCATGGACGCGTATGGTCATACGGGTCTACCAGCAGTGTCAAAAATCCCAGTCTGCAGGAAGCTCTCACCAGAATTGTGTCAGAGAGGGCATTCACCAAATCTGACTGGACTGTGTAATTTGATGCAAGAGTGGCTGAAGACTGATGTGGCCTACATCCAGAAACTTGTCCAGTCCATGCCTGATTGAATCACAGCTGTTATTTGTGCTTGCGGAGGTATTACACGCTACTAGGTACGTTTTAGTCACCAGTGATTCATTTTTTTGTCTGGTGATTACATCTGTACAGGCTGAAGCTTCATTTAACCAGTTCAACGTTTTTGTGGGCAACCTCACTAAACCAGCTACAGCTACCAGGACAATTTTTCAGGAATTTATATGTACTAATTTATTTAAAATGGGCATTATTTTAAGATAAGTAACCAGTTGTAAGCTAGCTAATCTGTGTAACGCTGAGACTGGATGAGCTGGATGAGTGTTAAACAGTTTTTTTAGAGTAGCTGCTAAACACTTTTGATTAACAGAAACTGATTTGGCTTAGACTATTCCAGTGACTAACACCAGTACTGTAACATGATAGGCTTTGTAAGGGTAAATGCTGGATTTGTCTAACAAACAGTGGAAACTGAGCACCCTTAGGGAGTCGTTTGTCCAACTTCCAGCTTGGAGGGAAAGCTGCCAATTACTGACCGATCTCCGGCTTCATAATGAACACCAGCAGGCTTTCTTTTCCTGTGGTTTAAAGGTAAGGTTGTGCGATGTTAATGTTCAGTGGAAACCAAAGTCAAGCCGTCATATGTGACGCACACAGACTTCTCTTTTACCTCTCAGACAGTTCTTTTTCGTTCGCCGTCTGCTCGCATAGGTTTGGCACTATGGGGGAATGGCTGCCCTCTTCAGGTCCAGTCATTGAGTCGCACTAGGTTGGACAGCAACATGAATAATGTCAAACAGTCTTAGTGCTGATTTATAATTGCCCCTGCCTCTTTGTGCGCATCACTCCTCGTCTTCACACTCAGATCCACTCATTCATCCACCCCCGCGCTAAACACACACGGCCCGTCCACTCATTTCTCCCCTCCTATCTCTGCCGTTCATAATTGGAGGTGGTGATGGCCGCTCAGACCTTTATTAACCTTCCATCCCTCCAGTGACGTCTTTGAATGTCACTGGATGCCGTGGCAACCGCGTAACCCCTCTCCACTCTGCCACCGCCCTGAGGGCCGTCTGCTCATTGGGCCGTTCACCCCGGCTGACGCCAGCTCATTGATTCTTACCCTGGACTTGTGTGTGTGCGTGTGTGTGTGTGTGTTTGTTTCACCATCATGATTTTATGAGCTTGTCTGACATTTTGCTGGATGTTTGTTGGCGCCCAGAGAAAACGAAAGGAAGGACGTATAGAATAGCTGTTGATGGCAGATGGACACTTGTATGAATGACCCATTGCTTAGTTCAAACAACAAAGCCTCCATTCAGCACTTTCAGACTTGTGGGAAGTCGATTTTCCTACAAACTGAAGGCAGCGTTTTCTTTTTTCAGTCTTGTCCTGACTGGCGATGGTATCGTCATGTTGCTACACTGTTTAAATGTAGTTACATTAGGGCAGGCCAGAATAATCTGAATACTCTGGGGTTAAGAAGTTTTGTCTTTTATTAACCCTTCAGATTCCCCCATAAGAATCAGTTTATTCAACACCGGTAGTGGTGCCAGGACTGCTGGTTCGAATGCGCACTGCAAATGTGTGGGTGGGTTGAACTTTAGAGGCTACAACAAAAGTAATAACGTAACCACAAGACAGCTGAACAACAACCCCCCAAAAAGCTGAAGCTGAGGTACGCTAAACTTGGATCTCAGAAAAAATAGATTAAGAATTTGGTTTGCAAAAATGGCCTAAATAATTTTGATCTGCTCAGAATTTCTCTCTATAATTCTGCCTTAATGCATTTAGTACCAACGAGCCGCTTTCCAAATAGAGTAACTGTTTTAGTTATTGCATGTATGTAGTGTTAAATGATCTGCTTGTTTACATTCATGCTTTGAACGATCAGTGTTCTTGTGTGACGGTGATACGTAAATATAAAAATAACATATACAGTATAAACAAAAAACGCTTCAGAAAACACCGTCTCCTTAATGCTCCTTAATACTTGAATAATTAGCCTCCAGCTTAAGGGTTCATTATTCATTACTCAATAACTCTATGAATTATTCATTAACTGCAATGAAACTGATGTGCAAGTTATGAAGCCATTGATCTTTCGAGCTAGTCTTTTAAGGCCGTGTTCTGATTACTAGGCTGAAGTGGCACAAATTTGTGTTTTTCTGCTCTAATATGACACGGATCTGGTGTTTTCAGAGCTGTGTGGATGCATGCAAAACGGTTAGCAACACATCGAGTGGTTTGCACAGGGGATATCTCTTCATTCGAGCGAGGAACGAGTTTACTGGAGTTTAAGGAGTTAATCGTCTTCTGCTGTCAGTCGACTCCCGGCTGGTAAAACGTCATGGAAGGTGGAGTGAATCTACATAATGTGTGCTAGTCATCTAGAGAATAATGAGCCTCCTCACACACTCGCATCCTCACCCACACCCACCCACACACCCACCAGGTGAGACTTTTGAGTCTTTGAGTAGTTCTGAAGCTGCCATGGTTCAACTTGTCCGCGTGTGTAGGAGGGTTAATTAGCAGCCCACCGCACGACTCAGGGAAGAACAAGGAAAGGGCGTTTGGCCATTCTGAGGACCCTTTATTCAGCTGTGATGAACAGTCCAGCTTCGCCAACAGGAGGTCACATAAAAACCTGCCGACGTGAGCCGTGAGAGAGAGATATTCAGCTTTATGTGGTGTTTTTTTTTCTTTTTCTGAGCACTTTATAGAGTTGAACCGTTGGTCAGCCGTTTGTTCAGCTGTGCACATTCTTCCAGCATAATAAAATAAGACAAAATTAAAAAATTAAAATAAACTCCAGGTTTTTCATTGAATAGAGTTTAATTGCTGACTGAAATTTAGATATTGAATTCTCAGGCACCTGTGTCCTCTGTATCTACTCTGCAAACGTAAATGTACCCAGAAAACCCTTTGAATTAGTAAATTCAACTACAGTTGCATTACATTGGGACGCTCTGGAGAAGAAGCCACACATAAGCCTAAAGTGACCATGCCCAGTGCCAAGTGTCTACTAGAGGGATATAAAGCTCTCTGGGCAGTGGAGCAGTGGAACACATGCTCCACACATAAGCCTAAAGTGACCATGCCCATTGTCTACTAGAGGGATATAAAGCTCTCTGGGCAGTGGAGCAGTGGAACTGCATTTTCTGGAGTGATACAGCTCCATCCAGTGTATTTGGCATGAGTTGGCGTGATCCAGAACTAATCATCTAACGTCATTACCTGACCTCACTAATGCTCTCATGGTTGAATCCAATCAAATCCTCACAGCAATGCTCCAATATCTAGTGTAAAGTCTTCTCAGAACAGTAGTCTCTAACTGCAGCAATGGAGGACAAACTCCCTACTGATACCCTTCGTCTCGGGTTTGGTTTACCTTGTGTAGAAGCGGTGTCTCCTTCACCATTAAGTGCTGTCCCGCAGTGTTAGCTTAGTGTTAGCTTCCTGGCTCATCTGAAGAGACGGCCTCCGATTCTCCTCTGATCTACCAGTCTTCCTTGGATGCTGTGAACGTGTATTCCTCTGCCTGATTTTTTTTAGCCTCCTAAGACTGTAAGTGGTATTCTTTGCCTTCTGCTGTTAACATCCGTTTGTTAACCTACATACTTTGGTGTCCATTTTACAGTGGCTGGTGTAGCTCAGCGGGTAACACCACTACCCACCAGGGAGCCACCACCACATGTGGGAGACTGGGGTTGGAATCCCAGTCTGGGTTACTATGCTGTGCTACACCAATAAGAGTCCTTGGGCAAGACTCCTAACACTACATTGGCCTACCTGTAATAGGATTAACCTTGTAAGTCGCTCTGGATAAGAGCGTCAGCTAAATGCCGCAAATGTAAACCGATTTCCTTTTAGCTGTTACAGTAACTTGAATTGCTGTCCCATGTCTTCCATCAAAATGTAATGACTTTAAAACGTCTTCCGAGTTTGTCATGCGCCAGGTGTACCAGTGGGAGGGGAAAATAACGTTACCCATTACTATCATGTTTCACCCCCCTCCCCATCAGCCTGATCATCTGACGCCGTGTTTCGCTTGGATGTACACGCAGTATGGAAGGAAAATGCCATAAGATCTCCAATTCACATTTACTGTGCCCCCCTCTTTCCTTTGGTGCTTCTGTCATTCTCTTAAGCAGCTTTAAGAGAATTGAAACGTTAAGATGGCGAAATGAAAAAAATGAAGATGCCAAAATACATTTGGTGCCGCATTTTGGGAGTTATGACTGATAGCTGACAAGCTGAACTAACTATACAGTGATGCTTTAGTGTGCCTGCCTTGTAACAACACTTCTCTCAATTCTGTTAACACATGATCTTCAACAGTCCAATCTGTATTCCGTGTTGTCTACAAAATCTTTCCCCAGCTTTTTAATTATCAAACACCGCTCGCTTGCCATAGCTAATGCCAACCAAAGGCGTGCATTAATAATTGATGCTGCGTGATATTTGCGATGTCCTCGCCGTTTTTGTTTTTCAGTTATATCCCGTCTCTTATTCCGGAATATGGCAAAGATGACAGCCAACATTCAGTCAGTCACTGCTTATTAAGGCAGTGATTCATTCTGATTAAAATAACAAATTTCTTTTCGATTTCTTTCTCATTTCAGCGTCTTTGCGGCTGTTAGGAAGATTGTTTTCACCATTGTGTTTTGAATATCTATACTTGGAGTACAATATTTACATGAGTCACACGGTATGCTAATCGGAAGAAAAGGTTCCAGAGCTGAATATATGTGGAGTGAGGTGCGTATAAACTGGGTCAAAGGTCTCGTATCCTACGTATTTATCATATTTGACCTCTTCTCTAAAGTCTACTGTGGGGGATTAAGCAGTGTTTTCACACTTTTAGAAATTTCCACCTTTAATAACTGAACAAAAGCATTTTACCCTCCTGCTTGAGATCCAGAGGCTGTTTAGTCGGACACTGAACTAATTTTATGATGTCAGATTTTGCCAGGATTCACTGTAACTAGGGATACATCGATACAGATACTGTTATCAGACATTGGGCTGACACCAGCTCATTTACCCATGCTCATTTACAGACACCATCGTCCCGATACCCATGTGACGTAAGCGGAGTGTACGCTATCGCGCTAATGAACAAATGGATCGAGCTGGCAGTGAAGGAGCATCTGCTCAAACACACAGCTGCTGACGCTGTGACAGTCAGACACAAAGGTCACTTTAAACATTCTGCTCTGGTATGTTCCCAATTTATCCCCTTTTTAAACATTCACAGTCACAAATGCTTTCCCAGTACAGGCGGAGACACGGAGGCAAAAACGTCCCTGCCGCTTCCCTGGTTTAGACACCGAGGTGTCAGTACGGGTTTAGACACGGACGCGACTCTCTATAAACATTAATGGTGATTCTTTTAAACTGTCTTTGTGAAATAGGCTGTGGAGAGGCCGTATGTCCTACCATGTATGTGCGGCGCGGAATGATATTTGGAATGAAACCACTTTATCTGAAACTCTGAGCTGTCTATAGGGGTCCAGTGCGAGTCACCAAAGAGCAAGGCTTCCAAAAGTGTATTTATGGCTTTAGAGGACACTCAACTACAGCTCAACCAAGCAACGAGACTTTCAGAACTTGAAATGTGAGCTCCTCAGATGCAGTAGCCTTGTTGTCCTCAGATGTGGTGGAGACTGTTGTACAGAGGCTCGAAACTACAGAACCTACTTACTTGCTGCTGTTCTGACATGGAACAAAACCTGTTCTGCTCTTATCCAAGGTGAGTAATGTTGCTGGCACAGCTAGCTAATGCACATCATTTCAATCAGCTAGATTTGAACGGTGTACCTACACTAACTGCTGCGTCATTCAGAGTAAACCGTTATGGTACTGAAAGACAGGTGCTCGTACCTGATCTGAAAAAATACCATTGATGCTTCCCCATAGTCAACATGACAGCTCATGACCCTGAAGGCCTTTAGAGAGGTGGGAATGGCGTCTATACAGTAATAAAAGCATATCTGTTACTAGCCTAATTAGTGTGTTTCAGGTAGAGAGAAAAGAGCAGCAGTTCTGTGCCAGGGCTCTTTACTGAAAGAGTCACTGTGAGATTTCAGGTAAAATATATATTAATGTCTTTTACGGGCATCAAATGTCTGTATTTACTGTAAAACGGCCAAAAATGATGGAGGGAATTGCTGTTAGCTTAGCACTAACGTATTACTCGAAACTCTGGTTATCGTGAAATCTTTTTTATTCCTAATTTTTACTGTTTTTAACACTTATGGCCTGAGATAACTCTAGTTTACAGTAAGCTGCATGCTTCAGCTCCTCTGTGATAGGAGCCCTCTTGCTCTCTACGTTGGGTCTAGTGTTGAGGGTAACTGGTTTCCACTTTGCTGTTCCTTTTGTTGGTTTGCTGCGTGTTGGTATATCCGTAGTTCTCCATGGATTTGCTGAACACGTGCTCTGCTTCTGACAGTTTTGATATTGCTGATATTGCCACATCAGCGGTGAGATGTGCTTGTAAATTATGTTTCAGATGAACTTCAGTGGCAGTAGGCACACAAGCAGCTGGGCTTCAGGCTGTTTAGGCCGGAATTACGAATGGTTAGAGTAAAATTAGAAAAGTCTCTTGACGGTAGGGATGTGCATGCCACCTAATATTGATATCTGAGTATCTCTAGCAGTTATTAAGACAATAGTGAGTAACAGTAGGGAAGGTAAAAGGCAACGAATAGGTTGATGGGACTGGAGGTCAAACATGTTTTGTTATTAAGCAATGGCTGCAGAAAGGAGGTGTTCATGTTGGATGAGTAACAGAAGCTGCTTCTTCAAAGGAGCTAATGAGCTGACTCTAATGGCTACAACACCGAATGCTGATGTGAGGTCTTTTATCCTCAGCGGACAATGTCACATGTCAGTTTTCCAGAGAAATTCATTTTCAGTGATTCTGGACCTAACGTCTGCGCATTCTAATGCGGCCCGACGCCATACTGAGAGACTCTACTTCTGTATGTGTAGCTTAATAAATATTGCCCATATTAGTCTAAATTCATCATCATTTATTGTTCCTGGTAACCTTTATCTTCCTTCCCAATAGCACTGCAATCCCACACTTCGACTGGATGCAGCTATTCTTTTGATGATCAGCATACATAGAACTTGTGCACTAATTTGCAGGAAATTGGCATGTTGAAGTTTGTTCTCTGTAAAGGATGTGTTAACTTATTTTCACTTCGGAAGTCAACAGTGTGATTTGATGAGGGTGTTTAGACTTCTACATACGATGGTATATGTGTTTGTGTGCGTGTGTGTGTGTGTGTGTGTTTGCTTGCCAGGACGCAGCAATGCAGTTGGGGCTGTGCAGCGAATGAGTCATCGCTATATTCTATTTGAGGAGAGAGAATCTCTGTGCGCCTTCTGAGTGTGTGTGTGAATCCACACTTCGGATGCAAGTGCTTCTGTCTATGCCTTGATATGAGTCATCAAATGATGGGTCCAGAAAAGGTTGTTTGCCTATCTGTAATATGTGTGTGCGTCCCTGTGTGTATGTCCCTGTGTGTGTGTGCGTGTGTGTGTGTGTGTGTGTGTGTGTGCGCGTCCCTGTGTGTAATTCATATCTGTCTTTGATGTCTTTTTAAAATGATGTCTTCATCCATGATGAACTCGCTTGCACAGACATGTACATAGAGCTAAAAAAATCTTCATGCGTGTCTTCATGAGGGTTTTTTTTAGCTCTGTTCATGTGCCTGTGCAAGTGAGTATATATCATGTATGTATACTGCTTTTCACAGCTCACTGCCAGAAACACCAATTTAGCAAAACACTGACAGCTCATTCCCTCACAAGCAACACACAGACAAACAGATAAACGCTTGAAGAAAGCGGATGTACAGTACTTTGCAAAAATCAGAGACAACCCTCCATGCTTTTAATTCCCAGTCCAAACAGCCCTCGTGTGCAAGTTATTCATTTTTAAAAAATAGTATTAAATAAATAAAACACCTGGCAGACCACCAAAACTGACCCAATCAGATAAACAGTACTATAAGCTTTCATCTTTGAGGGAAAGGAGAAAATCCTTGGACCCCTTAAAAACCAGAAAATCACATTTTTGGGGGTCTCTAAATGAACCTCCTATGCACACTGTTGCAGTGTACATAGTAGTGTGCGTACGATGTATAGCTGTCATGAATCTGTTACTGAAAAAAAGGACCAAACAGACCAAAATAATATTACTAATATTCTCAGAACAGTGGACTGACCAGCTCAGAGCCCAGACATCAGCGCCACTGTAAAATGAATAACTTGATTGCAAGAATCGAAATAAATCAAGACTGGTCTCTGATCTCACACAGTGCTGGACATGGTCTACACTGCAGACGGAGTTATTTATAAGTTATAGGAGTGATGAATGAAAGCCAGGACCTTAAGAGGGTTTAAATTCCTCTGGTGCATGCACTTTCTTTAAGGGTCCTTGTTTCTGGACTTGATTGTACATGCAAATTGGATTTTGTAAACCCGAGAAATTCTGCCTACTGATGATCAAGACAGTCAACAAATTGTTCATCGA
>CM067475.1:38926583-38939283 GCA_034552555.1 Semaprochilodus insignis | reverse complement strand
ATACACATACATTGTTGGAGCAAAACCTTGTTTCTGCGTTTTTGCCATTTATGTACTTTTTTACAGAATTTGAAATCGACAGTTGACCTTTTACCTTTTTATGGTGATATTTTCTGACTAATAAACCAATAGAAATCTTAAGAGAGAGAATAGATCAACAGAACAACTCAAAAATGACTAAACAACTCCACTACCTTTCAAAGGTAGTAATGTTTTCCTTCTCTTGTAAAATTGCCATTTTGGAAATACCAGAATATGTGCGAAGCTGAATATGTGTATAAGTGTGTATATGTGTGTTGAATATGTGTGTGTGTGTGTGTGTGTGTGTGTGTGTGTGTGTGTGTGTGTGTGTGTGTGTGTATGTATCATTAATTTCATAATACACGTTTTTACAAACAGCCAAGCTGCTGTTTACACTATGTCAGCATAAGAACGGACCAACACACAGAAATGGTCCAAAATGACTTCTGAAATGAAAACTCGTTAACTGAACTGGCTGTAGAAGTGAAGAAAGTAGTTTTTGCTTCTCTTGAGGAGATACAGGGCTTTGCTCTGAGAGTGAGAACGGTTCAAAGAGAGCTGTATGGTTCTCGTGCTCTGGCTGGTTTATAGTTAATGGTTGTTGTATTTGCTTCATATAAGCATTTGTTGTGTGGTGGCTGCATGTCGATTCCGTTCTGACTAGTTCAGCTCTATTTGAACCAAACTAATGTAGATCAAAGCTGCTCAGACT
This sequence comes from Semaprochilodus insignis, assembly GCA_034552555.1. Taxonomy (NCBI): domain Eukaryota; kingdom Metazoa; phylum Chordata; class Actinopteri; order Characiformes; family Prochilodontidae; genus Semaprochilodus; species Semaprochilodus insignis. The sequence continues at coordinate 38,938,550 of CM067475.1, read as the reverse complement.
AGGCTTCCTTACCTCTTCACTCAGCCTGAAGCCTGTTCAGTCTACCTACAGCGTTTTAGTGGTAGTTTTAGTTGTATTTTCATGTCAGTTTGTGATTTCAGACATCAGTTTATCATTGTCGTCAGATCCAGATTTTTAAACTCTGATTTTTGTCTCCTAACCACAGTGTGTAGAGACATTACAGAAGATTTTGGGGTTCAGGGACGGTCTTCGACAACGTGCGTGAATGAGATGCAAAAGAGCTGCTGGGTACCAGTTATAGTAAAGCCGTCAGTTCTACTTTACTGGTCTAATCCAAGCCCAACTAGGTTGTTGTTTTGTTTAGTTATAGTCAATAATGAGAGAAGGAAAGAGGCGGTAACCTGCTCTGGAAGACTTATTTATTAATATTCTTTCCTTTTTTTCTTCTTGATTGTTAACATGTTTATCATTATTGGGGCATTTTGGGGGAATGTATAATGTGTTTTAGTGACACAGTGGAAATGCCCTTGCAAACGGCTACAGAATTTAATTTTTACATTGAATATGATTAATATTAACATATAAAGCATGGGATGTGTGTAGTTGTAGTTATACGTTGTGTACCCATTATTACATTTTGATTGCTGTTGACGACATTGACAACCCCCCTCACTTCTGAGACCAAATTTGCACACCAGACAGCCGTGATATCTTGCTTTACCTGATTTACGTGTGATGCAAATTCCTTAAGCTGCTGACTGAAAACGTGAATGAATGACTAGTGGATGAATGACTAGTGGATGAATGGCCTGTTGCATGGAGGCATCATATTGACTACATGAGACTGATTTACTTCATGTAATGCTACGTACAGACAAAGTAAACACACGTTTTGGAATTGCAGAATTGCTGGTCTGATTGTCGTTTAGCTTAAAAGAAATTTAGTTCCTAATTTTTTCATGTGTATTGTGGAATGTGAGGATATTTCAGAGGGCATACTTGGGAAAAACAGACTTCGCTTTGGACTTGTCCTTGTTGGGTGGGATGTCGATGTTCTTGTCTGAGCGCAGCAAGGTCAGGCCATTTCTCACCTGTGCTTGAGTGTACAGTGAGGAGAAGCTATAGAAGGGTGCGTGGGCTGTGTTTTCCTCCAGCAGCGTTTATCTGACACCTGTTCAAACAGGAGGAGCTGCGGCACTCTCCACAGTCTGAGAGGAACCGGCTGGATTTGGCCCTTGACTGAGGCCAGTTGTGGAGTTTAAAGTGGAACAGGCTGCAACTCACAACTGTTTCTACAGTCAGTTTGATCAAATCAGTTGACTGTGATTTTATTAATTTGCCAATTGGCTAATCAACATGATGTAAGCTACCCTTTGGTTTGCCCAGTTCTCTTGACGAAGGATTTCTGGTTATATGTCTGTCAGAATGACTACATGTATAATACCGCCACTGTCCAAAGAAATGCATGGGTCTCTATTTTTGTCAGGTTTAACTTTTATGCATCATCTGAACACAGCAGCTGAAAACTTCATGATGAATGGATCAAAAGAAATAGCCCAAAAAAGTCTGATTCCATTAAGTTACATTAAAATGAAATTAGGGTTTTGCCCTCTCCTGTAAAGCTGGCATTTTGGAGATTCTTGCTTTTCTTTGGACAGCAATGAAATAAATGTTACAGAACGTTTTAGGGGGCTTTTTAGTAGTGTTGGGGGCTCCACATGGTTTTGGCCACTATAGACTCTGGAGGACTATTTTGATTTTTGTTTTGGCATTAATACAAAAAAAAGTTGAAAGTGGTTGAGTGGACGGTCGTGGGCTGGAGGTTAGGGAACCAGCCTTGTGACCGGAAGGCCACCGTTCGTTTCCCTGAACCGACAGTAACGACTGAGGTGCCCTTGAGCAGGGCACCTAACCCCCAACTGCTCCCCGGGCGCCGTGGATAGGGCTACCCACCACTCTGGGCAAGTGTGCTCACTGCCCCCTAGTGTGTATGTTCACCAGTGTGTGTGTATGTGGGTGTTTCACTTCACGGATGGGTTAAATGCGGAATACAAATTCCTCTGTGTGTAGACACAAATGGCACAAAATGGCTCAAAAAACTCTCTACTCTGAAAATGTCAGAATATTTAGTTTAGGCTTTCTGTTAAATAATAAACTCAGCGAATGAAAATATTGCCCAGGCAGAATTTTGGGTAAATGAAATCCTGTGGCAGCATGTCCCGAAGCTCTTTTACGCATGTACAGAAGACCGTCTATAGACTTACAGAGACATAAACACGTAACACTTCAGTCACTGATGCTTTTCAACTGCAGTCATTCAGCAGCAGTAGTCCACTGTCAGCCTAAGAAAGTTAGCTTTACTGAAGCTCCTGTTCATGTTTTTATCTTCATCTCCTTATTATTTACTGCCAAAGCTTTCTTGACATGTCACTTCAATAGTGCATGCATTTTATCAGGAATGTCGGCATATTATGAGCTTCAGATACATTTGACTTGCAGCCATGAACACAGAAACTAAAGTTCCGTTAGCAGCTACGCCAGCGAATGTTTTCTTCAGCGTAGTCTTGAAAGATATGCGTAAAATAACGTTTGGATTAGATCATGTCATGTGATAACACAATACAGGTTCTGCGCAAATATATGTTTGGAATTCTGCATCATTTCCGTACACCGTGACTGGCACCGAAAATTCTTAGCGCAACTTCCGATTTTTCCGAGTTTGCGTTTGAATTCTCTACTCCGAGCTCAAAGTCACGATGATGAAATCTCTCAAGAATCTGATCCACGTAGTGAGACGAGTTTTTACAAGCAAGGGCAATATTCCCTTCCCATTTTCTGGAGGATGAAAGGAACATTGCTTTGGAGAGGGCTGTATTCGTAAATAGATTATTATTATGTCCTCTGAGAACTTGTGTGTACCGCTCAGGAGCCCTCCGCCAGTTTTGAAGAAGAAGTCTGGAAGATTTCCTTTACATTAAGCCCTTTACATAATTAAGCAACACATCAAAGGGTGGCCTTCGCTTAAAAACACAAGGAGGACGGGGGAAAAATGTTAATCCTTTTTCTGAAGTCTGCTTTGGTGAACAGGGATCCATTGTTGCCAGCTGTGGCACGTAACAGGGTTCATGTAACAGGTTCTTTGAAAGCGCTGGACGTGGCTCAGAAAGGCTCAGCACATGCTCTCTGAACTACAACATATTGGCACTCAGGAGAGGACAAGTGTCTTTTGCTCCCGTGCACCGTTTTAGCACCACTTTATGTGGCACACTTTGTTGCTTTGCCAATGGTGGACCAAGTGGCAAGAACTTTTCTGTAGAGGGTGGTGGGTTGGAAAAGAGGGGATCGCAAAATAGTTTTAACCCCAAGCGGGGTGGCAGTGTAATAAAGGAACTCCGGCAGGCACAGTGTTTTATCTAAGCTCATCATCAAATGAGTAGTTGCACAAATAGCCGCACCCAGAAGGAATCAACCCACAGGAGTGAAACTTGCTGAGTAGGTTTGACATCAAGAGACATGCAAATGATTCAAGTTTCACGCTCGGCAGCGCATAAGCAAGGACGGGCCTTATCACTGTTGGCAGACGACTGCGTGATGCAGGACTACATGCACGCAGACCGTTACAACGACTTCCCTTAACACCACGTCAACGTCGACAAAGACTGCAATGGTGTCGTGCCAGACTGTCATGGAGTGACCTCTTCAGTGACGAGTCCCGACCAGCGAATCCGTGTGTGGAGGTACCGTGGTCAGCACCAAAATGAACGGTTTGTTGTCACACGTTACACGTCCAGAAGACCTGGTGTCACTCCACCTCCACCCCTACCACACCATCTGCAGGAGCTGTGTGAAAATATTCGAGCTGCATGGGATGGATTATCACAGGACACCATTAGGAACCTCTACAACTCCATGCCGAGACGTCTGGTGTGTTGAAATAGTAAACATGGCAGCCCGACGCCATACTGAGAGACACTACTTCTGTATGTGTAGCTCAATAAATATTGATCATATCAGTCTAAATGTATCATCATTTATTGTTCCTGGGAACCTTTATCTTCTTTCCCAGCGTCACCTCTAGGCATCACGTACCGCACACATGCAGTGTATCAGCATGACCATGTGTATCATAAGAACGACACAGAACAATGGGGGTTGATTACTTGGTTCAGGTGTGTTGTGAGCTACGTTCTTTGAGGTACAGGGTCACAAGCTCGCCCCAGATGCTCTTTGCTGTACTATCATTACAACTCCACAGTCGTGAGCTCCATAGTGAAGGCTGCTGTTGTACGGCGTGACAGACGTCTCTCATTGACCCGTAGGAAACGCGACCTTCATTGGTTTACACGGCTGTAACTGATCTGTCCCTTTCACGTTGTGCGCCACAGTTATGTAACAAGACATTCGGAGTGTGACCCTCACCGTGATTACACCTGCGTTGATGTCTGCGTGTGTGTTTCCCACGCTGGCTGTTATTTCGGTTGCCTGGTTTGTTTATGGAGCAGCTGCGAGTTGGCCGCTGTTTGTCATTGCCGGAATATGAGGCCCATTAGACGTTTGACGTTTTTGTAGGGAGGGTTTTATTAATGCAGGGGAGTTGAACAGATGGCCTCGCGTTTGTCAGGATTTGATACGAAAGAAGAGCGTGGTTATGGAAGAATCGGAAGAAACAAAGCAAATCATGATTTGAGTCTGTAATATGTCTTATATGCCTGTTCGGGACCATCCAGAACTGATCTGGAAAAAAAATGCTCATGCTCTGTGTGATGTATAGTCCAGCTGCGTTTGTTTGTGTGTGCTTCAACAATGGCTTGATAAATAGGTCTCACTCAGCACTGGGAGCTGTTTAATTAATCAAACCTCAGTTATGTAACAGAAAAGCCCAGCGAATCATTATGGATTAGGTGCTTTGATGGGTGGCTGATCGTTCGCCTTGTGTTGTTTTTCCAGGCTCGGATGGACTTGCCACATAACAGAGGCAATTATAAAGGTAGAGCAAATATTAGGGAAATTGCTATATGCAGGTAAGGCTGGAAATACAAAGCACAAGCAAATAAGAGATATTGGCAATATCATACTGCAGAAGCTGTTTGTGTGGGTGAAGTGCTGTTGGATTGGTCACGTATATCCATATGATGCTGAAGCTGCAGTGTTTGATTCTGTAAGTGTGCTTAGGTCTGTAAATTTAAGTCCTTGAAACAACAAACTTCTATCCTGTTTAATCAAAATGACCTTAATGGGCTTCACAATATGTTATTTGTTAATTGCTATCGCTATACTTTAATGGAGATGTCACTGTCCCGATACCGATACCCAGCTGGGAACCCTCACGGCCTTCTAATGATTTCAATCATATTTAATAGAAGCATCATGTGTGATGTATTTAAACTCTGCAAGTATTGTAGTAACCCTTTCATTGTAAAGTTTTGGTCTGGGTTAAATTCTTAAAATGCCGGACAGGATTTGCTTTCATTGTGGTATCTAGATGGATTTGTTCAGGGGAGCTCTCCCATTGGCTCAGTCTTCAGGAGTTGGACTCAACATCATACATGTTAATTACAAACATATTTAGGTACAGTGGAATCAGTCAGTTAAGGTCAGGATTGCAATGTTTGGAACCAATTTTATGAGAAACGAACTTCAAGTTAGGCCTACTGAAAGTCCTACATATCAGCCAATTTCTGTTCTGAAGAAAACGTGTGAAGTTGTTTATAAACTTATTTAATCTAGAATGACCAAAACCGTCTATGGGAGTTACTGTTAGTTTAGCGCTTACCTACTACTAGAATCCCATTGGGGACCAAGTTATAACACTTCTGGCCTGAACTGAAGGCCTAGCTCTACTAGCCATGGTAGTGTAGATGCAGAGTAAATATTGTAACCTTCAGTATCAATCAATACCGATGCCGAGCACTGATATCAGCCCATTACCAACACCTGGTGTCACATTATTGCCATCTAGTTGGCAGACTGTGATCTCAGTAAGTAATATGTTGTAAGTGTGATTTGATTGGCTGAACTGTGCAGCAGGATATGCTGACTGAGTTAGTCCAGTAGGTCTAAGATGTGATGGGCAAACTGTAAAGTTTAGATTGCTACGCAACCCTAAACACAGCACAACAAACGCACTGCGTTACATACTCCTTCTAATAAGAACAGCTGGAATTCCTCGGTGACGTCAGAGTGCCGCTGAGCCTCGCTCTCTCAGGCTCCAGAAGCTGCTGAGGAATGGTCACTCACACACTCATTCACGCTGCAGGCACAAAGCACTGCATTGATTTTTTTTCCCTTCCCCTTGTACAGATTCCCCAGATGACGCAGCAGTGATGTCAAAAGCTTTTTTCGGTGAATGAGGCGCGAGGAAACAGCTAGCTCTGTTGTGCTCTGGGCTTGTGATGCCCGATGCTTTCATGATGCCCTGTTTTGGTGGCTGAACTAAATTGCCTGCTCTCGGTTGTGATTTTGGGGCAAATTTTGGATCAGCTTGTCTGGGGATTTCTCTGAACACATATACAGTACATATGCCCTAAAGCTGGCCGTATATCTTTTAGGCAATATTTGTATACTTTAGAACATTTATGCAGGTAGAAAGCAACATGAACATGATTTTTGTTCGGAGAGAACGAGGCGTAGTTTTCATCTCACTAGCTTTCAAGTCAAGTAGGACCCGTGATTGATTGCGTATAATTAATTGTGATTAACGATCTATTTTGTTTCATTTTATGATTAAATAGCTATTTTGCTTCCCTCAAACCAGCTGAAAATACACTCACATTCTGTTTGTTGCAACATTGACATATGACTGTGAAAGGTAGCAAGCTAGCAACTCTGGAAAATGATTGGGGTGAGCTTAAATACAAGCGATCAGGCAGTCGTGTAATAATCATGACGGGCCTGCCTCTGAGAGAAAACAAGCTAGGCTTCAGGAAGTCCTACATACCAGCAAGCCAGCTTCTTCTGAAAGCCTCATGCTTCCTGAGCTTCCAGTCTGCTTTACACAGTGTAGAAGCCGTGAATGTATTTGTTTGGAAACTAGTAAAACCCCAGAGCACTCTGAAGTGGAATTTTTGACCTAAAATTTTTTTAAACACAAACCGGCCATTGCGACTTCCACCTCCAAGCGAAGACATCACAAAAATGAAGTGTATCCTCGTCTGGATACTCCCAGATGAAGTCATGGGGCTCCTGCTTCTGCTTTTTTCCTTTGCCAATAACTTCAGCATCGTCATACGGCTTGTGCTGCCATTTGGCCGGGGTCAAACCGGGCCATTAAGTGGATAAACGAATAGGACCTGAGTCAGTGTTTGCCTCACCAAATGGCAGCCAAAGCGCTATGCAAACCCCGCCATATGGCTGCAGTGTGTAGAAGACTCAGCTGGGTCCTTCCCCAGACGTCTGAGTGAAAAAAAAAAAAACGTGCGGAAAAAGAAAAGAAATTATGGGGGAGTTATACGATTGTGGCCAGTTTGTTTGCTTCTACGATGCAGCTAAATGAAGCGCTGGCCTAAATTTAGCCTCGTCGTTCCCACCACCACTAGCTGACCCCTCCACCCTACCTCAATGTTCCTGTGCTATAACGGGTCCCTGGTATGTCACGCCTGTTTGCCAGGCCACTGCTTGAACACCCCCCGCCCGCCTCCGTCTGGGATGGTGAGGCAGGGCAGGGGGACTCTGTGAGAAGTGCACACACAAACACAGACCGTTTCGCCAGCCATGAACTCCAATAGAACTCCTATTGGACCACCGATACTAAGGCCTGGTAGAGGTAGATGGAGCGAAGCTGCGCTGTGAGCAGCTAGCCTGGAGATTTTACAGCCGCAGATGTGGTTTCAGTTTGGGTGTTGGACTGTGAACAACCTGCTCAGTGCCAGTCAAGCCCAACCAAAGGCAAAGCATTTGCCGAAGATTGCTGCCGAAGCTTTGGAGTCGTCTGAACAATGGTATTTGGTACAGGCCTATTAAAGTGCCGCTAATGGCAAAATGCTAGGTAACTTACATTTGGGCAATTGCGAGGCACAGATGCAGATGCTGTGATGTAGATGAAATGATTATGCAAGGTATGGCTAAAATATGAGCATGTAGGACATTCCCTAGTGAACCATTCAGGTGCAGCGTTACATGTATGCTCATGTGTTGTTAATTTAGAATGATTTAAATATAGCAACTGTGGAATCCAATACAGGCACACTATGACCCAGAATCCCCACGTAGGAAATAGACTCCACTCCAGTGTGTGCTGTCTATGCCGTACACTTATACTAAGAATACCCCACATATCTTTTTCATATGATCTACTATTAGGTCTTAGTAGAGTGTAGCCCTATTATGGCTGTCCGAGGTATTTCTGGAGGCAGGGATGTTATTATAGGGAGACAGTTGGGCTGATATATAGGTGAAGGGTTAGGACAACAGCATGTTTCAACTTGGCCATCCCCACAGAAATGGTCTGACCTTCGTCTCCCCCCCCCTTATCAAATAAATGACAGCCATTGACAACATTCAGTGTGCGTACATAATGTGCAGGTTTTAAAACAAAGCATTAGGTTATCCCACAAACAGCGTTTGAACAGTGTCTCAAGCTAGCATCTTGTTTAAACTCAGTGGAAGGAGTAAAAGTAACAGACACTAGTGTTTTTAGGGTCATGGGGTGTTTATTAGGGTTGTTTAGGGTTGCATTAAGTTAGTAGAGTTATAGATACATTCCTAATGGATCTTGGAATTTGGAATTCTGTAGTTGTGGCATTCCCATATTAGAAACCCCAGGTCTAGGCTAGTTGGGAAAAAATAATTCAGTCTTTGAAACATGTCCTGTCGCTGGATCTTCAGAACTACGTAGTCATTAAAGAGTCTAGATATGAACATTGCTAAAGGCGAGCTACAGGCGACCTTACCTTGTAAGACTGGCAGCGTCACCAAAACACCACCATGAAAGCCAGCAAGTTTAGTCAAAGACAGTGGTTAAGATGCTTTGGCAACTGTGGCCTACAGTTTAAGCAGCTGACACTGTTATTTAATGGTGTTAGCTTCGCAGTAGATTTACTTTCATGCGATATCATTTCAGTGGGCAGGAACGTTCGCTTCCTTGTAATTCAGAGGTTCCAGTGAAATGTGGGTGCACGCACAACAAAGTGTATGGGATATGGAAGGTTGTTTTTTACCTCCACACATGAAAACACCATTTATTTGCCCCACAGATTAAACCTGCTTAGATATTGTGACCATATTTTGGTCTTCCAAAACAGAGGACACTGGGGGCAGGAGGACAGCACAGGGCAGACTGCAGAAAGCAAATGTTGACATGAAAGGAAAGCCAAGTCAGAGACATTTTTGGTCATTTAGAAATCGTGGCCAGATGTGTTTTTAGGTCCCAAAAAGAGGACACGTTCTGAACAAGGAGGATGTATGGCCAGTGGTGGACAGTAACTAAGTAAATGTAATTAGTTACTGTACCTAAGTAGTTTTTTAGTGTATCTGGACTTTACTGAAGTATTTCCATTTTGGACGACTTTTTACTCCACGACATTATGCAAAAAGTCGTTCCTTTTGGTGTATGTGCGCCTGAAAACATAACATGTCCAAACGAAACGAGCTTATTCATGAATTCTAAGCATCCATGGAAATGCCCATTTCAGGCCTGGACCACACCAAGGACCACCTGGAGGAAAGCAGGATGGGGTTAATGCAAACACTGACTGATAATCACACATCAAAGCATCAGTGAACAGATCAAACACATTGTTTCTGACTTTGTGTGTATATAGACCACAATATAGAAATATGTACACATGTACTTCTGACTGGCACATTTATACAAACACTGCTTCCTTTTATAGTACATGTGTTTTGGCTAGTTTATGAACAGAGACCTACAGGTGCCGTACAGTAAAGGAAAACTCATTTGTGAACCTGTTTAAAGTTTTAAAGTTTTTATTAAACTTAGACTTGCAGCTAAGTTACAAATAAACCTTACCTTAACTGAAACCCTAAACCGAAACTTTGCTTGTTTGCAAAAAGTTATTTTACAGTTCTAGCTAATGGAACCTGTTCTCCTTCAGTGTTCTGTGCTTATGATGATTGTAATAGACATCAGTGTCAGACTAATTAATGGCCTTCTATTAAAGACTGGTGGACTGAGAGTCACTAGAGTCTCTTCACCTAAACTGAGCTGATTAAGAGTCTTGATCCAGAAATGATAATAGAACATTAGAGCCATAATAAATCATACTCCTGTTACTCTCCATACTGAAGTACATTTGAAGGTAAATACTTTAGTACTGTTACTCCAGTGGAGGTCTAAAGGGAGCAACTTCTACTGACACTGGAGGAGTATTTTACCTTGGGTATCTCTACTGTAACTCAAGTACATGGTTTGTGAACTTCGTCCACCACTGTGTATGGCACCCTAGCTTAGAGTTCCTAATATGGGCATGATGCTGACTACAGAATGATGCATGACCTCGAAGGGCTATTTACAACACATCAAACATTGGGCTACAGTTTCACCATGCCCATGTTTTTTTCTGTTCTTAATTTGAGTTTGAAAACTGGTGTACCTACGGATGGATGGAGTTCACGTTGCATGTCTGAAAACAGTAGCAGCATCCATCTCGAAACTTGATTTTTGTCTGTAATTTTCTCTATTTTTATCAGTAGCAGCATGTCATAGTGTTGGAAACCACATGAGAAGGTCTGTCTGAGATTACCCAACAACTTAACACAATGTGACGGTTTAGAGAGGCGGTGTTCAGGATGCTAGTCATTGCGGTATTACCTCCCATTACTTGTTTGCACCATTAAATTTGGCCCTAGCTGAAGAGGCAAGCTTTGGACACCAAACAAGGTTGTCCTGATTGGCTAGGGTAATGGAAAAGCTGTGTAAATGAAATGTTTTGGCCAAACCACCACTTATTTTGTGGATATAAGAGGAAACCTGGAGGAGAGCAGGCTACAAAGGGAATTTCTCCATTCTACATGTGGATGTGGGATGCCCAAATGAGCTCCTGCCCACGCAGAGCTTGTCTGTGGTGGAGACAGGGTCTCCAAACTCTTTCCGGCGAGCACTCGAGGTTGTGGTACAGCGTCAGTGAAGGAAGGCTTTGTCCAGAAATGTTGAACATGTTAGCAGTGAATGAAAGCTGCGTACTTAGTGGTAAGTGGCCTCGGCTAGCTTTCATTCACTGTCATCAATGCTAGCACTCTTCATCTCAGTGCTACAGCTATGTTGTAACCCTCATGAACACGGAACGGGAGCCGGGCACACTTGACAGATTCAGCAGTTACGAGAAAGAGAGAGAGAGAGAGAGCGAGAGAGAGAGAGAGAGAAAGAGATGGACTCCTAATTTACCCTGAGAGAAAGTCATACGTTGTCAAAACCAGGCGCTATGTTTGTCACAGGCAAATGAAGCAGATGCTGGAGGGGCTGGGACTGGACTGGACCCAGGACACCCAGAGATGGGTGAGGGTTGGGGTTTTTTTTGGACTGTGTTGGTTTGGGCCTCTGTTTCTCTTCTGATTAGCTTAGTCATCTGTAAGCTGTAGAGTTTGGTCCGCATTCTTGGAGTTTACAGACTTTCACAGTGCCCGAGTTTGTAATGTGAGGCTTTAGGGTAAATGAAAAGCTGACTGCTTTACAAATGTTCCAGATAATAAGTTTTAGGACTGTGAAGAGCTGAAAAGCTAATAAAAACATTTGCAGCTGTTTGAAGCCCGGCTGTACAACAAAGACCGCTCTAATTACTTCAGTAAACTAGAACTCTAGACGTCCAAGAGAGCTTTGACAATCTTTTTTTTTTTTTTTTTTTTTTTTTTTTTTTTTAAACTTTTATTTATTGAATTTTCATAGATTACAATAATACAATATACACTAAACGAACATCCCCCCACCCTTCCCATACCCGTTGCACCAGCTGGAAGTAACGATTTTTAAAGGATGATAAAATATAAAGTCATAAATGGCATTTACACATACACATATATATATATGCATATACATACACATACATACACACA
>CM067475.1:38890261-38921749 GCA_034552555.1 Semaprochilodus insignis | reverse complement strand
TCTCTCTCTCTCTCTCTCTCTCTCTCTCTCTCTCTCACTCTCTCTCTCTCTTCCTTTCTCCCCATCTCTCCATCTCTCGCTCTCGTCTCTCCAAAGCGGAGCTGGTGTAGCGTCGCTGAAAGAAAATAACCATGACGTAAGCTCGGCTTTTTGCAAAAACAGCCTTAAAAAAGAGAGAGGTGGTGGTAGTGGTGGGGAGGTGGGGGGTATGAGGGAGAAAGGCTGAAAAACTGAAATAATAAATGACCACTCCTGGAAGACTGCAGGGGCCTTTTGGGCATTTTTTGGCACTCCGGAACACGCGGTGTCTAATGGAAACAGGACAGAAACACAAAGCTAATTGGCAAAGATCTTTTCATGCCTGTGTCCGAAGAAGGTGTTAGTTTAAAGCCCTGCTTCACTGAAGGTGCTATAAAACATGAGCAGAGAAGCGTCGGTGTGAGTACAGCAGAGTAGGGCTGCACAGTAAATGCTGTTTGCTAATCATTATCGCGATGGTGGCCTTTGCAGGACTGATCACAGAACGACACAGTGTGTTTACTGTGTGCTGTAAGCATCCTGACCAATCACAGCTCCACACGAGCGGTTCTGTGGGAGTTCTGATGGTTCATGGAATCCAGTGAAATTATTTTGGCTCCTGATTGCTGCAGCTGGCAGAAAGTTGCAAGCCAGCGATGCCACAGCCATCCGTCCAAGCCCAGGAGAGCATAAGAGGTCTCACTCTCTCTTGATGAATAGAATGGCCCTCCCTCTCCATCGCTAAGCAGGATGCTAGTCAAAGGGGGCGTCTGTTAGCTGACATAACTGAATGAGCATGCGTCTCTTCCAAGTGTCTTCCGATACGGATCTTAATATCTGTATCACTGTTTTTTATCACATCCTACAGCCTTATAGTACATTTATACCTACATATCCAGAAAAAAACAGTATCTCTAAAATGATAACCTTGCATAGAAGGAACGTTCTTTACTTTCAGTGTAAGTTAAGGTGCAGTGAGCTTATTAAAAGCCGTTGTGCAGAATTTCGGTTGGAATTTTTATGCAGTATAAAGGAATAGCTGCAGAGCTCATATGATGCAGAAAACGTGAAATGGCAGAAATGAAATTTTTTCAGACAGTGACAATATACACCAAAGTCCTATTCGAGCTGGCTTAGTTATACCAGAGGGCATAGTGTAATTTGTAAGTGATTTGACTGACTGATTTATAGAGATGCACCGATCCAACTTTTCCAGTTCCGATACCAGCACTGATACATAAACTTCGCATATCGGTCGATACCTGATATCAATCTGATACCATTTTAGAATTAATAATCCGTATACTTCACCATGTTGGAGAGACGTAAGGCACCAGGATTGACATAAACAATACTTTACTAAGTTTGTAAAGCAAAACACCTCCATATAGCCTTCTCTCTGGCTCGCTCCATGTTGTTGTTCCTGTTCATAAATCAGGTCTACAGGCACCCTGCATGCTACATGCTATTGATGGCATAGCAGATTTAAAGTGGGGGCTCGACCCCGTGGATCGGCCTAATTATCCGATACCTGATCCAGCTAATTTTGTTAATACCAGTACCGATATCCGATCCTAATATCAGATCGGTGCATCCCTACTGATTTATACTGGATAAAGGACTTGTGCATCTTCCCAATTTATCCCAAATAGCCCAGATTGACACATCATCACGCAGGCGTTTACTTCAGCATTATGTGGCACAATTTTACATATGGCACCAAAAAAAAAGAAAAAAGAAAGAAATCCAAAAAACAAACACAACACCGGACGAAAGAAGAGACTGTACAATGAGGGGGTGATGCCTGTTATCAACAGCAATACCAAATGATGGCACATAAACAGAGTGTATAGGAGGGAATATGTGGCATAATGTGGATTTCAGTAGTGTTGAAGTTAAGGATTAAGGAACTGGGTCAAACTGAGCTCCATTTTAGCCGTTGGCCTTGTCTTCAGGTGTGCCAGTTTGATGTTACCGAAGGCGCTCTGAGTGATAGAAGGTCGTTCACTCCAGGATTGTTACGTAGTAGATTCGTAAAACTACAGATGTTGCAGATGGATTCAAATCATGGATCTCATTGGAAATCACTCTCCAGCACCTCCCCAGGTAAAGCTAATCCAGCTGGAATAGGGCTAACAGTAACCCAAGTGCACGTGTTTCTCAGATCAGGCTTTTTGATGTTGTGCAGGTCCGATTTGCTTTGTGTCTTTTTCCTATACTAGCTGGCTGTTTCATAGCTGCTTGATTGAAACTGATGTTTGGTGTTCGTTTCCAGTAGAGGTTTGAATATTTATTCTGGGATTCCGGTTTATTTTCCTCTGTCACCGCTGTGTCGTGTGTGTGTGTGTGTGTGTGTCTATGTGTGCTCGTGCTGTGATTTATGGTGGTTCTGGACCTTTTCAGCTCCTGCTTTGTTTCTGTGCTGGAGGAAGCGTATCCCATGATTCACAGTGCTGTCCAGCAGCCTAACGACCGAGCGGCTCTGAGGGAGCAGAGAACGTTTATTAATGACCGTCCTTCAGAAACCACCTCTACATCCTCGCTACATCTCTCTCTACCTCTCTGTCTCTCTCTCTTTCTCTTTCACTCTCTCTATCACTTTACCCAGCATTGTCTGTCTCCGTCATTCTTTCTTTAATTATCTATTTCTTTCTCTCTCTCTCTCTTCCTCTCTCCATCCATTTCTTTATATATATATCGATTACATAGATAACCCTAACCCTAGATTTACCGGAGAGTGGTACAGAGTGAAAAAGAGACTAAGGAGTCTCTTTCTTTCTTCTATCACTTTCCCCACCCCTACTCTATCATTCACTCTGTCTTTATCTCTTGCCCACTGTATCTCTCTTGCTCTTTGTATCACTCTTTATCTTTGTCTGTCTTCATCCCTTATTTTTCCTCTCTCTCATTGTAGATGTCCCTTCCTTTCATGGCTCTGTATCTCCATAGCACTATCTCTGTCGCTCTTTTCCTCAATCTCACACATTTTTCCCCCTCTCTGCTCATCTCTCTCTATTTATCTCCTGTTCTCTCATACACACATTCCTCTTCCCTGCTGGCTCGCACCATCTCTCTACCCCCATCTATCCGTCTGTGTGGAGATTTAGACTCACTTCTAAAATAAAGCTTCTCCTGCCAAAAATGAGAGAGGACTGTTGAATGGTGTCAGCAAATTGTGTCAGCAAACTCCCCTTCTGACTGAAACCCAGAAACAGAAGAGAAACCTCCAGAGAGAGGAGAGGAGAGGAATGGAGAGAGGAGGAGGGAGGATGAGAGGAGAGTACAGGAGAATAGGATAGGAGAGGAGAAGATGATAGGAGAGAAGAGGAGAATAGGAGAATGAGAGAAGAGGAAGCAGGAGAAGAGATGATAAGAGTAGTGGAGAGAAGAGGAGAGGAGATGAAAGCAGAGGAGAGAAGATGGGAGAGAGGGACATTGGAGAGCTGAAGAGAGAAAACAAGAGATGAGGGGAGAATAGAAGTGAATAGGCGAGGAGACTGCAGCTATCCACAGGGAGAAAATCCCCAAGGAGGCCTCGGATGGATAACCGAGTTATTCTGTCCCTCTGACTCTGAAAGACACACAAAGTTCTGCTTCGGTTGTTGATCAGGAGCTGCTAGTCTGCTTAGCATCTAGCAGCTCTGCTATAGACATAACTGTAGAACTGGTAGACACGCTGGTGGAGAGGGGACCCCTGTACCTGCCGGACTGACCACGCCTCTTTCAGTAATCACTCATTTGCCACTGTGTAGTCACTCACCAAATTAATGTTAGTCCAGACTGTCTAGCCTTCAGTGTTGATTTAGCCTTTAGCTAGCATGCATACCTAGCATAGGAGCCTGCGAGCCATGCTAGCGTGTCCACTAGCCATGCATGGGGGGCACGTCTGTCAGTCAGCAGTATCACTCAGCAGTGGGGTCTCGTGGCCTGTTGCTTTAAACAAGCCAAAAAAAGCTGTGAAAGTCGCTGCTACCGACTCTGACAGTCTGATGCTCAGAGAGGTAAGCATGAGTAAACGAGACGCACACATGACAAATAACTTTAAAAAATTCAGATGTGAAACAACATTCAGCACCATTTTCCTGAGCCAGAGAAGCTGTTGTTGTGCTTACATGTACACACCCCAGGTTTATCCATGTGCGGTTTAACTGTTTTGCACATAAATATCTTTTTTAAGTTGTTAAACATGGTTGTAATACTGAAAATATATAAATATAAAATCAACCAAAATAAGTTTTATTATGCATCTAATGTATATATATATATACCAACAAGTAAATGCCCTTCAGTCAAGCCGAGTATGTTTTATTTGTGACACAGAAAATAAGTTTAACAAGCATACAATCTATTAAGAATGTAAGTCTGTTAACACGTTGGACAGAGGAAGTTTTGGCATTGGTGCTCTGTGTCAGCCTACATTTATGGATCAGTATCTGTAGGAGAATGTGGTACTGGTGCATCCCTATATATAACTGAAGCTCCGTTTGTACACCTTGTACATCTTACAGTTCAGTGAAACAGTAGAAGCCATATCACCCACTGCACTTCATGTCGTGTTGTATCATAGCCTGCTTTTGGTTTAGCGTTACAGAGAAGTATAACATTTACTTTTATAGAGCTACAAATGCAGTAAAGTGAATAAAACACTGATACTGTCAGCAATTCTGACCTCTGAAAAGAGCATTTCACATCAAATCACTCTTGAATTTGATTGCACAGGAATTTAGAAAACGCTGAAACCCTTTATTGGAGGTAGATGCTGAAAAGCGTTGTCCGTCTTTAGCTAGCACCGTGCGCCAGCGTAATGTTGTCTATTGCATGGTCCCAGAACAACATCATACGAGTTTTCACTTTCATTCCGGTGCCCCTCCCGCCCTTAATCTCTGTATCTATTAATATTTACTGATGGGAATCTCCTTTTTTGCAGGCAGAAGCCCAAATCGGTGCAGTCAGGCAGTGCATGGCCAGACTTAGCATGTGATATTCTCCCATCTCTCACATCAAAGCCTGTCGTTCTGCAGGGAGACTCCATAAAACCCCACCATCACTGCATCTGCAGCATCCGCATCATAGACACAGGGAGAGAATGTGTGTGTGGGTGTGGGTGTAGGAGAAAGAGTTTGTGTAGCTGAAAATGTGGAGGAACCCAAAATAGAAGCGTTCCCTTTTAAAAGCGCAGTGCGTCCCCCCACCCCCTTCCACCAACTCCCCCCAGTGCATTATTAATCCTGGCTTATTTATAACCCAATTTTTCACAGGCACACTCTGGGTTCTGTCACAGCTTGTCTTTAATCTCCACTGGGAGTGAAGAGGGGGGATGAAGGGTGAAGAACACGCGGGAGTAGACTGAGGAGAAGAGACATACAGAGAGAGATAGAGAGAGAGAGAGAGAGAGAGAGAGAGAGAAAGAGCTTGTGTCAGAAAGCTCCTCTCTCCCCTGGAGATGTAGGGGGAGCCATTTTGATACACACCTCAAAGCAAAAACGGAGATACATATATAGAGTGCCGTTGTTTCTTTTGTGTCGCTCCAGTCAGTGTGTTTAGATGTCGGGATGGCAGAGAAAATTCCAGATCGAGTGCTTGGCAACCTTGCTGAGAGAGAGTTTCCACTGGGGGCAAGTGCATAATACAGTACTATGCAAAAGTCAGAGAACAGCCAAAACGACCATTAAGTTATTAATTGTTGAGGAGATATTTCTGAGGAGAACAGATAGAAGAGAAACCACTTGCTCAAGAAAAGGGAACGTCCAAGGAAAGTAGGTGAAAGAAGAGGAGTTTCCAAACCTGGACTCTTAGAGCGGTTACAAAGAAAATGGAGAGGGAGGAGAAAATCAAGCTCCACTCTTGCTTCCAGATCTGGAACATCCACAGGTGTTTCTGTCCATCCTTCCACTGTGAGAGGACAACACTGTGGCTCTGAAAGGATGTGTAGCTGTCAAGAATAGACTAAAACGAGCCAATCAGAGAATGTCCTGGTGTTCCCAGAGTCCAGCCTCAACATCATTAAATGTGTTTGGCATTATGTGGATTCTGAGAAGCAGAACTTCTAAGCCTGAACTTCCTGCCCTATTCCTGAGGGCAGGGCTTCTGAAAAGAATGGAGGCTCTAATAATAAAGGTGTATAAAAGGCTAATATTATATTTAGTTGTTGAGGCTTTCTCTTAAATATGTTCTCTGTTAATTTTTCTGATGCGGATAAACGAATAACTAGCAGTGCAATAGGAATGGCTGGGATTTTGCGCACCCCTGGTACCCCCACTTAGACGGCTTGATACGTTATTCCCACCCACACTCTGAAAGTCCCTTTGACTTTGTCCAACATTGAAGACATGGGCGGCTCTGGTGGCCTCCAGGTTGGGTCGTGACCCTCTTGGCTGCTTGCCTTCTTCTCCTTTCTGCGATAACTGCTTGGCTGAGGCTCGTTGATTTCATCGATTACTTGGTCTGAATGGAAGCCCTCCATCTCCGTCAGCAGGAGTCTGAAAGGATCAGCTCATTTCTTTGCCAAATATGTGGTGGCAGCAGGTCAGCTGCACCACTGACCTGAAGCGTGGCCCTTTTAGAACCTTCCATATTCACTGTTAAAGTGGCTGAATGTGGTGTTCCACCCACAAGAGCGCTCGTAGCTACTCTTGGGAGGTTGGGCAAGCTTTACAGAGTGTTGGTAAAAATCCCAGAGAGGAGGCCAGTGGGTTTCAGCCACGACAAAGCAAATACGAAGCTGAACTTTGACTGAACTGGTATATTCTCTTATGTCTGCACAAGAAAGCAGCAAAAACGTAAACTGGTGAGTGAGATGTGGACAACCATCTTACTGTTAACTTGCAGGCTGACTTGTGAATGTTGCAAGTGAATGCTCCATACATTGCAGGAATCATATAGAGACTCGTGCACTTGGCAGAGTTCAGAACACAGCTCATCTCTCGCTGCTGCACATGGAGTGTCCTTTTGCTTTTTTCACTCTCCAAGCTCTCGCACTCACTGTAGCCTGAATCACTCTTTACCCACCATTCACAAGAGCTGTAAAAATCTAATATACTGCATGAGGAATTAACGGAAGTCCTCCAAACACTTTGGAGCTAGATTGGATGGCTAAAGTTTGACTTGTTTCTCCTTCCCACATCATCTGCATCTACATCTTCAGCAACTTCCGGATCCAGCTCCCGCCCTGGAAATATGTTTTACGATTGTGAAAATTGATGCTCAGAATTGGACTGGAAACAGTGTATTGTACATGCAGCTTTCGAGTACCTTTGGCTGTGCTGTCAGCAGTGTAGGCTACAAGTAGCGTGTGTTATTCCGGTTTATCCGGTATACCAGCTGAAAGTCTTCCTAAGGTATTAATTCTGACAGTACAGTTATACTGTTATGTCACAAGCAAGTGCAGATGATACACTTTCACTTCCTGTGTAGTGATCAGTCTGAAGCCATTTAGTGTAGCTTGTTGTTGAAGGAGTAAAGATCAAAAGCTGGCCTCTCTCTGACCTCTCACAGGGCACCTTTTTTAAATAACTGTCCCGACGTTGAGGGTGATCTAAACCGATCAGTTCTATGTATGTAAATATTCTGGTTTGACTGGAAGCAGTTTAGACTTCATAAGAAACTCTAAAATGTGAAACGCTTGGATTCTGGTTGAAATGTAAACACGTAATACGCAATAATGTTAAAAATGTGAGTTAGTTCTCTAGATGGCTGCCATTACCAGTATTGCGAGAGTGCTAAGTGTTGTTTTCCAGCAACCGCTCGACAGTTTCAGTTTCCTTTTTCTAAACGCTTTAGGTGGATATATTAAACTGTTTCTGCAAGTCTCTTAGCTTGGACTGTTCTGGTACTCACTTGAAGGAAAGTGAAAAATTATGAAATTAGAAATGTACAGTCAAAGCAGAAGTTAGAGCACGTTTGGTATTTATCCTAAAGCTAGGACAGTATTTATGAAGTTTGTCTAGGCTGTTTCTGTAATACTGAGAATGGGTAAGATAATGAACTGTTGTTCTGTAATTGCTTCTGTCTTAAAGTTTTATCTGAAGCGTCAAACCCCTTATTTGAGGGTAAGTAACATGCCTTATTGCTATCATGACATGTTAGATCATTGACTTTGTCCTGGATTGATAGAAAAGTATTAAATGAGTATAGTGGTGTCATAGTGAGTCAATCAGTGGATTAAACTCCCTAATTTCCCACCAAAATCGCTCCAGAAGGGCAGTCACAGACTCAACTGCTTTAGTGTTTGGTGCATCAGCTCTACAGCTATAAATTTCAAGGACAGTTTTCTTAAAAAAGTCAGAACTATTTATTTATTTATTTTTATTTTTTGCAGATTTACCGTCCTAAAAGCCTTCTGGTTCACCAAGTCATCTGGTGAACATTCCTGCATTGTTTCAGATTGCGGTATACTGTATATCACAGAACAGAATATATTGCTATGTCAGTCTTCTACTCTTTAGTCATGTTTAAAAAGCAACATTTGCATCTGTCAATATGGTGTTCAGCTTACTAACTTGCCCAGTGAAATTTCTCTACAGTTTCTGATTTTCTGCATTCTTTGATCTTCTACAGTTTTTTTTTTTTTTTGGTTAAAAATTGTTCTTATTAAAGGTGAACATCCCATAATATGACACTACAAAAATTGGTTCACTTAAGAATCCAAACTAATTTTATAGTACACTATAACACCGTGTACTTTCAGAAACCTTAACTACACTGTGATATAAATTTGCCACCATACTCTACATGGTAGCTATTATATTAACGGGGAGATTTTTGCATTCAGGAAAGCGACTACAAAGAAGCACGTTGATGGGCGGAGCACGGATAGGCCAATTATGGCAGCACCTGAAAGACTTTGATATGGCACAACCATGAGGTTGCCAGATAAACAGTTTTTTGGAAGGTGTGCTGTCCACAGCCCTTCAGGCGGAATGGGGTTAGATCTATGCTGGATCAATGATGTTTGTCAATGAACTGCAATGTGGAACTAATGATGACGCACGTAAACTGCTGAATATGCAGAAGGTTGATGACATAATTCATTTTAGGGTGATTGAAACCTAGACAGCGAATCCTTCATCGATTTTTTTGGTCATTCTGGGTGATTGGTTTCCTGATTTTAGCCTCACAAACTGTGTTAATTCCCTGTTAATGCCCCACCTCCGATATAATACGCAGCACCTCGTGGTCGGCATTCCTGATGCTATTCTTAGGCACGTAAACCTGGACTGCCTCAAGACTATAGGCTCTGATTAAGACTTTGCCCTGCTCCTTGAAAGCAAATCTCCAACAAAGTGCTGCACAAGAGGTTTAGATTTGCCAGATAAATAGCGACACACACACACACACACGCATACACAAACACTAGCTTTAAAGCCAGAGGCTTGGTGAGTGGGGGATGGGGTTGGGAATGCTGGAAGAGTGTGTCTATTTTTAGCGCTCCCTGCGGGTGATTACAGTAATCTAGGCACTAAGATATAATCTGATGAGGACTTAATCTGGGCTCTGTGGTGCTCCCTGGCTCGCTCCCAGAACATCCTCTCTTTCATTGATTAGCCCTAGTTGGCTTCTTTATCCAGAAATCTGCCCCTTCTTACCCTCCCATCTATTCCACACCTCCTCCTTTTCCCCGATCTGTGCCGTTCTGTCCGCTTCTACCCAGAAACCTCTCCCAAGTGTTACGCAATCCCTCCATTTATCTTTAATGAGGAGGTAGCTCTCCTCTCTCTGCCTGGCTTCCTCTGCTATTTTCGTCTTCGCAGGTTGCAAAGCTGTAACCTGCATTTTCTAACCCCCCCCCACAACCCTCGCTCTCTCTATCTCTCGTCCTCCCTCCCTTCCTCTATCTCCCTCTTTTTGCATGCTAACTGTTTCAGTAGAGATGACATCCCTTTCTGAAGACTGCTTGCACCAGTACCTGAACACCACCCGTCCCACGCTTGGCATCGTAATCTGTTTGTTGTGTGTTATGAAACGTTGTAAATTGATCAAACGTGAAGGCTCTTGGTCGATGGAGGGGTTTCAAGTGATAGTTTTCCCCTTTAGGAAGTGAGTGGTGTCTGAAGTTTGCTTCTCCAGGATTTACAAGGCCATTGTAACAAAAATACGGACTTCAGGCTTCAAACTGGCGGGTGTTGGTGTTTTCAGTTATGCTGTCATAATTTGGTTAACATGTAATGCACAACATAATGTTCTCCAGTTTATGATCTTCTTCTTTTAGCCTTTTCTTTCTTCTTCTTCTTCTTCTTCTTCTTGGTCGAGAGGTTTTTGTCTGCAAACTAGTCCCGCAGCTTTTCAAGATATCGACACCATTCCACCTCCGAAATGTTCGGTCTGTCAGGGAATGTTGTGGTTGCATACAGTTTTATGATCCATGTTATCATTTTCGGAAAAACTCCACACGCCTACCTACTGTACTTCTGCTTGACTGACAGACACTGTTTCTCAGGGCAGACCCCCAAGCACGAATTCAATGTTGGTCTGACTCGCACTCGTCTGTGTGTGTTTTTTTAATTTCATCCCTTGTGTCTTCCATAGAGTCCCATTTATATTTTGACTTTCCCAAACTCTATTATTTCCTTTAACCTACAGCCAGCAAACCGCATCCACAGCCATACTGACCCGCACTCCTTTATGTGTCGTTTATTCATCCCTCATTCCTCCCCTAGCAACCACAGCCCAGCAACAGCCTAGCAGAAAATGGGAACCATTTAAGCTGTGCGGCCATTCTCGTTTTTTTCTAGGCTTTTCTAGGTTTTATTGCCCAATGGTAGTTTTACCAGTATGGATATTGTACTGTTGAGTATTGCCAGATTTCTATTTTGATCTAATATTTATCCTTGATAAACTGCTAAGCTTTAAAACAGAGCTGTTCTTAATCGGAGCGCTTTACTTTTAGCCTCTGAAGGTTGGCTGTCAAGCTAAAACTACCCAAACACTCTTCTGTCCCCGGGAAGCACTACACAGAACCAACCAAACCAGTTCTTTGTGTGCAAATGGTCTGACTCCATAAAATAGAAGCAATTTAAACTTGTGAACATGTGAAAATCCCAGGATTCCTGGACATTTCGAATGGATTTTTTCAGGCAAACCAAAAACTTGGAGAATCCAGGGAGGGTAAGCCTGTGTTGATTCAGGTCTCCGGTTTGCACAGCGCCAGTTGCTGGAGTATCAGCATCTTTTCCTTTAGCCTTGTTGTTCCAGGGTGAACCTGTGGAGGCAAACTTGCTAGGAGTTCAGTCCAAACGAGAAGAGGAAGCAGAGACATTAGAGGGGAATCATGTTGAGCCTACCGGTTGTGGTGGCTGCCCCCACTCTGAGCAACAATATCAGGTTGTCTCTGAGGTTGTCCGTGCTTGTTTGCGGGGAGCGTGCATGTGTGCGAGTGGGTGCATCCATAATCACAGAAGCCTTCCCCTGCCACTTGAGTTTGCCATGTGGCGAGGCTCTAACTGGATTTCCTCTCTCTGCATATAGTCCACTGAGCTGTGGAAATACCCTTGGCCTGGTCTCCTAGATACCCAACCTCCTGAGCCACACTCTTAATCATACACAACAGCCTCCTCCTCTTTCTCTCCTCTTTTTTTTTTTTTTTCATCTTGTCTCTTCCTCCCTCCCTCAAGTTAAAAACAGGGCAGAGAGAAATAACTACCGGTTTGCTTAATCTAGAGTCTTTTATTTAACACAAGGATGGTTTCCTGGTTTGGGGCCGGTTTTCTGGCGAACATTGGTAACACGTGCGCTTGTAGATAAACTTTCCTGCTCCGCTTTAGTTATTAGCGTCTCAGAGAGGCTTGAGTTTCAGCTGTTTACCCAGTGCTGCTTTTGTGAAGGCTGATGCGTTGTATTATACGCACTGCATACATGCAGTTGGGAGAACATCAAACAGCATGGACTACTGCGAGATTCTGAGCTTCGTCGGAAGTGTGTCTGCCGTCCTCATCAACACCTGTGTGGTGTTTTCCATTGTGTTTTCCTTCACACAGTAAAGGGTTCACAGAGACTAATCACTGACTGCTTCACTTCTGCAAATCTCATTGGACTATTCAGAGTTTGTTTAGAACAGAAAACCTCTGTCTGAGTGTAAAAGTGGCCTACTTACAGTATGTAATATGATTCTTGCTTGTTTGGAGTTATTTGATATGTTTACCTCTGTGAAGGAATAGTTTGTCGGAAAGTCACTTTCCACATTCACACAGTTTTAAACTCCCAATCTAGTCGATCCACCTACATATGTTTGCTTCTACAATTTCAGCGCTGCAGCTGTGAGACTAATGTCGCTAACAAGTAATGGAAGCTTAAACCTCATGCCTAAATCTACATGAACGGATAAAAGTACAGACTAAATTCAGGAGTCGTTTATTGTTTCTAGCTGTGCATTTTACTTTTGTTCTTATTTATAGATAACAGTGTTTCATACGATTTCGGAAACCACATAGTGTTTGATGATTCGGCCATGCGCTTGCCAGATGCTAAAAAGCATCCGCTACTTGTTAGCAGTATTAACCTCAGTGCAAAACTAAAGAAGCAAACTTCAGAAACCAAACAGGTCTCATTCGGGGGAAACTGTGGTTGCTTTGTTAAACTATTCCCTTCAACTAGCCTGAAGCGTTGAGGTGTCTACTGTGGAGGTTCATTCATAGACAGCTCCGGGGAGGTGCCAAGGGAAATCTGGGCTAAGCTCATCAAGTTGGTAGGAAGAGTGACCTCGGCTTTGACCGTGCTCTGACGTCAAAGGCTCGTCGGAGTCAGCCAGGGCCCAGGCTGCAGAGGGCCGGGGGTTATATTTAGCATTTTCTTGGCCTATAGAAGGAATGGGTTAATCTAATCTCGGAGTAAGCCGAACGCTTCCGTCGCATCGCCGTGTTGGTAAACTGTGGCCGGTGAGGTGTTGTTGGAGCTGAGTGACGGCTGGGTTAATGTGTTCTCAGCAGTGCTCCTGGTTTGGAGGGGGTTGCTGTTCTTAGCTGCTTGGCCTCACACCTGAGACCCCCGCAGACTGCAGAAGAGCATCGGTGCACATCCATGAGCTTGTGTGATATGCCTATGACGTGTAGCAGAATGCAACTGCAGTGTCTGAATTTGTGCTGCCTAGCTTTGTCCGTTGTGTGATAGGGTGACCATACATCCTCGTTTCCCAGGACATGTCCTTATTTTGGGACCTGAAAAACGCAGCTGGCCTTGATTTCTAAATTGTCAAAAATGTCAAGTATTTGGCATTGTTTGCATATTGACATTTGCTTTCTACGGTCTGCCCTGTGGCCTCATGCCGCCACAGTGTCCTTTTTTAACGAAAACCAAAGTGTAGTCACTCTCAGATGCTAGAACAGGTGGGATTTCTCCGGATAACCTAAGCCAAAAACTAAAGCCTACCCTATTGGTCCCTTAGGTCTTCCACTATTGTATAGGCAACTGTTTTGACTCGAAGATCAACTACAGAGGCAAAATCTTTATTTGGATGTGTCATCTTTCTAAATATATTTTTTTTTCATTTGCCCTACGTGTTTGAGCCAATGGCAAGAGTTGCAGCTCAGGTCAAAGTTGACTGAGAGTGCAACTGTGAAATCTTCACACGTATATCAGAGTGCCTTGTACTAGCTAATGTTGATAGCAAACCAACAGCAAACTTGGTGTTAAGCAAGCACAGGATAGTGTTTGATAGATCCTTTTGCTTATGCTGTACATACAGCAACAACTTTTAATCAACTTCAAATATCAATATCAGATCAAATATCTCCGGGAATGAGACATATATCCACACCTTCAGAATATTCCTTCTTTAGTTTGACTTTCAGAACCATCCAGACTAGTCCAGGCTGAAGACCGGCTCCTCGCATGTTGCTGTGCTAGAACATATGACTGTAGTCCTCTCATGCATTCATTCATTCATTCATTCATTTCTCTCAAGCCATTTTTAAAAGCCGATTACGTGAACAGTCTTTCATAAAAGAGAGATGGATAAACCAAAGAAAGCAACAACACCAAATACTGTGACTAGTCGTGATGAATTATTGGAAATGCCTGACAGTCCTAAAGAATGATAGCGCACTTTTGTTTTTTGTTGTGACTGCCTTTTTCCCCTTTTTCTTTTGTTTGGTTTGGCCGTAGAGATGCACCATTTTTTACTTTGATGGATTCTCGGGTCTTATGTCTCCTTGTGGGTACACTGTCTTCAACAGGAAGTGCTGTAAAAGGGCTTTGACATAACAGATTGTGATGAAATGGCTGATGGTGTGTTCTGAGCTAAATTGCTTGCTTGGAGGTTACTGGGTGCGCAAGACATTAGTCTGAGGGGTTTTGATTGAACCGTGTCCTGGCCTGCCTTCGTCTGATTTATCTCAGGGTGTCTCTGAGCGTGTTTTTTTTTTCTGCTCAGTTTATGCTATTACAAAAAAAAAAAACAGGCAGAGTGATGAGAATGGACATATGCGGAGTGATGAGAAAAGACAGATTGAAATCAAAGAGATGGAGGATGCTGCATGTGGTGTGAGAAACCCGCCAGATGTGGCAGTAGGTCAGTTTGCTTGGAAAGCTGACGCAGACTGTGTCATGGAAGAAAGCAACGCAGTGGTCAGCAGTTACAGAGGCACTAATTCACACTGGGGAAGGGAGACACCGCAGCCAAATGGGGCAGAGTGCTAACGGGTTACTGCACAGAGACTTCGAGCTCTGGTTTTCTCTCGGTACTGATCCATCAAACATGAGAAATCAGCAGTGTGTGCTGGATCAGATATCAGAGGGAATGAATCTGATCCAGTCCTTTAACAGATCCAGTCTGAAATACATACGCTCGCATTGTGTGATGTCGTGTTGTTAGCTGTGTGGTGCATCCTGTGGGGTTGTAGAGTGTCCGGGTCGTTCGGGTTGTGCGATTGTACAACAAGTAACTGCTGCATCGTTTAAGGTGGAACAGGACATTCGAGTTAGAAGCCGGCTTCAGCTTTTTAGTATTTCTCAAGTGATTTGTCTCTTTGTGTGCGTCTCATACTTCAGGTCTGTGACCAGACACGGCTGGTCCATGGCTTGTCTTCATTGTTCTGGTGGCTGTTTTAGGCAAACCCCAAAAGGCCGGTCATCACTTTACAGCAGGTGCCCCTAAAGCAGGTACCCCTAAAAGTGGACTACTTCAGATGCCGTGAATTGACTAGAAGTGATGGAGGTTAAAGGCTAAATGGCAAAACATCATCATGGTTTAGTTTGCTTGTATGTCGCATTGTCTGCGCTTATTTGTGGCATAGCGGTGTAAGATGAGGAACTGCTAATTCAAGTGGCGTCAGATCATTTCAGCAGCTGCTGTGCTACGTATGGAATGTATGTGTGGTATGGAAATGTATCAGTCGATTGTGTTGACCCCCGGGCTGAAGCATGGTGCCTAACGTATAGGACTGTCTGTCACGCTTCTGGGTTTCCCCAGCTCCGCCGCTCCCCCGCACTGAACTTCCCAGAGTGCATCACCTGATGACGTCACGCCCACATGTCTCCAGTCTCCCAATCATTCCCGCTCTAGGTCTCCTGAGTACTAGCACGCCTGTCTTTAATCAACCAGTCTGCATATAAGCCCCATACACACACACACACACACACACACACACACACACACACACACACACACACACACACACACACACACTCACTCACTCACTCACTCACTCACTCACTCACTCTCACTCACACTCTCTTTGCGAAGTTTTGCCAAACCCAGTTTGCAGTTCTGAGCGTTCTCTCCTGTGTTTTCTCGACTCTGGTTCTGACCCCTTTCGTTCCCTGACTACTGATCTCTTCCTTGTCCCTATTGGCTTTTCGTTCTGATCTACTCTCTGGCTCTCGACCTCCATCCGCTCTTCTGACCGCTCTCCCTGTTTTCTCCTTCTACTCTGGTTGCCTCGCTGACTGTCTACCCTGGTTCTTGACTCTGATCTGGCTTTCTCCCTTCATGTTTGGTCGTGTTTTGGTGCTGTGTTCAACTGCCCGATTGTTTAATAAAGCTCATCCGATCTTTAGCTCTGCGCGCGTCGGTCCCAGTTCTTTGTTTCTGACACTGTCCTTTTTCCTGTGGGTTAAAGAAAGGCTAAACAAATAAGACCGGCTTGCGCGCGCGTAGACCTGCTCATTATTACAGTGTGTTAGAATTTTCCTTTCTCATATGAGAAACAGATAAAAAGAGCAGTGAGGTAGCTGCCAGGTCATTTCCAGTGGCATGAGTGCCAGCTGGAGGCGCCTGCCAACAGTGTGGAGCCAGCAAAGCTCTCGGACCACTGGCTACTGTGGAGAGGGAAACTGACTGAGAACAGTTGCAGTGCCTAACCTAGGTGTGGGAGACCAGACAACTTGTTCTGATATTTTTGTTATTGTTTGTTTATTAAAAATGGTCAGAACTCAGAAATAAGATGCGCATTCTGTGTTTTGTTAAAGTGTTTTTTTTAATGTTGTGATATGTTGTGTCTTTATTGCTCATCCCTCCCCTTGAGCCCTTTTAATTCTGATATAATGCCTTGCGTAAGGATTTCAATACCAGTTCTAAATCAGAGCCAAAGCCGAAGAGCATGGAAGGGTTCACAGACCCTCAGTGCGACGGGGCATCCGGTAACATTGCGGCATTTGCAAGTTAGACGTTGTTACAGTAACGTGGGCCGACACAGGCAAATGTCATCCTAGTGTTAGCAGAAACTCTGTACACGGACTGCCTCCTGTCACACTCTCGCTAGCAATGGCCTTTTTCTTACATAACTTGCTCTAAGCAAGCAGGTCGATTCCTGTTTAAAGCCGTGCTCTGAAAACAGTGGTGTGGTCTGGTCTCTGTGTAGTGGTCTGTAGGGCTGAAACACTAATGGTGTTGAAACATATTGAAATAACTATTTAAGAGAGCGCAATTCGGGAAGGCTGAGTTAGGCCAGTCAGAGGCAACCAAACCTCCATGTGTTGTGACATCACAACCATAATCACTAGCACACTGTATTCAGGGGTCAAGCCTCAGGCTAGAAAAGGTGGATATTCTTGTCTGTTTGGTCAGCAACAAAAAGCCTGAACTTTAATGTATAGAAAATAATCTCAATTTAAATTTACAATGTTTACATTCGCAATATTAGTCAGAAAAATCACAATTCAATATTTTCCCCAAATTGTTCAGCCCTAGCAGTCTGTGTACTGTGACTAGCAAGACTAGCCCAGATTCTGCATATCAATATAACTAACAACATAAATGGACCTAGCAGAAGTTCTTTGTAATGCTCACATGAAAACCTGACTGTTCATGACTGTTCAGAATTGTTTCATTTATTGTGTCGTAATTTCATATGCAGTGAGAGCTACAGTGAAATATGTACTTTATAGTGCATTTGGGTGATTATTGTTAATTTATGAACTTCCGGTTTAGTGTGGCTGGTGTAGTCGTAAACTCTGTAAGCTGTAAACTCACGTTTACTCTGGTGAAAACTGCCTTTTACCCCAGTTTAATTTGAAATCTGGCACTGGAGTCACCCGCTCTGCGGGTTCATGAAGCACACTCTTGTGAGATAACCAAGACATAATCAGCATATGGGTTCAGAAGCAGCCAAAAGAATGTTTAATTTGTTTGGTCAAAAAAACTATTTGTATCAACGTATGTAACAGAAAAAGATTAAAGAGGTCTAAAGAGAGCTAAAATCTGTTTTATCAACACTTCACAACCTGCGCCGAGAATGTAGTACAGAAAATTTTTTCCAGGCTTGGACGTTTGAGATGCTGTTTAAAAGTATTTCAGATTCAATCATTTTGGACAGTTGATAATTACAGCATATGATTGTTTATTTTTGGTATAGGTCCATTTTAGACCGAACTGTGATAAATTTGAAAAAAAAAACATCATGATGTGATTTGGGGTCAGGCTTGGTTAAACCTCACTCTGATACCATGTGTACTTGTTGTGAGCAAAATCGTTTTGTTGTTGTTGTTGAAGTAAACAATGTAACTGGTCAGTCCCAGCTGGCGTATGATACCCATTGTTCATATGATAACTTTCAGTGACGGTCCGTTGCCAGTAACCACCCGAGCGCCAGAACTGTTAGTTATGTGACAGTTTTCCCGCTTGCCGAAGGCCGTCCTAATGCCAGTATGAAATGCTGTGCTCCTTCTGCCTCTTACAGACTGTTGTGCAATAAGCATCTAACTTATGACCTTTCTTTCTTTCGCAGCAGTGGAGGTGAAGAGCTCACTGTCCTCTGGCATGCAGAGTCCAGTGGGGGGAGGAGGTGGTGAGCAAGGTGGAGGTGGTGGAGGAGGAGGAGGAGGAGGAGGGCCGGTGGACCTGCGGACGGAGCTGCGGACAGACCCTCGGCTGGGCGCTCTCAGCGGTGTGGAACAGCAGCTTCAGCATGAGCTGCTCCTGTTAAAGCAGCAGCAGGAGCTTCAGAAGCAGTTGCTCTTCGCTGAGTTCCAGAAGCAGCATGAGGTCCTTACCCGCCAACATGAGGTCCAGCTACAAGAGCACCTCAAGGTACCCGTATGGGGACGGGCATAAGTGTGTGTGTGTGTGTTACATCGGTCTTTAGTTGTCACATCAGTGGTATGCAGTTAAGTTAGTATGGCAATATCATATTCACCTATACCATAGTTCTGTTGTGGTTGGGGGAGGGGAGTTGGACTTAACTGTTTTTGTTTTGGCCCATCTGTGTTGCAGTTTTTGATGTATATAATAGGGATGTGCACGGCCAGTTGTGGACTCCGTATCCGTATGAGTTGCTGGTGTGTTAAAAGCACTGTTTGAATATTCTTTGCACTCATTGGCGGAAAGACAGACAAAACATATGTACCGACGGTTCAGTGAGACACCGATTTTGTTTTATTGCTAATAGTGACCGTTTTATAGTTGTTATACTGTGCTATCCTGAAACATGAGTGCGTGAACTCAAGTGACCAAGGCTGGTGGCTTGTTCAGGACGCGACTGAGAAAGCTGAGATGGCCCGGCTTTTATCAGTAAATAGGCCAGGGGCTGAAGTTCGGTCCAGAAACGATTAAAATACATGTCCTATGTAAATATATATGTCCACTGCACACCTGTAAGGGGCACCTGTAAATCTCCATCAGTGTCCCATGTCACCGCTTAGCTGTAGGTTTAGCTTGCAAGCTCCTATTGATTCCTTTGTTGTGTTGTATATATATATTCCCAAGTTATTGTGGAACACCAGTGTCACCTAAAAAGAGTAAATCCACAGCTCAGTATTGATATCAGAGCATTTTGGCATTATTTCTCCCTGCGGTTCACCAGATATCCGTTCGTGAATCCTTACAGATACTCGGAATATCAAAACTAGTTGGAATGCCATACCCTAGGTAAATAACATGATCTCGGTTTAATAATCAGCACGGCCCGAGTTGATATTGGTAAAGAAGAATAAGCCATCACGCAGGCCTAGTGGGTGGATGGATGTTTTAGAGGGAGAGAGAGAGGCACAGAAGGAAGGATAGAGCATATAATCAGGTTTCAGCCGGTTGTGTTTGTATGTGTGTGTGTACAGGTCTTTGGGGTATGCAGTTTGGCCTGACGTGTGTATTAGGGGCGTTATGACGTGGTTGATATGCGCTCTGTTTGACCTCTTTACCTTTGCCTCCTGGCTGTGTGTGTGTGTGCAGCAGCAGCAGGAGCTGCTGGCGGTGAAGCGTCAGCAGGAGCTGGAACAGAAGAGGAAGCTGGAGCAGCAGAGGCACGAAGAGCTGGAGAAACAGAGGCTGGAGCAGCAGCTCATCATGCTCCGCAACAAGGAGAAAGGCAAAGAGAGTATGCAGAACACATGCACCACAGCATCTATATATAGCAACCCTAACATACAGGGCTAGTGCACATTCAGCATGATGCTTGGGGGTGCACAATGTCATCGGAATCATATCAGTACTGGGAGATATTTGCTTTTAGATTTCATACCCATATTTGGCGACTTATTTGGTTTATAGACGTGCAGAATGTTTAGGCCACACGGGTTTTACATTAAAATATAATATTTTATTTATTCTACTTCATTTATAGCCTGATAGAAATATATGTTCTCCTTGGCTGTAATGCTTGTGTATTGACATCTGTAACATCAGCCCAAAATTCCCATATGGATACATCCCTAACAAAGTTAATGTGCCAGTGTTGCTGGCTACAATTCATCTAAATGCAAGAACACAGAGAACCCAGCAGCCCCAACACACAATACCTTCACACATGTTCTTACTCTGACGTTCTCTTCCTCATATGACTCGTCCCGTTCTCTCATGTGCAGTATTAACACAGTAGTTTGGTGAATATTTGATTTTGTAGTTTTTGAGCTATATGGCTCAGCAAACATTCTGCGGTTGTATTCTGTATGTAACTGCTGGGCTTGTTTGGTTGTAGATTCAAGTACTAGTTCCAGCTTAATTCTTTTTTAGTAAAATTGGAAATGAATAACGATTCAGAATGTTTTGATCACAACCAGCAGATAACGGATCTTTCCCCATAAGCTTCTGTTTCTTGTTAGCTATGTTAACCTCAAAGCTCCACCACAAAACTAAAGAAGCAAGCGAGATGTAAATGTTGAGTCAGCAAGAGTTAAAAGCTATATAGTAACTAACTAACTAATAGGGATGCACCGATCCAGTATTAGGATCAGATATCGGTTCCAGTTTTAACAATATTAGCTGAATCCCCACTTTAATTTGTTTGCGATGTGTGCTATACCGTCCATAGCATGTTTGCAGGGTGCCTGTAGACTTGACTTATGAACAGGAACTACAACATGGAGCGAGCCAGAGAATAAGTTGTATGGAGGTATTTTGCTTTACAAGTTTAGTAAAGTGTTATTTATGTCAGTATACGGTTTATTAATTCAGAAATGGTATCGGATTAATATCAGGTATCAACCGATATGCAAAGTTTATGTATCGGTGCTGGTATCGGAACTGGAAAAGTTGGATCGGTGCATCCCTACTAATTAATCATTTGTTCGCTTTTCTAAGCTGCCTGAAAAGCCTCGTCGGAATTCCAGCCGTTTTCCTTTGTTACAAGATGATGTAATTTCATAACACAATCGTTATTGCCCGCCTACCAGGAAGTCTGCAACGCCCTCACGCTACCACCTTATCTTATTAGGTCTTATTATTTGGGGTTAAGAGCTCTAATGGAGTGGTGAATTCCGATATACAGTAGGAGAAAAATAGTGTGTTTGGGAAATAAATAAATTCCTGAACACAGAAAATGAGTGTAATAGATCTGCTTTAACAGTTTCATTACTCCTAAGACTCCTAAATCTTACTTGTAGTAATATAGTCTCTAAGTGGCGTTCCTCCCCGAGAGCCCTGTTCTCTCCTAATGGTTTTCTCCATTAAGAATCTAATCAGTAAAAAAACAGCAGCAGGTTGCATAATGGAAGCGGAGCCGGCGCGTTCTGGCTATGAATAGACAGCAGTACGTCAGCGTGGTAAATCAAATTATGGTTTTACATTAAGAGATGTTTCAGGAACAAATGCTTTCACACTGTAGATGAATTCAACAGCTGTGTGACCATTGCGCATGACGTAATCCACTCAGTGGATTATGAATGAGCCGGGGTGTGCAGTTCATGGCCAAGAAGCGCACCATTAGCTCAGCTATCCTGCTGTTTGGAATGGATAACGCAGACACGTTCATTCTGAAGGGTGAAGACACAAGTTTCAGGCCTTTCGTGTAAAACCTCATCTGTATAAATAAAATACTGATTTCAGTGGAAAGTGAGCAGCACATATGAAACTGGTGCTCTGTGCTTGCCTCAGCTGTAATTGTCCAATCAAGACATGAAGTCTTGCTTTAGTTTTGCGCTGGCACTTGGAGTCTAATAGCTAGCACGTAATGGAAGTTTGTACTTCACCAATTAGCCTCATGCAAGCTGTAGGGCTCCTGCTTTGTTAAGCAGTCTTAAATAGACTTGTTTATGTGGTTGTGATACTATCAGAAATGATATTATCCATAAAAATGGACAAAACATTCAGAATTCAGGTCATTAGTGCTGATGCGAAGTTGTTTCCCTACTTTTGGCTTAAAACTGCTGGTACTGTGTCCGCTCCATCAGGTGCCATTGCCAGCACTGAGGTCAAGCTGAAGCTCCAGGAGTTCCTGCTGAGCAAAAAGGAACCCCCCTCTGGTGGACTCAACCATTCCTTCCCCCAGAAGTGCTGGTGAGTGGCGCATTACACACCCCTTATCACCCAGACTGGGTAAAACCTAGAATAAGGCTAGTCTGGGATTAGGGAGCTGCATGAACGGAAATTCTTGTCTGCAAATACTTTATAGCCCTTTGTTAAGCATAGGCTGAGTCTTAGAAATAGGATCATGTTTTGTCCGAAGTACGTGCCTCGGGCTGGTAGGAAGGTCAGCTGGTTGGTTATAAACTACTTGTATTGGTGTTAGGGAGTTGGTGAGTGATGGCTAATGTGCTTTCTGGTTGTGCATGGTATTTGTAGCAGGCAGGCTGAGGGCTGAATAGGGAGTGTTTTTGTGTTTTTGTTTTCAAGCTAAAAACGTCCTCACTATGTAGGAAAATCAGAGAAAACAGAAAACAGGTTACACCTGTAAAAAGCACAGCAAAATGGTCCTAGCAGGGTGCTTTCGGCAGGTTGTCAAATCTGAAGCTGCTTGTTTCAGTTTCTTAAACCAAAAGGGTAAAACCCTTTATTTGTGGTTATAAAGGTGAAATATTATTATGTGTAGATACTTAAATACATACAGTAATCTGTATGGGACAAACTGTAAACACAGTACTGTGTTAATTTATTTATTTCTAACTGTGTACATGTATTTAACATCCACTCAAAACAGCCATTATCTACAATTTATTCATTTTCATGAGTGAGTTCAACATCAATACAAGACATAGAGAGTGGGACCACCAAAACGGTCCCCATCACATTAACAGCATTAAAGCTTCATCTTTGGGAAAGATTAGAAAATCAAACTCCACTCTTGCTTCAGATCTGAGAAAATTCACAGGTGTTTCTGTCCATCCTTCCACTGTAAGAAAACAACTCAATGCCACAGTCGTGTAGCTGTGAAGAAGCTGTTACTGAGAAAAGGAAAGAAGAAAACCTAATGAAGACAATAATAGTGCTCTCAGAACAATGGACAGGCTGCCCTCCCCTCTGAGTCCAGACCTCAGAGTCACAGTGTTTAGGATGTCTTTTATGGTGAGAAGCACAAAATACATCCAACTTCTACGACTGAACTTTGGAGGTGTGGAAATATATTGAAAAACTAATATAAAAAAAAACGAACAACAAAAATTGTAATAAAGGCGAAAGTTGGACATAATGCAGCATAATGGAGATGTTGATATTTTATTTAATAGTTGAAATTTATGATGCAAAATGATGCATGATGCAGAAAACAGATAGTTTGTACTTAATGTCCGTTTTGGCTGGAAATGACTGCATATGAATAAAAGTGTCTATATAATACATATGGCACATGAGTATGACCCCCACATCCTGACATAGTATAACAGCAAATCTGTGTGTGTGTGTGTGTGTGTGTGTGTGTGTGTGTGTGTGTGTTTATGTCTGCAGGGGTGCCCACCACACGTCTCTAGACCAGAGTTCCCCTCCACAGAGCAACACCCCAGGCACCCCACCGTCTTACAAACTCCCCCCACTGCTGGGGGCCTACGAGGGCAAAGATGACTTCCCTCTCCGCAAGACTGGTAAGTACAACTCACTGCGTTCCTAGTGTGTGTGTGTCGGGGGGGGGGGCCTCATAGGGGACCACAAGCTAGTCCCCAACAATGTAAATCATTTCATTTTAAGATCAGGGTAAGGTTCAGGTGAAGGTCAGGGTAATTTGTGGTGTCTGTCTAGTGTTTCACTCTACACTGTATATTTGATGAGTGATTTTAAACTTTGGAGATAAATGTAATTTTTGTTCCTCATAACAACATAACAACATAAAATCCTTTTTTAATTAAGATATTGTTTCTTTAAAATGCAGGCATTCAAATGGAAGCAATGTTGGAATGATCCTCCGTAGTAGGGAGAATTGTAACATGATTGATAAAGCATGCTTCCATTGCTGTAATATGGTTTTGGTTCCTTCGTGGGCGTATAGTGTTTGGTGCTACATGTTGGTTTTGGTGGATGTTTTGCTGAAGGCACTACTGCACTGTGTTTTGCGTTTTCATGGATGTTAACTTGCTTTGCTCCTGGGGGGCGTCTACAGGTGTGAGTCAGAATGAGTCATCACAGCAGCAGCCGACCCACACGCACACACGCACACACACACACACGCCTAGTGGTCATGTTTTTTCTTCTCAAATAGCTATCAGCTGTACTCAAACACACCCACACATTATCTACGTATGTTCCCACACATGCAACATGTACACACACACAAGCTATCTGCTCTTCAGCATTCACTCATATCAGCTCCATTTACTTAAGTAAACCACACGCACGCAGTGTATTCTCACAGTGTCCTGGGTGTTAGCGCTCCACAATACACACAAACTGAGTGAACTTTGGAGGCATGGAAAATGTCCCTGCAGTTTTCTTTAAAGAAGTTAAAGCAGGTCTCCTGAAACATACGAAAGAGTGGATACACAAAATACAAATATTTAGCTGTTGAGACTTCTGTGTAATTTTCTCTTATATATAAGGTTTCTTGTTTTTTTTCCTTGCTGCTAAAAATAAAGAACTTCTGCCCATTTATACTGGTGTCATTTGCATAGAAGTTGATCTGCCTTCATTTTACCAGAGTATTTTAAAAAAACAAAAACAGAATACAACGAAATTTTGACCAAAAAGTGTCGGTTTTCGGACCTAAAAAGGCTAAAATATTTGGATGTGAATAAACCCAAAAGATTACCTTGCTCAATGAGATAACACCTAACAAATCTTTTAAATGATAATGAAAATGAGAAACCGTGTTTAAAACCCTGTTTGTTTTCTTCGCTCTCCTGCACCAGCCAGCAGGGACGCATTCAAACAGCTTGAGCTACAGCAGATCAGCAGTGAAAGAAAGTTGGCTATGTGGAGCTATTTCACAGTTTCTGGGAAGGAAATTAAACAAGAGGTTTAGAATTATTGTTCATGTATCATTAGAGGGCACAGTGCTCAAGAACGTTTCCCGGTGCATCCCATAGAATACTGAACATTACTTAACTTTCAACCTGCTCATTTGCATGTGGGTGGCTCTATGCCACTTTTTCATATCTGATACTGCGTCCTTGAGTATCTCTCAATACTGATACCAATACGGTCTTTTTCCCCCTCCCTTAAATAACCAAGCTGTTAATAATACAGTACGTGTCTGGATACGCTTTGCTTAACCTAGTCATCAGAATAACATCAGGCTTAAACGGTGAAACACATGTTCTCCTCCACTAAAAGAAGAAGTATAACCCACATAACACAGCTGTTTCATTTTCACACACAGTATTTCTAGCATCATTTCTGATTGGTCAGCACCATCAAACATTCACAGCGAGATTTAAAGTACAACTTGGTGCATTTACATGATAGTTGAGTGTAACAGATCGTATCGGATTGTAGTTTTTTTCCTTCCGATATCTGACCTAATGGTTTTTAGCCAGTACTGGACCGGTGCCAAAATCAAGTATCGTATCGGCACAGCCCTATTTGCATGTTGCAGTTCTCTGCAAAATCAACCTCACAAAGGTCAAAATCATAACAATAATAAATGCACAATGTGTTATTCGGCCTTACACTGCATGCTCAGGGTTCAGGTTTCAGGCTGAAACTGGAGTAAACCTCTTAAGTGTAGACTTACTACAATCTACTCCCATTCCACTAACACACAGCTCCAAGCCTCTTACGTAATCTGCCTTCATCACACGTGTTTGTGTTTCCATTGGCTGTCTGATCCCTCACCTCAAACGCTTTTTTATTTTAATCAAATTAAACCCATACTAAAGCCACTGATAGCATTAGGCCAAAAGTCCATCGCGCTCCATATACTCGCTCAGGCTGTGACGCACAGACAGACCCATAAAACAAGACGCACACAGAGACGCTACTTTTACTTAATTGCCCCAATTTCAGCTTTTATTCTTACCAGCCAAATCCTCTTTTAGTACCATTAATTTAATTTGACTTATCTTCTCCCGCATCTGCGCTCAGTGCTAAAAACAGCAACCTATGTCTGTCTGTGTTTGTATCTGGGCTGACACAGGGGGGCAAAGGCAGCCTCACTTGGTAGCCAGGCCCAGATTCTTAATGTTGAAGAAAAGGAGTCTTCTGCCGTGCGTAAAAATGACATGTCGTAAAAAAAAAAAATTTCTGCAGGACGAAACCAAATGCATCGTGTTCTTTGCATCTTGATACTTTGTGTTCACCTTAAACAAATAAAAGTGGTTAGCTAAACCGTTTGATCACCAATTTTTGGTAACCGCTTCACTACAGCAGTGTTTACATGTCTGAGTGCAGCCATCGGTTGTAATAAGCCTCTTTTCTTTTCAAAGCCAACATGTAAACACAGCATTAGACGGCTGAACTGTTTCTACAGATTGTTGGAATTTAGCTGAGCTGTGCTTGTTCTTAGTGTAGCCTACTACTTACTTAGCAAGCGAGCTAGGTAAGTAGTAAACGAAGTTCAGAAGAATTCAGCCTGTCGCCCCAAACATGTACCCATATCAGTTATTAACCAGCTACAGTATTCTGTCGGTTATTGTTGTACAAGTATAGTGTGGTGTCTCTCTCTGGAAGCTGCAGTGAAGTAGGCTAATTGATGGCTGTCAAACTCTCCATTTCCAGTTTTCGTAGTAGCCCCCCAATCTGTATCTAGCCCCCCCAAACCAAAAATAAAAATCTGAGTATATATTTGTGTATTTGTGTAGCAAACTCATGGTAGCTGTCCATGGTCCTGATAGACGTAAGCGATTGGTCTGCTAGCTCATGTGCTGGTCTCATCGCTAACTGCTCTCTGTTGTTTTCCTTTCTCTTTCACTCTCTCTTGCTCTCTCTCTCAGCCTCCGAGCCCAATCTGAAGGTGCGCTCCCGATTAAAACAGAAGGTGGCCGAAAGGAGGAGCAGTCCGTTGCTCCGCCGCAAAGACGGCACTGTCATCAGCACCTTCAAGAAAAGAGCCATCGAGATCTCAGGTAACATATAAACGGCTGCAGTGGCAAACAAATCGTTTGGCGAAACGTGAGTTTTGCAAGTGTAGTCGATCGTACCAAGCATGTTTGGTGTCTGAAAGTTGCCTCATAGTTTGGGAGCAGGGGTAACTAACAAGTGATGGAAGCTTATAGACACCAGTTTAGCACCTCGCACAGTGAATGGCTCAACCATCTCAATGTTAATTGGTATAAGCTTCCATTACTTGTTATCTGCGTTAGTGTTGTTTGACTGACTGCATTTGGTCTACGGGCGAAATAGTGTAAATCTGATTACTGCTTTATAATTATTGCTTTAAGGATTACCATTCAAAGTGCATAAATTACAGTATCTTTTATTTGTGAGCATTAGGAGCTCCCCCTAGGCCACGACTGGGGGTGGAGGTACTCCGAATTATTTGCGGGTTTTGTATTAGTAATTTTTTCCTTTTTTACTTTAGGGGTAGGTACAAGATGGTAGGGTAGATTTGGATCCATTTAACCTTTTTTTTTGTTGTTATTCCAACTATGATGTTCTGTGTTCAAAT
Organism: Semaprochilodus insignis; assembly: GCA_034552555.1. Lineage (NCBI taxonomy): Eukaryota > Metazoa > Chordata > Actinopteri > Characiformes > Prochilodontidae > Semaprochilodus > Semaprochilodus insignis. Next base: position 38,894,126 of record CM067475.1, on the reverse strand, counting down.
TTGTGGCGTTCAGCCTGTGTTGCTGCGATATTCGGTTCTCCAGTGGCACAACAGTCTAAAACTTTGCCCTGTCAGTGTGAGTTTCTGCCGTTTAACCCTGGTAATGCCAATACGTTACACTCTCTGCAATATCTGAAAGTATGAGTCATCAAAATCAGCCAGGCCCTCATTTAGAGATATCTAGCCAGAGCATCAAGTGTTTGTTACTGCACCAGTTTGGCAATGTAGAAGGCTTTTTTATATAAATATAGCATTCTGTATATCTCCTAATGCAATATAAAAAGCCCCTCACTGTGAATGCAGGCTCAGCTGGGTTGTTAAATAGCAACACCATAGCTCACACTAGCAGACCGGTTGTAATGAATAACTTGTGCATTATCTGTGTGTGTGTGTGTGTGTGTGTGTGTCACTTCAGTGGCGTACGTGAATAGCGAGTGGTGACTGGAGAGTAGGTCCTGCTGTTGACACGGCCCTGACCCCATCCGGTTCATCGTTAATGCGGACGCCTGAGCTCAGAGAGGCTAAGAATAGCTCTTTAAGAGGGTGTAGCTTTAATGGTGGCCTGCAGGAACACTGTCCATGCTGTGACAGACGTGTTTTGATGAAATGGAGCGTGTTAGTCCTTAGTCTACTCTATTCAGATAAAGAAAGAAACTGCTTATGTAGGCCAGGCCCGGCAAGGGGCATGAAACTCATAAATTTAACCTAGAGCCCGAACCTTACAGGCTGATATCGGTCATTTTAATGCAGTGTTTCAAATGCTGGTCATCACACACACACATTCAAAGAGTTTGAGCAGCAGCGGATCAACAGTAAAGCACTGAAGTACTCAGCAGCTGCGTCCTATATGGTCTTCATCATACTTTGCTGCATGCAGCTTCACAAGTTTCTTTAAAGCATGCGTAATATGAAGTAACTCTGTCTTGGAAATTCTGTTGTTTATTTCTGGTTTTGAGAGTTATTACTGCAAACACAAGCTGTATTGCCTCTTCCATTACAAGTGTCATTTAAGGCCCACCCTACCTATGAACGTCTGCCAGCATAGGAAAAACTGATAAAGGCTACTGGACAGCTATGAGTTGATGGTTTTTCAAGTCTCTGCTCTCCAAATAAATATTTTTCTCCCATGGAAAAGAATTTTAAAAAGTTTGAACCCTCTTATGTGGTACACAGCTTACTTATAAGTATGTATTAAATGCATACATATCTTCAAACTGCCTGCTGCCGTTTTAGCTGTGCACAAAACATTGTTTTGTTCGTTTTCGTGCACGTCAGTATGTCATACAGTGACGGAAACCACATAAGCAAGGCTATTTGATGTTACTTAACAACTCAGGCATGCAGGTTGCATGACGCTTGCAGGAAGCTCCAGTGCAAAACTAAAGAAGCTAACCTTAGACACCATACGCATCTTCGCTGGCTGATGATATCAAGGTTAAGGAGGAAACTGGGCCATTTTGATTTGATTGATATAAAGAGCAAGAGCGTGCCCCTGGTCAACCAGTGAATCAGTATGCACTTACTTCCACGTATGATGTGTACAATGTTAAATTTTGCCCTGGTTTCGTCTAGCGTGGTTAGCACGGATGCATCCCAGTAAAGACAAGCTAGGTGAAGAGTTCTAGACTAATGTTGACATCTGGGTGTTTGTTTGTGTGTTTGTGTATAGTCTCGTCAATGTGCAGCAGTGCTCCTGGCTCTGGTCCCAGCTCCCCCAACAGCTCCAACAGTGCCATTGCAGAGAACGGCTCCAGCGGCTCCGTCCCAAACATCCACGCTGAGGTGAGCCTCACAGCACCCCAAAACCCTCATAAAGGATTCATTTCACAGTGTTACTCGGAGTCACTCAGAGTGGCTTAATGTGCAATTGTGACGTGTTGCATTTCAACAAAACATGTAATTTGAGTGGAAGTATGCGTCTTTTTGCATATGACTGTGTTACACTTTAGCTGGAGAAGCCGTGGAGAAAGATTAGCCTGTGTTATTTACATGTGTTGGGTCACCAATACACATCCATGGCTTAAGAAGAGCTACTCATCAATAGTCCTTGTCATTACTGCATAATCCTCCAAAAATGAAAACGGTGATTTGGGGTATATTCATGCACATATCCGCAGGATCTCATCGGGATCACCTGAGATTGTCTGAGATGTGGAACCTCGGGGCAGGATGTTCACTCCACCCAGTAAAAGCGTAGGGATTTGTTAGACCTGCTTGAATGCGATGAATAAGTAATGTCCAGTTGGGTTTGAGTGATGCCGGGTTGTTTTTGGGGATGCATTACAGCTGAAGAATGAGCAGCACTGTCAGAGTGTGTCCACTAGCTGTAGGAGCATTGTAACCTTGAGAGAAAGTGTGTGTGTGTGTGTGTGTGTGTGTGTGTGTGGGTGTGTGTGTGTGTTTGCGTGTGTGCGTGTTTGCGTGTGTGCGAGTGTTTACTGCAAAACACTAGCTGTAGGGCAGGAACGTTGCAGCTGTCTGATTGACCACCTTCAGTGACCAGCATATTAAACTTGTTTAGCACATCTGCGTGTCACTCTGACTGTTCCAACGCAGCCATGGGGTTTTTACAAAACGAGGCAATCACTGTATGAAACACTGGTGCTGTATTACAGATGATTCTATTCTGATTATAGATGATTCTATTCCACTACTACTCATTCACGGTCGTAGTGCAAGTGGCAAAGTAAGGTGTAAAATGATGGCACTGGCACATGTGGGTGTGGCAGATATATTATTAGTATTTTGCTGACCCGCTGCACCAGCTTTAACCTGGTACAGAACAGAGCTGCTGTAAACAGGGGCGGAGTTAGAGGGAATACATTATAACATAGACAATGATAATCCTTTCAGTTCTGAACAAAAACAAAAGTAATAAATAAATAAATGAATAAAGGAAGGAATAAATAAATAAACAAATAAATAAACATAAATAAATAAATATGTAAATATACAAATGAATAAATCAATGAATAGGGTCATAGTAATAATAATATGTCATTATTAACATGCACAGTTACTGTTTATTTGCTGAATTTAACCTGTTACACTTAATGTAACTTGTGCATAAGCACATTTTATACGCTTCTTCCCCACTGTAACATGTTATTCCGCAAATTTTTAAGACTTGGTAGCTGCTAGCTAACTATTATTTTTTAGTATTTTTTAGCCTCTGTTGAATTGTGCAAGCAAAATTGACATGCTACATTGATTGTTGTATTATATTTGTTTGTCTGGTCGGTATAATTTAGTGGTCTGATGTACACAATTAATATATCAGTCAGCTCAGGAACTGAACTAATCAGTAACTACAGTGTCTTGTTCAGGTGTAAGGGACAAAGAGAGGTGTAAAAATGATTGTGTGAAAATGAATTCAGCAGTTTATGGCACATTAAACCACAATTAATGTCATTATGGTGCTTGTAAGTTGTAAAACGTAAAATGTAAGGAAAGTGATGTGTGCTGTGAACAGCAATGGGTTTCAAATGTGTACCTGTGTAAACTGTGTTAGGTCAACCCAGTTTTACCATTCTGTTTACTCACATTAAATGTAAATTCAGTGCACCACATGTTTAGTAGAAATAGACCAGGACTATTATTAAACCTCCAGGAGCAGTGATGCTGGTAAAACGGGCTGTTTTCTTGGCGCTCTTGTTTTCATACGTCATAGCATGTTTATGTACGTCATCGTTGTCAGGGGAGTCAGTAATTGTCAGGTTGATGAACGTTATTTTATTTCCGTGTGCATTTGTTATTTTTGCAGCCCGAGCTCACAGCCCCCCGTCTAATCAATCCCTTTTATGCCTTTTGGGAAAATGAAAAAATAACAACTCTCTGCAGATAAAGACCCCCCCCCCCCCCACAC
>CM067475.1:38841074-38885724 GCA_034552555.1 Semaprochilodus insignis | reverse complement strand
GTTTTATTTCTTGCCTGTTATGTATTTAGATGGTCAGACCCAGTGTGAAGTTACAGGCAGTAATTACAGTGACACTATATGGTATTAGTAAAATGCTGTAAAATGCCGTAAAATGCAAATGTACTTATTTACAGCTGGTTTCTTACTTCCTACACCCCCCATCAGGTCATAACATCAGTTCAACATGGTCTCGTGCTTCACATGTAGGGCCACCTATAGACACGTATTGTTACCCAGTAGATGAAGTAAATCTGTTCTAACACATTACTGCCTTGTTACCACTACAATCGCTCATTGATTACACATGAAGAACTATAAAATAAGCAGGTAATATTTAGGTAAGTACAACTTGTTACCCTTATTTTACCATTTCATAACGGCCTTGTTAACACTCAGAACTATTTCTGATTCATTATTTAGTAACTAGGAAATTGACATTTAATTAATGATTAAATACAGTTTGTTACCGTATCATTACCGCATCATTACCGTATCATTACCTAGTTATTACAGATGTGTAAAGTAAAGTGCTACCGTTGCTTCTCTACTGAAAAGTAATGGAGCATGTGGTTTTCCTGTCTTCATCACATGTAAACTCAGCGATACTCTTGTGTGTCATATGAGAAACACCTTCATTCAGTGTGTGTAATTTTTACAACCTAATTACTGACTACACCCGACTTCATCAAGGCGTCAGGCGCATCTGAATAGGAGGAAAAGTCTTCATATCTCTGAATGTTAGTTCATTTAGGCAAATAGTCTTTTTGAACTTTTTAAAAAAGTTATTTTGAGCTATTTCTGGTGGTCCCTTCAACATTCAGTTACGTTTAAAATAAAACAGAGTTGCTAGCTTTTGCTCCGACAGTGATGATATGCCGGTGGAGGACCCTCCACGCAAGTACAATCATAAACACCCACTTTGAGACACGAGTGAAAAGTGGATTTTTATCGAACAGCTTTCGTGAGTCCATGCTCTGACCGCATGCTGCACCAAAGCTGCGGGTCTGTAGCTTGAGGAACCTGCGTATTGCACACAGGACTCTGCTTTTTTAGAAAGCACTTCTCCCAGCTTTTCAATTTGTGGTGGTTTATAGCGCTGAGCTACAGCAGTGTAGGCAGGGGTCTAAATTCGCTGTATGCAGAATCTGTGGGCAGCACATGTTGGACTTCTTGAACTTCGGCTCCTGCTGTGTTCAGAGAAATGACTGATCCACTTTAAAAAGACATGTAAGTGCTTGAAGAGTCAAGTATCAGGGTTAATCCATGAGGTAGATGGGTCAAGAGTATGTTGGACGAGCCTGTTAGTGTTGTTTTAGGAGTACAGCTTCATGCAAATGTTTCAGTTGAATGAAATTTAAACGTGCCAAAGGTTTGGGGACACCTGGCTGTTCAAAAAAACGATTTAACGTTAAATAAATACTGTTTCATTTGTGGAGTTTCTTTCCTGCTGCATAGCATATTAAAGAGAAAACTGACTCTCATGTCTTTCTTTACAAAGCGACTGACAAAAGTTCAAACTGGGGATTAAAGCCTAAGCACACATATCTTCTCCTCTGGTGGTGATGTCAGCACTCGTAAGAGCTTATATCTTTCAGGTGTTTGAACCAACTTGGAGCCAAAAGAGTTTCCAGTATTCGCTTTTAACAGTCGTCTGCTAAAGAAAGCTGTCAAATCACAAAAGCTGCTTTTCGTATCAAGGAAGACACTTTGATGAACATGAAGCTAAGTGTTGAAGCTAAATATACCCAAAGGATTAGCACATCGCCGCTTTATGTTAACAAAACCTTTGTGTGTATTTTTTTTTCTTAACTGAAAAGGAGCAGTGAAGATCAAACCTTACTCTGAAATATACAAAGGCGGCCAAGGTGTCCCGCAAAAGTCGGGTCCATCTGATGTTCGGTTTGCATTAGGCCTTGCAGGAAACATTCAAAAGAACAAGGACTCTTCTTGGTCAGAGTGGAAGGTATTTCCTCACTTCAGTTATTTCCTGTCTCCTCTCAACAGTGCCCATGTATGGCCAGTCGCCACTGGTCACAGGCGAACGGGTGTCCAATAACATGCGGACGGTGACCAAGCTGCCGCGGCACCGTCCACTGAGCCGCACACAGTCGGCCCCGCTACCGCAGACGCCTCAGGCCTTGCAGCACCTTGTCATGCAGCAGCAGCACCAGCACTTCCTGGAAAAACAGAAACACTACCAGCTCAACAAGGTACACGCTGAGAGGATGCTAAGATTAGCACTGAACATTGTGATCATAAGATTAGCTACACCGTTTATCCCCTTGGGTCATGGGGGGTGCTAAAGCCTGTCCCAGCGTTCATTGGGCAGAAGGGAGGAAACACTCTGGACAGGTCACCAGTCCATCACAGGGCAGACACACAGACATACGCATTCACACACACATTCACTACCAGGGGTAATTCAGTATCTCCAACTCACTGACGGCATGTTTTTGGACTTTTAGGGAGTCAATTTATACACCTGGCAAGCTAAATGAATAGGTTACTATAAGAACGGGTGTTGAGGGGCTATTTTGGGATATTTGAAATAGATAAATAAAGCCCAAATTAGTAGATTATCTCAAAAATAGCTTTATCAATGTCCCAAAGCATGCCAAGTGACTATAATTTAAGTGACATTCAGAAAAAAATCTCATTTTTTAAGCTTGAGTGTATGTATCAGATTAATTGCCAGTCGTTTCTGTGAAATATTGTAAATTAGAGACCCTCAGAAGATGTGATGCTTTGCCCTGTTTTGTTCCCACCGTAGTCAAGGCCAGTTCTTACTCACACGATGCTACCAAACTTGTAATACCTTCGTTTACGTTTACACTGTGAAAGACTTGCTTCAGTATTCTTATTTACTATTCAGTATTTTATTATTTAGTATTCGGTATTTACTTATTTACCTTTACCTTTCCTTCAGATACTCTCTAAAGGGGCAGAACTACCCCGCCAGCCTCCCACCCACCCGGAGGAGACGGAGGAGGAGCTTACGGAGACCGCAGAGATGCCTGAGGAGCGAGGGGAGGGTGCTGAGCATGTGAGGGAGGGGCTACATAAGGAAAGTTCTGGTGAGACCACGCCCCCTTCAGAACGAGTGGTCCCACTGAAGGGCGAGAGCACAGAGAGTGACCTGGAGGAAGAGGATGATGAAGATGAAGCCATCGAGCTGAAGGAGTGTGACGAGGACGCTGGCCCTTACGGGCAGGTGAGGATGGAGAACTTTCTTTCTGTATTACACTACTGTATAAAAGTTTGGAATCCCGTGTTCAATCATATCGAACCAGGTTTGTAGATAAAAGTATAAATAATGCGTAATAATTAACCAGAAGTTGGAAAAAATACTGAAGGACAGGGCTGTAGGTGATTCGCTAAAATTGACAGTGAATGAAGTTAGAATTAAATTACACCCATCATCAAAAAACTCTAACCCTGTGCCCAGAAAGAAGTGTCGGAAACTAAAATGCTATTTGGTAGGAAGATAAAAGTCACCAGGAACAATAAATGATGAAGCTGACGTGGTGTTAAGGGCAGTCGTCGTGACGGTCTGTGTGCATGTGGTCCTGGGCCGTGGTGCTGGCACTAACAGGAGGGCTCATGGAGGCATCACTGCTCGCTGAATGTCCATGGCTGTTGGGTCAGTCAGGTACAGCAATAAGACCCAACCTTGCTTATGTCACATGACCGGCCGAGCCTGAAACTTGGATCATTCGCTTATCTTCCTGTCTATAATTCCAAATTAAAACAAGATGAAGTTCAAGAAAAGATTTTTCAAAAATTCAGATGATGGGAGTTTAAAACTAACTCAGGACACGCTTGGGGGGATACTGTTAGGACAGTGTTTAAGACATTTTATGAAGTCTTCTGATCTGGACAATAATGAAGGACTGTATTTTTTTTTTAATAGCTACTGGCCTAAATGCTTTCCTCTGTGAAATAAGACAACATAAAGTTAGATCAGATCAGATCAGATCTCAAGGCGTTTAACTTCACAAGAAAGTACTGTAAATAATTTCAGGATATTCATTAATTTAGCAAGAAACCTCTAAAAACTGCTTATATTTAATGGTATACTGTACAAATATCTATATTGTCTAAGGTACAGTAAGGCCCTCAGAGTTCATTTGTATACATTAAATAAAGTTTAAACTTACGTTGCATCCATTTTCCTGGAGAAAATACCTTTTTTCTTCTTTTCTTCTTTTTTTAATAGATCAATCTAACTTCAAAAATCTAACTACTTATTTTTATCAGTGACAGTAACAAGTGACTCCAGACTTTTGAACGTGAGAGACACACATCACACCTAATTTTCCAGTACTTTCTTAAACTTTGGTCACTCTTTCAGCGCTCATAACTGGCCTTTGTTATTTCGTCAATAAGCCCAGTGTTCTATTTTTAGAGCTCTCTTTTCTCTCGCTCTCTTATTCAGTTCCTTCTTTGCATAATGTCAGATTCCTCCAGTACTTGCACTCTTGACACGTTACAAAAGCAACGCTGATGAAATGCGGCCGCATTGACGCACGGCGCCAAGCGGCCACCGATGACTGTCCTCGGCCCGGGCACAATGCTGCTCTCATAGTGTGAAATCTGTCAGCTTCGGCTGCTGACTCAGTGCCTCACAGCCACAAAGCAGGAGTACAAACACATACTCGCTGCCACAACACAGTCAGTGCCACTAGACACAGTACTTTATATAGACTCTATACAGTCACAGGAGCCAGAGATGCCTAACCCATTAAACTGCAGCTTTATAATTCGGTGATTCATCTTAAGACTCGCTCAGTAACGATTATGAGACTCATTCTCAGGCACAGAGGTGTGGACCACATACAGGCCCTATTGGGGGGTTGAATATATATACTTGTTAATACTTGGACTTATTTAAACCAAGTTATTGCTGTTTTTGATATAGGGACATGTAAATCAGCCTACAATTCAGTAGAAACTAAGACGCAACTTAGTGTCTTAACTTTGTGGACCAAAGTCAGTTTCCCAAGTCTGCCAGCACACCTAAGTTTCCCAAAGCCAGCTATATGGACCAGCTATATGGACCAGTCAGCTAACGCTAACACAGCTAACACAAAGCTCACACAAAGGTTTTGTTCAAAGGTTAAAGGTTATTAGAGATGAGGACACCAAGACGTGCTCCTCAATTAACTCGTTGTGCCTCCAGGTCAAGTGAGACAACAGGTATGCTATAACCATAGTGGCTACTTACATCGTACATCAATTGTTAAAGGCTAAACATGCAGGCAACACATGGGAAACGTTGTATATAGTAAAGCACACTAGATGAATAGAAAAAGAAAACATTATACAGGTAGACAAAAAAAAGTGTTTGCATGCAGTGATATTGAGTTTGCGTACCTGTACCTGTTTCCTTATTGTAAGTTGCATGGAAATTATGTTGCAGGCAACTCACAACATGCAACTAGTTGCAAGGAAGTTTCACTGTGTGAAGCCAGCCTGGAACATCTTGTTTTTCTGCAGGGCTGTGTCTTACCCACCCCTTTTCTCCTTTCCACTGAGTTAAGTAATGGAGTATTACCTCGAAGCAACACAAGCACAAAATAAGCTGCATGGTTTCAGCAGCAGGACCGCAGCAGGATCCTTTGTTTTCTCGCTGGTGTCATGCGTGATGAGCTCAGGGGTGAGTTTGCGGGGGTTTAGCGATGGAATGAAATGCCGGGGTATCCCTCTTGGAGACAGCGAGGATAAAAAAAGGCTCTTCGCCCCCAGAAAAGTAGATATGGGGGGTGGGGGTTGAGAGGAAAAAGAAGAAGAGCGCTTTCCTTTCCTCCCACCAGTGAGTCACCCCTCTGCATCATGTAGGGAGGGCGTCATCAAGGAGGAGACGAGTAGCGAAAGAGAGAGAGAGCGAGAGAACACGAGCTAATGGGCTTCTGTATATATAGCAGAGCATCCATATGAATCCAGGGAAATGACAGCAGCTTGACATTCTTCCCAGCATGCGCAGGATCTTCTTATTATGCAAAAGGAACTTCTCAGTATGCAAACCTTCATCACAGTGTGAGAAGAACCTTCTCAGTCTGCAAAGGGTCTTCTCAGTTTGTGAAGGTTCCTCTTTGTCTGAGAAGGTTCTTCTCAGTATATACAAGTTCCTTTCAGGATGCAGTGGATATGTAGGGTCCTCTCAGTAGGTTCCCTCTCAGAATCAGGATTCTCAGTATGAAAGGATTCTTCTTGGCATGTGAAGGTTCTTCTTAGTATGAGAATGATCTTCTCACTATACAAAGTATTCTCAGTGTGTGGTGAATATTTTCAGTATGTGAAAGTTCTTCTCAGTATGTGAAAGTTCTTCTCAGTATGTGAAAGTTCTGCTCAGCATTTGAAGGTTCATCTCAGTATTTGCAGGTTCCTCTGACTATGAGAAGGTTCTTCTCAGTATGTTTGAACTTAAGTGTTGTCAGTATGTGAAGGTTCTTGTGTTGTCAGTATGTGAAGGTTCTTCTGAGAACTTAAGTGTTGTCAGTATGTGAAGGTTCTTGTGTTGTCAGCATGTGAAGGTTCTTCAGACAACTTAAGTGTTGTCAGTATGTGAAGGTTCGTCTGAGAACTTAAGTGTTGTCCGTACGTATGTGAAGGTTCTTCAGAGAACTTAAGTGCTGTCAGTATGTGAAGGTTCTTGTGTTGTCAGTATGTGAAGGTTCTTCTGAGAACTTAAGTGTTGTCAGTATGTGAAGGTTCTTGTGTTGTCAGTATGTGAAGGTTCTTGTGTTGTCAGTTTGTAAGGATTCTTCTCCTTAATATGCAAAAGCCCTTCCTAATATGTGAAGGTTTAGGGCAGCCCACGGAGGTTCTTCTCTGTATGTGAAGGTTCTTCTCTGTATGTGAAGGTTCTTCTAAGTATGTAAGAGGTGCCTCTGAGTATAATATAATATTGTTATTTATATTTTATAACTGTGGAAACTCAAAGTCCTTCTCTGTGTGCAGAAGTCTTCCGTAGCATGTGAAGGCTTACTGGTAAAAACATTGTGATTGGTTCGAGGCTCATTTGTTTATTGAGCTGAAGTTTTTTAGCCCACTTTGCCTGAGAATCAACAGGTTGCTTCTTCCAGACCCGGTTAAAGCCCAGTTCACAGCTGTTCGGGATTTATCAGTGGAGGGTCCTCATTACTGGTGCAACATAGCTCATAGCTGCAGTTAGTCTGTGTCTGAGGGAGCTCGACTGTATGCCCTTCATTTTGTTGAGTTTTGTGAATGTGAAACATGCTCGCTGTATCTCTGTGCGCTCGTGTGTGTGTGTGGATTGTAATAGATGGTAATGACCGCACTACTGCAGTGAATCACACACTTGTGTGTGTCGGTACGCATTCATTTGCATAACACAGGCCCAGTCAGTCTGCAGTAGAGTGTGCACACTCACGCGGCATGCACAAGGGAGGAGCACGAGAGAGACTGAGTGAATGAGGGATAGAAAGTGAATGAGAGAGAATGAATGAGAGGGTGGGGGAGAGAGGAAGAGAGAGTACAAGAATCAAAGAGAGGAAGGGAGAATATAGGAATCAGGGGAGAGAGAAGGGAACGGCGAGAGAACAGCAATCAGAGAGAAGGAAATGGTGAGAGGGTAAGAAGGAGAGGGTACGAGAGACAGAACAAATAACAGTGAAAGAGAAGGTGAAAGAGAGGAAGAGGGAGTGTGAGAAAGAAAGAATGAATGAGAGGGCAGGGAGAGAATGAACGAGATGAGAGAGAGACGGGAGGAGAGAGTATGAGCAGGAGAGAAAGAATGAGATGAAGTCGGTATGAGCGAGAGAGAGAATGAAAGAAAGTGACAGAGCTAGAGAGAAAGATATTGAGAGAGAGTGAATGACTGAAGAGAGAATGAAAGCGAGACAGAGAGAGAGAGAGAGAGAGAGATGGAGACAGAGAGACAACTAGTGAGAGAGTGAGGGCGACTCCCCCTTCCTAGCAGAGATCATTGAGAAAAAACATTCAAAAGAGCAGGAATTAACATTCATCCCGCATCCTCACACTGCTGCAGCGCGCACACACACACACACACACACACACACACACTCACACAGACACACACACACACACCCTGCAGTGCGCTTTTCCCTCTTTTCTGTGAATGGAGCGTCTCTGACTCATCTCTCCTCGGTGAATCATCCAGCCCCCGCCTTCACTGGCCTGCACTTCACACCCAATCACAGCCCACCACCGCTCTCTCAGAGTGTGTGTGTGTGTATGTGTGTGTGTGTGTGTGTTTGGGGGGGTGTATGTTTAGTCACCTCATTGAGACGATGTCCTCTAAAACACCTTTGTGGCTAGTTACAGATATTAGACAGACACACATATTTGATTGGAGAGAGATTGAAAGAGAAGATGGCAAGAGAGAGTAATATATATATATGTATATATATAAAGAGAGAGAGAGAGAGAGAGAGAGAGAAAGAACAAGAGTGTGTATGAGAGGAGCAGAGGTAATGATAAAGAAGAGATGGAGACGTGATACACATAGAGAGTAAAGAGACAAGAGACATAGAACAAGTCTGAAAGATAGAGGAAGAACGAGAGTGAGAGACAGAGAGAGAGAGCTAGAACAAGAGTGAAAAAGAGATAGAATGAGAGTGAAAGGTAGAGAGATAGAACAAGAGTGAAAGAGAGAGAGAGAGACGTGTGCTGCTATGCTTTAGTGTGTCTGTGTGCCTCTTCTCCACTTGTCTGCTCCAGTGCCTTGAATACAAATTGGATCCTATTCACCCAGCAAAGAGCAGGAGGCAGAAAGAGAGAGAGAGGGGGAGAGAGAGAGAGGGATAGAAAAGGAGAGAGAAAAGGGGAGATAATAGAGAGCGAGTGAGAGAGAGAGATGATGAAAAGGAGAGAGAGGGAGAGAGACAGAGTGATAGAAAAGGAGAAAGAGATCATAGAGTGAGAGATCATGCACATGCACTTTGTTTTTCTTGCTTATAGCTGAAAACGCACTGGTGAAGTGTGCACACAGCTGCAGCGTGGAGGAGAAAAAAGCCTCTCTCTCTCACTCCCTCTCTTGTTGTATCTCTTCTCTCTCTCTCTCTCTCTCTCTCTCTCACTCTCTCTTTCTCTCTGATAGAGAGCAGGCAGTTTGCTGTTTACAGCAGGGAGATCTCTGAGTAGTTTTCTGGCAGGTGGAGATGCTGGTGCTGTTACTCTCCCTCTCTCCAGGCTGCGTTTAGTCTGAACACAGCTAAATATAGACACACACACACACACACACACACACACACACACACACAAAAACACACACATCAACCACCCCCCCACCCCGCCCACCCCCGATCTCTCTGTAAGCCAGCAGCAGCAGAGGACATCAGCCAACAGTAAAATCTCTTAAAAGTAATAGCTGCTGTTCTCTGTCTCCGAGATCCATGAGCTGCCAGCTCCTCCCTAAAGTCTGAAGTGTTAAGACGAGCTCTCACAGCCAAAATCGGACTCTACATTTGCAGCCTTGACGTTTAGTTTGCATTCTGACCACTTTTCATGTCCATTCTCAAGTGCAAGGTCCATATCTCTCACACTTTTTAGGAGTACTGATTTAGGATCAGGTCCACAAACTCACTGCCCCTATAATTTATCCACACAGTGTTCGTGAGGAAGTGAAGGATGAAGATGAAGGAGGAGAAGGATACTACACAATACAGTCTATAATATTAAACGTAGCATTAAATTCATTAATGACATTTATTAAATATAATATGAACTCTGAATTTTAGGTTTCGGCTCTATAATTCCAGCTTCGAAAGCTGAATGTAGAGAAGCAACTTGAGTTGAGTCAAGAGTGGAGAGAAATACAGCTGTTCATATCAGACAGACCGCGAAGTGACCGCTGCTGGAAGGGATGTGAACTAAACTGGTCTAAATGTTTTCTCTCGCAGTTCTCAGAGCAGCAGCACCTGCAGCAGCTGAATGTATTCCAGGCATCTCTGTCCATTACGGGAATGCCCCACAGGCCTCTGGGAAGGGCACAGTCCTCCCCCATCACCTCCAGTCTTAAAGGGACGCCCATGGGCGAACTACCCATAAAGCACCTCTTCACTACAGGTAACTTACAGGTGTTCACTCCATGGGCTTCCTCTGGTCAAATGACGTGTTGATTTTCTTAGTAAAATTGAGTTAATACACGTGACACAGGAGCGTTTTTAAATATGGCATTTTTAGCCACTGTTACTGCACTTTCTATGTATTTGTTGAATTTAACAATTGGTTTTTGAGATTCTACATTTTTCCAACATCTGAAATTGAGCAGATAAACAGTAGTTGTGTATGAAAATGTGCAGAGTTCACTTAGAAAATCATCAAAACGTGTTATTTGACCAAAGCTGAGTACCTTCAGCAAAGGCCACAAGATTTGGTGAGATGTGTTGCTGGAATTCTTGAAGTACGTTTGGTTTGAAATATTTTACATTAGGTGTAAAATGTGCTTACTTTGTTACTGCATGGATGCACACGTCTAATTCAGCCGTTGTCTCAATTTAAGGGCTGGTGTATGACACCCTCATGCTAAAGCATCAGTGCATGTGTGGGAACACACACATCCACCCTGAGCACGCTGGCCGAATCCAGAGTGTGTGGTCCAGGCTGCAGGAGACGGGCCTGCTGGGCCGCTGTGAGGTGAGTGGGCTCTGCCTGTTGGCAAGAAGGATAAAAACAGCCTGCAGCACTTAGCATCAACAGGTGCACCACTCAGATCCCTTTCACCTTTTGTGGTTTACGTTTTTAGGGTTAGGTTTTATTAAAGGAAATTCCGCTGTTTTTCACATTTCTGCTTAATTCCATCAGTGAGATGTAAACAAGGTCTTTCAGAGCAAATACACAACCAGTTAGCATCATGCAAACTTCCTAAGTGTTAAGTGACTTCCTATAAACATGCTTATGTAATATTCTGGCTAGATGGCTGCTACTGCTTTAGGCTATGTGATGTGCTATTGTACTTCTTTTATGAATTCTTTATGATTTTTGTCAGTCAATTCCTTTGAACATAGTACCGTTTATTCCCCACTTTAAATTAGATCCATTTCTAAAACACTGTATTGCTTTCGTTATTAACTACATTAAAAACATCCATGTCTTACTCATTTCAGTGGATGTATGTAAAACCTAATTGGTTTGTTTGCTTGTCTGTATAGAGGATCCGGGGCAGGAAGGCTACGCTGGATGAGATCCAGACGGTGCACTCTGAGTACCACACGCTGCTCTACGGCACCAGTCCGCTCAACAGGCAGAAGCTAGACAGCAAGAAGCTTTTAGGTTTGTGAAGGAGTGAATGTTTTCATGTTACAGATCCGGACGGGTCGTCCTGTGCCTATTACTTTTAGACTTGACCCAATCCGCACGCATGTGCTAACAGAGATGGATTATCACAGACGGGGTTTTACAGAGCCTTCTCTCTAAGTGCTTAAGTTAAAAATATGATGCTTAGGATAAACTGGTATTTTACACATCAGTAACATGCAAACAGTATTTACTAGGAGGTTTGAAATAATATATATATATATATACACACACACACACACACACACACACAAACAGTGTTTACTGTTAGTATATCTATTACAGAATTACTGATCAGCATCCACCCTCCTCTGATCACTGGTTAGCCCTGCTGGACTAAAGTTCTTCTCAGGACTGCCATTGACATTAAATATATAATACGGTATGAGACAGAGAGAGAGAGAGAGAGAGAGAGAGAGACAGAGAGAGAGAGAGAGAGAGAGAGAGCCAGGGTAAGCATACACAAGAGAACATGCATAAGAGTGCATTGAAGGACCCATGTCATGGAAACTGAATTTTTAACCATGTAAACAAAAACTTAAAGTTGTACAACTTACTGCTTACTTCTCGGTCCATTTAGTCCAAATATACAGCAGATACTGAGCTGCAAAAAACAGATTTGAATTTATTGTTTTTATTTTATTGTTGTATAATGCACAACAGATGTTTATTTGCTGAATTTAACATATTGAGAAAAATGAAACAAAATTTGTCAAAGTGCAAAAGTGTCAGATTTTATAATCGACATATAATTGTTTTCTGGTATTTTACACTCAGCAAATAAATAGAAATTGTGGGCTAAAGTTTGCAGGAAAATGCCATATGCACGTTTGATCTCTATAGAGGACATATTATTATTATTATTAGCTTATTTTTCATTTAGAAAATCAACAAAACACGTCATTTGAATTAAACTTTTCTGTAAGACTTTATTAAAGTCACAGTAACACAGGCTGTTTAAGGCTAAAGGACACACATCATAAGTGGATCACAAGAAGAAGAATAAAATACATGAAAAATGAGCTATGAAAAAAAAGGCCCTTTTAACTCTGAGTCCCCTATTTAAGCCTGAGTCCCCATGTTGTATGTGAAAAATCAACCTGAACCAGGCCCAGATTTATTGCCGGGTCCCGCTGGTCTCTGCTCGGGTCGGATTGCAGGTCTCAAGTTCATGTCTATGCGTTAACTCTCTCCACATGATGAAGTCAGGGAGTGAGCATTTCGTTAATCTGTGTCTGTGGTGCGTCGCTAGTCACTTGGCTCCAGTAACCCAAAAAAGGGGTTCTCCCCCAAGCGCCCACTGACAGTCACGTCCATAAAATGCTTCCCCCGCTCACTTCCGGTCTGGTGCACTGCTTAAAGCAAACCTCCACTGACAGACGCTAGAGTATTTTTAGGCTCTAGACGTTCCACCCCCATCTCTGAGTCACCAGCGGAGTGCTAGATTGTGTGTTTGTGTGTGTGTGTGTGTGTGTGTGTGTGTGTGTGTGTGTGAGTCTTAGGGTAACGGAGATCAGCTGTGGGTTGTGGCAGAGGGCCGAATTCTGCCTCTGCGTCTGCAAATCTGCAAATATGTGCGTGTATCGCATGCAGGCGTTCAGCAGGTGTCTGACAACATACATGTATATAACTATAACATGCGGCACGGGGGCAACATCAACCGTTTACCACACCACAGTGTACAGACGAAGACGGTGCATAGAGAACAAAAGGAAATATAACAGTAGGATACTGTGAAGAAAGTCTTACGTTACGTTGTAGTAGAGAGAGAACAGACAGAAGGCGTACATATTGGATCTGATAAAGGAGGATTTCAGTTCTTTAGTCATTTTGTTTAGTTTGGTTTAGTTTTGGGTTTTGTTCCAGCCCCATTCATCACTGCTGAATATCGTTTTACACGTGAGAACCAAAATGAAAACTCATGGCTGAAACCAAAATTCAAGACACATCAGTCTAGAAACCCAACACTAAAAACCAAAGAAGGATTTTTTTTCTTACGTGCTGTTTTATTTATGCTTTCAAGTGTAAATACAAAAGGAATAAAGTAAACAGACCTTGATAAAAGACTCTAAATACATTTACACTGTGTAGACTACAGACTGTACCGCAAATTCCACAGAGCAATTTGTCATTGGAGACAACGAATCTCCTTCTGTTTAGTTTCTTTTTGGGCTCATTTCAGAAACTGAAGCTACAGATAGTGGGCTTTCTTTTCTGCTTCTGCTGTTTGGCTGTTTACTGCATATTGAGGTGTTGTGTTTTTAGATAGTGTCAAATCTGTGGTGGAGATGTTCATGAGTGTCGTGTCCTTTCCTGATACTGGGATGAACAGGTTTTTTTTAGCCCAGTTTATCAGCCACTGCTCAAACTGTTGTCTGTGCTGACCANTTTTCTCTTTCGGCCGGAAAAACTGAAAGTGTCACTTTTACTTTCTTTTGCATTTTCAAAATGTTGAGGCGGTCAAAATTTCAGTAGATCCAGCTAGCTTACTTCTTATTCTTTAATTCTGTCTTGGTGTTGAAATTGTGGTGAGATTGTCGTTGTGTGATCATTTTGTGATGAATTGGTCGATAAAAATTGTCCAATTGCTTGAATTGAAGGATTGTTACATTTACAGTTGGGTTTGTTACGACTGGGACTACAATAATAATAATCATATCACAATTCTTCAGAACATTTTCACAGTACATAATTTTTTGTTTTTCTAAAAAATTAAAAAGGGTTAGCAGACTAAAGTCGAGATTTCAAAGATGTACATTGGCTCCTCTTTATGCTGTGATCACCCATAAACTCTCGCTTTGCAATTATACTTATATTGTAAAAATAAATAGAATATTTGCATTAAAACGTGCAGAACATTGCCAGATTTGTTCCCTGTGATGGTTGTGTTACCTTACTTTCACTTTCGCAGATGACTGATGCATATTTGTGTAAGTGTAAATCACCCCAAAACATCTAAGTCTCCTAAACGACAACATACATGTGCATGCTGTCTCCTTTTACAGCATCACCATCCAATCAGTGAAGTGAAGAGGAGGAAGTTCTAGAGGTTGAAGGAGTTAAAACGTGTGTCCTGTGTTTATTAATGTAGTGGGTTTACAGTGGTGAGAATCAGCCATCTGTCAACTTTCTCCGCTTTTCCCTCTCGCAGGTCCAATCAGTCAGAAAATGTATGCTGTACTACCATGTGGAGGAATTGGGGTGAGTATGATCTAGTCATCCATCCCTTCATCTGTTTATCTAGCCAGTTGTCTAATTTTCCATCCATCACTGTGATGCACATCTTTCCTTTTTCCCTCGTCCTGAATTCATGTTAGTGTTTGCCCCTCTCTCCTCACCTCTTTCCCCTGATAGTTATTAGTGCATTTCAGACGTTGTAAGGTTGTAGGAATGTTCAGCCTTCATTGATGTAACGTTGATTAACGTTCCTGCAGGTGGACAGTGATACGGTGTGGAACGAGATGCACTCTTCAGGTGCCGTGAGAATGGCAGTGGGCTGCGTCATCGAGCTGGCCTTTAAAGTAGCAGCCGGAGAACTGAAGGTAACTCATAAACATGAACAATGTCATGTACATTTCATATACAGTCACATATACATGTCAGTTCAAACGTTTTCCGTATGTCAAGACCAATTTGGCTGCAGGTACATGTATGATAAGATTGCGATATGCCAGTCCTGTGCATCATCATAGATTTACAGTAGTCTGAAGGATCCTTTAAAATTAAAAAATGTTCGTCCAGATTGGTGAACAGGGCTGTAGATGATTTCGTAATGAGTAGGCTGTTGAACAAGGAGAATAAAGTTATATTATAATTCATAAAAAAATAAGAAAAAACAACTTAAAGGTGAAAAGTCAACACAAAAAGATAATTATATTATGTGATTAACATTTTAATAAGTTGTTGTTCCCAAAATTAATATGCAACTTTGATTTAGAGTAAGAGTTCGCTGAGGAAGACCCTCATTTGTGAAGTGACTATATAGCGACTAAAAGTAAAAAATGGTGATAAATATGTTCACGATTACATTTAGTTTAGTTTAGTTTTACTAAAACACTCATGACTATGAAAACCAAGTGATCAATTAAAATGATTACATTTAAAAAGACGTGAAAGTAAAAAAAAAAAAAACATATAATAAATTATAATAAAATAATAAAGAACTAACACTAATCATTGTATTTATTATGTTATTTATAAATAGCATTATTTTATTCGTAAGATTATTTGTAATATTTTTAAAATAAGATCATTCAAATATTTGCATATATGTAATTAAAAAATGTTGTGCCATTAAAAAAAAAAAATTCTGTTCTTCACTTCAGTCTATTTTAATCACTCTTAATTCTTCTGTCTTTGTGGTAAACAGAATGGGTTTGCGGTGGTCCGCCCTCCTGGTCACCATGCAGAGGAGTCCACAGCCATGTGAGTAGTGTAGAAATCCACCGTAGTAATGTTAGTAAAGGAAAGGGCCCATATCCTGCATTTCTGAGTTTCTTTCTTTCTCTTTTCCTTTTTTTTCTTCCATTGCGGCCTCCTTCCGACCTCTTGTTTTCCCTTAAGCAGGCTGTTTTTGCTTCTGTACCTTTAAGACGTGTTCTGTGTTCTGATTGGCTGCACTGTATTGCACTGTATTACCCAGGCTGAAACCAAATAGGTGGATGGATGTAAATATGCTGGTTTTTGTGATGTCACAAAAACAGTAAGCTCAAATGGGGCTGTTTATGTAGCACGAATTTGAAACGTTCACATACCACATAAAAAACATGTAATAGAAAAAGTGAGGAAGTTCTTTTTTTCACCATATGAGCCATTTAAATAAATAAATAGTAATATTCACAAGCTGGCACAGTGACAACCTGCTGTTTAAGGGTCAAAGGCCAAGCTGCTCACTTAGTAACGAGGTGGTCTTGCACGTAATGCGTGTGAGAGCAACAGAAATAACAGATCATCTGATTAAACCATTAATGCTACGTTGTGCTGCTGTTTTAAAGCTCCAGTCAGATGATCCAGGACTGGTGCAGGACCACCTCAGGTTATGAAAACATGCACCATATATCCAAACATTAGTAGACACCTGCCCATCCAACAAATCAGGGGTATCAATAGGGTGTTTGTCCTTCTTTGCTGCAGTAACAGACTCTATATATCTGAGAAGTCTTCAAAGTAGATGTTGGAACATTGCTGTGAGGATTTGATTGCATTCAGCAACAAGAGCATTAGCGAGGTCCGGTACTGGTGTTGGATGATAAGTTCTTGATCATAAATACCAGACCATTTAATTCCGAAGGTCTTGGATGGATCGCCGTAACTCGAGCACTGGGGTGGGTCTTTTGTTCAAGCGTGGTTTAGCCTTATGTGTGGCTGTTTTTCTGTGTGTGTAAGACGCCTGTGTGCTTTTAAACACCTGTGTGCTTTTAAACACCTGTGTCAGCTCCAGCAGCTGAACTCTCTAATTAGAGGAATTCTGGATATCTCTGGACACCCAGCGCATCTTACATTTTAGAGGGTGCAGTCTTTTGGCACTGTGGTTCATTGTTCTTGCTCTGTAAAAACCCCGGTTATAAAAGACTGCAGATTGCTGATGTAACTCAGAGCTGTCTCCTTTTCATTTTTAGGGGATTCTGCTTCTTCAATTCAGTGGCCGTTACAGCCAAGCTGCTACAGCAGAAACTGGGCGTGGGAAAAATCCTCATTGTAGACTGGGTGAGAATAAGAACCATAAACCTTCACGAGCTAGTGCTTAATCTGTCACCTGTGCCATATTTACACCTTGATATATATATTCAGTCCACAGTTTCTATGTATGTTCTGAGTCAAACATTTTTCAAGGGAAAAAATAAAACTTGTAGTCTTGTAATGCCCAAACTATATATATATTTACGGTCAGGCCAAAACCTTGTATCTCCATTTTGGTCATTTTTATTTACACTTTGTCAAAACGTTTAAAATGAAAGCGTTAAATGGACCAATAGAAGTGACCCAAAAAGTTGTAGACATTTTTACCCCTTTTTGCATATAAGGTTTTGTTAAATGTGAAAAATGCATAAATGCCAAAAAACATGAGGATAAAAACCTCCCTGATGATGCCGACTAACGGGAATTCACTAGAATGATTAGGCCATTTGTAGATTAGGTACAGATACTTTAATCATGGTTGCTCTCAAGTGTTAGGCCATCTCTTTACCACTCAACAGCCTGACCAGTAGAAGAGCTCAGTCTTGCATGTTTGAGTCCACAATTTGATGCTATGTTGTTTCTTAAAAGCAACTTAACTTGTGTCACTCTTTAACTGAATGTTATGTACAAATCCTGGGTGGGTAATATTTTGGGGCTCATGCAAAGTATGAGGTATGTTGGCAAAAAACTCTCATCTGTGCCGTCATACAGGACATTCACCATGGTAATGGGACCCAGCAGGCATTTTACAATGACCCCAATGTGTTGTACATCTCCCTGCACCGCTACGATGATGGCAACTTCTTTCCAGGCAGCGGGGCTCCTGAAGAGGTGAGAGTTCAGAAGCTTGTGTTCTGCTCTGGCTTAATTAACCAAACAAACTTTTGCAATTGAGTCAGTCCACGTTCACACCAAGCATTAACACGCGCTCTGAAAGGGAAGCACCACGTTTTACAGTCTGTCTATTGAAGGGGTTAGAACGAACAGAGCACAGGAAGTACAGTAAGGCAAGGTACAAAGATGTTGTGCCTCCCAGTCTCAGAGTAGCATTGTGAGTAGCCCCCAGTCTCTCCAACCACAGTCAGGAGTGGGAAGCAGAAGAGGGTAATCCAAGTCCAGAAAGTAACAACCCTCCCAAGGACAACTGCTTGAAAACCTTTGCCAGTAGTTCTTTCGTTTGCTTGTCTTGTTATCTGGTCTTGACCCGAGGAGGATGGGATCCCCTTTTGAGTCTTGGTTCCTCTCAAAGTTTCTTCCTTTTGAACAGAGGGAGTTTTTCCCTGCCTCTGTCGCCCTTGGCTTGCTCACTGGGGTGCTCACTTCTTTGTAAAGCTGCTTTGTGACAACATCTGTTGTAAAAGGCGTATATAAATAAATGTTGACTTCATAGTTTGAGCAGCAGCATCCTGGGGATGACTTGAACTTTTTTGGACCTGGAGACCTTCGCTGTCTAAAGAAACACATGTATCTTCATTTTAGTTAATTTTGTTGATTTTGACTTTTCTGCATCACTTGAACACAGCGGCTTCTGTTTACATCGTGCGAAAGTTCCATGATGAATGGACCCAGAGAAATGGCCCACAGTTACTTGGGAAATGCGTCTTGTTCCATTGACAGGGATGATATGATCACCCAAAACTGTAGTGTGAACCCTAAAGCATCCTGATTCGTTCCTGGCAGCATCAACTGTGACAGGCTAATGAACTGCATCATCACGGCAGAGCCGAAAGCAGCTGTGTTGCCTCTTCGCTTGTCCTTTCTCCTGTCTGTTTAAGAGTTCAAAAAAATGCCATTTGAAACAGGCCACTCATTTACACAAAAAGGCCTTCACAGGACACTGTGTTTGAAAACAAGCACAGTAACTGAAGCAGTGAACGTGCATGGTTTGCATCCTCCAGTCACAAAATCAGATAAGCAGTCACAGAAGACATATTTGAGACACGGTTATAAACAGCTCCAAATCTCGCTGTCCACTTGTTCACAGATCCCTCAAGACAGATGTGCTGCATATGAACAGGGCCTCACAGACACTTTATGTCCTTAGAAATCTTTTATTTCTGTTTATCGTTTTTTCCGTTGATTTACTCCCACTCCGAAAATGCTCGTTCTCATGCCTCAGCCTCTCTCTGTCTCTGCAGGTGGGAGTGGGGCCAGGTGTGGGCTTCAATGTGAACATTGCCTGGACAGGGGGAGTGGAGCCTCCCATGGGGGATGTTGAGTACCTCACAGCCTTCAGGTCAGAGCACCTCCTCACTCCTCCTAGCACTCACCTATATGCTACCCAACCTTCATACTCACCTATAAAAATGGAGGCGGTACTTTAGCTTTGCAGTGGTGTTTTGTCCATTTTCTTGGGCAGCAGTGGGTCATACAACATCACAAACCACATGAGCAAGTCATTGGGCTATGAAACCTGTAAGATGGCTAACTTCTGTTTTTAGCTGTGTTAGGTATTTGATTGCATTTGGGTTGATGCCAATATGTAAATTTGAACTTTAACCGAACTATTCCTTTTTGGTTTGTTCTGTTTATACTCCTGCAGCTTTCCAGGGCAGTAGTAGTTGATTAAAGGCCTTGTTGTTTGTCTGTGCGTCCCAACAGGACGGTGGTGATGCCCATCGCCAACGAATTCTCCCCTGACGTGGTGCTGGTGTCGGCTGGCTTCGACGCCGTTGAGGGCCACCAGTCCCCTCTTGGCGGCTACAACGTCACCGCCAAATGTGAGAAGTGACCCAGTTCATGGTTGTGTGCCCATGTTTATAGTATGCTATCAGAGTGTTAATCCATTCCTTGTTGTACAGTAGTTTCAGTTTTGCAGCAGTGGTGGGTTGTTGGGCTGCTGCATATTTGTGACTCTGTCGCCCTCTACAGGCAGAGATCTGTGTTCCATCGTACCTGCCAACACTGGCTCTACTAAAGTCACACTACTATTCAGAAGTTCAAATTCAGAAGAATGTTTTACCAGTGTACAAATTGGTTGCATATAAATTTATATTTTTTTTTATTTGTTAGTTGTGAACAAATACACAGGTTTCACATAATCAGTAGGAGCAATGATGCTGGTAAAAAAGAAATATGTATTTAAAATATTTCTAGAATGCCTCATATTTCAGAAGTGGTGATCAAATCTCAAGGAAAATAGCTTGTTGCTAACAGGTGATCACAGTATATTATTTTCATTTGATAACTGATCATTTGTTATTGTAGTTCTAAGAACTTTTGATGTAACTGTGCATAAAATAACCCAAAAAGTTCTCAACAGCGTTTTGAAAAGGCTTTTATGTTTACTACTGACTGGAGCTGGAATGGAAGTTTGGATAGCTTGCATTTATCCCAATCCCGCTGTTTACCCACAGGCTTCGGTCACCTGACCAAGCAGCTGATGAAGCTGGCAGGCGGTCGTGTGGTCTTGGTGCTGGAGGGGGGTCACGACCTCACAGCTATCTGCGACGCCTCAGAATCCTGCGTGGCGGCTTTGCTCGGCGACGAGGTGCTCATCAAACCCCTACAACATTTACCTCTGGCCAGACCTTATCTGATTATTTCCTGAGACAAGAACCAATCAAATTGTTTACCTGAGGCAGCATCCAATCAAATTCGTCATCTCACTGAACACTGGCGCTGGCCTGAGCTACGTTTTTACAGGAGTACTTGAATACTCCCTCTTTAAATCGAGTTTAAAAACTAAGCAACATAACGAGTAGCGTAACAAACAAAGACTCAGTTATTCCAGTTATTTTGGAACAGGGCTGGACGACACCACAGTCCGATTCTTTACATCAGAGAACAGCCAGTCGTTTTATTCAACCTCTCAAATTATTCACCTCCGGCAACACCCATTAAAATTGGCTACTGCAGGCAAAAATACAAGACACACAATATCTAAGATCTGTATAATCTGCGTTCACAAGTATCATAGCATTCTCTTCTTGCCTCTCTGTGTTTGCAGCTGCATCCTCTGCCTCAGACTGTGCTTCAGCAGAAACCCTGTCCGAAAGCCACAGCTTCCCTTGAGAGAGTCATTGAAATTCAGAGTAAGTAAAAGAGAGAGGGAGGGGGGCAGTGCTCTTTCCTTCTGGTTACTCTAAAACATTGTGCCGGCTCGTCTCTTTAGACAGGATTGAAATGTTTGATGATACAGGTGAAGGAGAGCGCGGTCACTGACAGTACTTAATCTCTGTTGGATTTCAGTGGATAAAATCTTTCTTATTTTAAATTTGGTGCCATGTGACAACGTGCCTCTCCTACAACTACACCAACCAAACAGGCTTTACGTTAAGTAGTCCTCAGCTACACCCTATTAAATCATCTCATGTGCTCTCTTCCCCATAAATATGGCCTACAGCACATTAAAAGGCCAGCTTCTTTCATCGTGTAGGCACTTGCTTAATTGCTGTACCATCATTTTTGGAGAATGTGGTAATTAGATGAGACAACAGTCATAACAAGCTGCCCGACGTGAAGAGATTCTCTGAGCTTTCTGTCTGTTTGAAAGCAGAATTCCACAGACCATTCGACATTGGTGCATAATTAAATGGTTCAAATGTAGACAGAGATATTCAGAGTGGTTTGATGTAAAAGGTGTTATAAGGTGAATATGCTGCCTGTTCCCATCATCCACGTTACACATAAACACTCAGAGCACACATGCGGGTTCATTGGTGGTTTTGAATAGTTAATAAATGACTATTCAGCGTCTCCTGGTTCCACCGTCTCCACCACCACCATATAGAAATGAGTTTCTCTAGGACAGTAAACATATTAAACTGTTCTGAATGACTTTGTTTATATCTCTAATAGAATTATGCATATATTTTAAAATGTGTCCATTTTCTTTCACTTCTGTAGGTGAACACTGGGTCTCGGTGCAGCGGTCAGCTCCCACAGTAGGTCAGTCTCTGCTGGACGCTCAGCGGCGGGAGAAGGATGAGGCTGACACAGTGACAGCCATGGCCTCTCTCACTGTGGACACGGAGCAGTCAGCAGCCTCCTCACAGAGCAGCAGGTAACACACACCCACACAGCACTACACAGCTTTGTCCCTCCACTTACACACATGCATGCTCATCTCAAAGAGCTTCACTCACAAGCTCAGAAACACAGCAAACGACACGCATGTGATTGCTGTTTATTTGCTGAATTCAACATTACAAAAATGAAACAATTGTATTCAAAATGAGGGTTTAAGGGTGGAGGTGGAGTGACACCAGGCCTTCTGGACAGGTCCCACGTATCAACAATGTCAAACCTACCCACTAAGGAGTTGGTTGACTCCTTCTGAGTGCAGCTGTTCTTTTGATGATGAGTGGATTCTCTTACAGGTAGCAGGCTTTCTTAATTAACCATTCATCTCTCGTCATCATTCAGGGCTGCCGAGGAACCAATGGAGGAGGAGCCTGTGTTGTAGGAGGAAACGTCCAGCCTGAATCACCACGGTGACCTCAGCGTCCACACCCGCTTGGCTACACCAGTCACCCTCGAGTCACGACTCCTTTTCCTCCGCTCAGCTTTACGATTGGTTTCCTTGGCCCTTCGCTCATTTCCAGGTGCTTGACGGACATTCACACAGTCGCCCAACCTCTGCTTTTCCTGAACGCCCTAAAAACAGGCGACACAAACGGCAGTGGCGGAACGGGGCAGCCGACCGGACATCCGGAAGCGGGACCTTTTTTCGGCAAGGCCTTGGTTTTATTTTCTCTCCTTTCGGCGGACTGAGGAAGAGAAAAGAAGAGAGAGAAAGCGAAGGAAAAACTACAGACAAGCAGGCAGACAGCGCTGGGATGTTGAGAAAAAAAAAAAAAAGAAAAGAGATCAATAAAAAAAGCTCTGTATATTTCCAGTACTTTATACGAAAGATGTTTCAATGGAAAAAGCCAACAAGCAGCAAAAATCTTTCAACACCAAACACACACGCACTAAAACTGTTTTGACCGTGCTGAAACTAGCTCACTTTTTTTTTTTTTTTTTTTTTTGCGAACATGAGAACCTCCTTCTTCTCTGTCGTGTCTGTCCGTTCGTTCACTTATTGTCCGTACGTACAAATATCTTGTTCAGAAAAGCACACAGACGTATATGGATATTATATATGTACAGGCATATATACATATATATATATGTGGTTTTGTGTGTGATGTATAAACACACATATACACTTTGTATTCCCTTTACCATCCACAGTTAAGTTGAGCCCGCTACCGTTTTTGGCGCTGGAGAAAGCAAGGTTTTCTTGGCGTCCGGCCAATTTTTGAGAACTTTTGCCTTTTTTTTTTTTTTAAATGTCTCACAAAAGTACAGGACTATTTTTGGAGGGCATATGACTCACTACAACTACCGCACACTCATAAACAATGGCAGTGCATTGACTGAAGGAGTGAGGACTGAAAAATATGTGGAACGCTTTCAGTATTTTTTTTCCTCTGACTTTCCTGACCTTGACAAGGGAATGTGGATGGAGAAAGAACTTGCGTAGAAAGAACTCGGTGCCTTTTATACTAAAGAATATATTTAAAACACAAACACCACCTATTGCATCCGACATCCACAGTAATACAGCTTTTTGGAGGATGATTCGTTTGTTTTTGTTGTTGTTGTTTTGTTGTTATTTTCCTGTTTCAAACTGCCTTAATTTTCGAGAGAGCGCCGTTTTTAGCCATCCAGTCGGAGAGCACAGTGAGGACCTGGGTCCTCTTTCCCTCTTTTCTCTTTTCCTTCTTTCAGGGTGTACATGTTCTACCCATGGTAAAAGGTCGAAGGCCTGACCTTAAGCCTTGTCGTTGTTGTTATTCTGATTTGTTTTTCAGTCTCGTGCCGTACTGCGGCACCTAGTGTGATCTGATCGTATGGAATTGCTGATGATGACCAACTTGTGTTGCTTCTTGGGTTTTTTTTGGGTCACCTTTCTTCTCTGTACATAACATTTAGCTCTCTTTTCTCTTTGGACGTCCTCGGGTAGTTCAATAATCAAACCTTTTATTTTCCATGACGTTTTCTGAGGACTTTTGAGGGTCTGTGGTCACTTTTATATTGAAACGTATCGTCTCTCTTTTTTTTTTTTAATGAAAACTCAAAAGAAAAAAACAAAAACAAACGATCAGTGTTAATCTGCTCAGTCAATTTTAAAATATTCTGTATCAAACAAGTGTAATGTGCTGGGTACAGATGCACGGTGTTTGTTAGTTGTTTTTGTTGTCGTTTTTCTTTTTTTTTTGTTTCCTTCCTAAGTGATGTTTATGTGTTGTCACTGCGCGATGAATGTGGCATCAGGGTTTTAAGGGCAGGTATGAATTTTGTTCCTTAAAAGATAAAAAAAAAACACACACACACACAGTTACAGATATTGTTTCCTTTTTATAATGTATTACTGATCACAGGCAATAAGGTCAAACACCACTTTGGCTTCGAACACTACACATACTCTGCCACCTTCTGCAAGAATATCGGCCACTTTCATTGCCCATTGATATAGCTTTACTTCTTTGATTATTTTTGCACCAGATAAATTTTATTTTCGTAACTCGGCCGTTTGTTGTTTTGTACGTGTATAAAAGCTGGGTGAAGCTCTTACCGTTCACTGACTTTACCTTTAAACAAGACAGCAGGCCGTTCTTCTGCAGGAACTTTGTGTAGGGACATCTCTTTGGGCCAATTTCAGTCCAGCCTTCTGTCACTTTGAGACATATCTGTATTGAAAACCTGAGAATTATTGTTGTAGGCATTTCTCCTGGTCAGCAAATGTTTCATTAAGGGAAGAAAAATGTAAAAAAAAAATAATAATAATAATAAAAAAGCGCATTAATACTGTTTAGAATGGCACGTTTGTAGCTTCAGGGCTGAACTTGGCCTAAAACTTCAGCCCAACACTGCTGTGAGACACAACTCTATAAATACTCTTCTGCATATATATATATATATACAGTACATGTACCAAATTTGGTCGTGGGGGGAAAAGAAGTGGAGTTTATTCCAGCTTTTACCTTAAATACAATGTGGAACGTCTCGTCCAGGTTGTTGCTTTCTGGGCACTTTTATAAAATCCTTAAAAATCCTCGTCCGTGCAGAAAAGGAAAAGGATGATCCGGCATTTCTGGACTCTCTCGCTCCTTTATTTATTTGGAGTCAGAAATGGACGCTGAGGGAAAGTTGCTTTCGGGTTTCAGAGGAGCTTTTCGGAAGCCTTGAATCTTTGTCTTATTGTAACTCTTTTTTGACATACGTGTCGGTTCACTCAGCCTCACAGCCTTTGGGCAATAATTTACAATTGTATATTGCACAACTCTAAAAGGCGACAAGTTATGGCCAGTTTTCCGCAATCCTCCGGAGTAGTGTTAAAACTTTTTTAACACGTGTCGTTCACGTCGCGTGCTCCGTTTCGAAAACACTGAAGTCATTCGTGGTCTGCGATTGCTGCTCGTTTGTTTGTGGTCGGTTGCTCGTCGTTCGTTTCCTTCATCGGTGTACCAGCTTGTTCCGGTCACTTTCTTTGGTGGTCTAGAGCATGGAGCACACGTGCCTGATGCCGCACACCGACGCTCTAGGTGCGCGTTTCTGCATGACAAGAGTTGGACGTGCCGTGCGATTTGGAAAGTAAAGCAGTCACCTGAGACATAAGACACTTTGTGTAAAAAAAACAAAAAACAAAAACAAAAAAAAAACACAACAAAAAAAACGAACAGGGTTCCACACTAGTGCTTGGACCGCTAATAACAACCGGGGCCGATTCGGGCCGTTGTAATTACAGTGCTGTAATATATACAGAGAGAACTCCCCTCGTGTGCGTGGCTGTGGGCTTTACTGTCCTGACGAGAACTACTGTGACCATATTTTTGTAATGTTTCGATGTAGATCACTGACCGTCGCGATTTGTGCATAGTTTTGTATCGCAAACCCTGTATTCACAAACAGGTCGTGCTCTTTCGGATGTGCTGGTGACGCGGCCCTTTTTGGGCCTTTACTTTCGTTCTGAGTGTTGGATGAGAGCAACAGGCGTACAGGACAAGCAGGTTTTCTTTCTTTTTTTTTTTTTGAGGAATGTGATCTGATACATGGCCTCCACCGCAAGAATTTTTTTCTTTTAAATAAAAAAAGGAAGAAAAAAAAAGAAAAAAGAAGGCAACAGTATGAAGAGGGCCTCAAGGTGGACACTGGAAGACCTCTTTGTGCGTGTAAAAGGTTATCGACATTCACCATTGAAGATAGCTTTGTTGTCGCCGCCACACTATTTTGCTATTCAGTAAATATGTATATTTATTGATATTTCATATGTTGTGTATATGTAGTGCCCTATGATCGTCAAGGTTCAGAGTACTTGTATATTTTTTGACTTTTTTCGAAACGAGAGGTTGTGTCTCTTCAGTCGTCCCTCCATCGCTTTGGTGTTCTCTCCGTCGCCACTTCTACGTGATTGGATGTTTGAATATGTGACCGTCTTTTAACCTTACTTTTTTAATATTCTCTCTCTCTCTCTTACTCTCTCTCAATTTCTTTCTTTCTTTCTTTCTTTCTTTCTTTCTTTCTTCTGGTCATATTGATATGCAGAAGTTGAAATTATCAAAAAGCACATTCCTTAATTTTCTTGTGTTTCTCTTTTGATGCTTTCATGTTGCGACAATACAAAGGTGTGTATACTAACTGCTACACACGTGTATATAGAGTGCATATATGTGTACACATGTGCAATACACGCTATTTGAGCAATCTATTACTGTGATTATAATTCATTAAAATTGCTGTCCCTTTGAATTACTGATCTTTCTCTTCTTTGTCTCACCACACAAATGCTACACGAGGCGATGCCCTTGAGTTCGTGTTTAGCCCACCAGTGTAACAATGAACCACACAGATGATACCTTAGACCAGCGTTTTCTGGCTGACTGATCCAGAAACAGATTCACATTAGTATCTACAGATGGAAAGGCCTTTTTACTTAACTAGAGAAAAAAGTTAGTTAAAAAGTTAATTTAATTGATTATTCTTCAAAAAACACCTTTAAAAAACACATTAATAATTTGATGAGCTCTGCTCTGATTTGTTCGTTTACCACGATGATCACCCAGAAGCAACATGTCAAAATACAGTACCAGTAGACACTCTAAGTTGGCTTGTCAGACTACGTGGTGTTAAAGTTGTTACTCACTATGAGACTTTCAGAGACCTCCAAGAAGGTCTGGATAAGATCACACAGCATGGCTACTACTTACAGGCTGCTGTTGGGGTTGTGATGTTGGTAAAAGTGGAACCGCTCCTCTCTTCAGTCTCTTCAGTGTCAAATGCCGAGCAAATTTGCTCGATATTGTCCAAGATTTGAGAAGGATTTGAGTTCAGTATCCTGTTAAAAATGTGGGAACTGGAGATAGTTTCATATTCACCAGATTGTTTTGCAAATTTTCCATTGCGCCTTAAATGGTGCTGCAGTTACATTACGAAGCTGGTGAATAGGAAGCCACTCATTTAAAAGGTGAACATCAGCCATGCCCGCTGCCAGTGCCAGACCGCACCCATTGTGAGGAGTTTCGAAAACTCTGAGGGTTTCTGAATAAACTCCAGTCTAATTCCAGGTGGAAGTTGTCCCTGAAGGTCAGTAACTGTTCCTTGCTCCAGCAGGCTGAGTTTGATGTAGAGAAGATGACATGAACAAACAGAAAACATTCGAGCTTCTTACCATGGCACCCATTGGCAGCACCATCTAACAGACTAAAGGTGTGTCCTAATTGCACACCTAATATTAATACTAACTAGTTTTTCAGTATGTAGTATAAAAATACAGCTACAAATGTTATGGTTGAATATTCTCCAAAATCCACAAAGGACACTTAGAACCAGTCGAGTTTTGAGTACAGTAATGATGGACACTGTTGTCCCACAGTGCAACAGGAAACAGCAAGGAAGGAGCTTCTTACGTCTGGAAAATTCTGAAAAACCCTCCGCCAAAGCAGCTTTCAGAGTCCAGCTTGGTATGACGTGAGCTTCATCACTTCCTATTAGTAAGAATTGATGTAATATGCTAATATTTCGTGTACTATTCTGCTGAACTCATACTATTTAGATTAGTAGTTTACACATCTGCCCTTTCATGCTGCGGACTCGGGTTCGATTCCCCAGCTGGGAAACCACCCTACACTGTGCTGATAAAGAGACTTTGGGGAAGACTATTAATATGACCTTTGCCTACCTGTGTAAATGTCAGAGTGCCTGCCAAATGCCATAAATGTAAATGCAGTACAGAGTATATACTGTGTAGTATTAGTGAGTAGTACACTATGGAGACACAACCTAAGTCTAAAAACGAGACAAACAGTTTTCTACATTACGTGTGCAGCTGCCTTTATCATTGTGTAAGAAATTCATGATGAATTGACCTAAAGAAATTGAAATTTCAGCAGCAACTTTCTGCTCTTTACTAGTCAGTGTATCTCCAACAGTGGAAAGCACCACCAGTATTAACTCTTGTCTTGCTTCTTTTTATATCACTTCTTTTGCTGCCGACTGTGGATTCTTGTGATAATGGTCACTTGCCAAGAGCTTCAGCCATCGTTGCATTTACTCTTACTTCCTTAAATGATCTAACCAGGACCAAAATCTTTAACATGACTGACAGGAGGTTAGAATACACCGTCATGCTACTTCTTCATCCTCTCATGTGGGACTGATAGCAAACTCATCTCTACTATCACCTCTTGAGGTACAAAGTGCTGATGACAGGACAGGCTGGGGCTATCTGGTTAGCATGCTAAGTAGAGATCTCTGCAACACAATACACAAACGTCTTCGAAGTACCATCAAAACTGTTTTCTTCACATTCTGTTGATAATTTTTTTAATTTAGTTAATTATTTTGTAAACTAAAAAAATTACACATTGTTTCTTTAACTTACATTCAAAGTTAAAATGTTTTTGTCCTGTAAAGTTACAATTATGGAGATACGTGTTCTTTTTTTTGGACAACAGATACTCTACATTTATAACTGGGTTAGTAAGAAACAGAAAATGCAACCAGTTTCTAATGCTGATCTTTGGAGGAGAGGGGGAAAATCATCATTTTATCGCTTAATTAATAATAAAATAATTACTTTATCATTGATTTAGTTAGTGAACGTACTTGTGGCTTTGAATGAGAAGTAAATAAATGACTTTTGTACAGTACTGTAGGTTACAGACAAAAAACAAAACGGTGAAAATATTTTAAGGATTGGTCCAAACAAAATTTTTATTGCGCCAAAATAATTATTTTTTAGTAACATTTAAAAATTGTAATCAATGTATTAAGTCAAAAGTTAAAAAGAAAAAGAAAAATCTTCCGTTATGTCGCAGTCCTGCGTCAGCGACGTGATGACGCGGCGGTTTTACGTAAGCGGCGCTCTCGGTGTGCGGGCGGAGGAAGATGGCGGCTCCTGCTGCGGGTGAGTACTTCAGCATCGGCAGCAGTGTCTCCTGCCTCACCTGCCTGGGCCAGCGCCTCCAGGGGGAGGTCATCGCTTTCGACTACCACACCAAGATGCTGACTTTGAGTATCCTTTATCTTTCTACCTCTCCGGACAGCGTGGCTGAGCTCCTCGGAGGCGGGGGGGCAGTAGTGACTTCAGCCAAACACATCCGCGCAGCTCCGCCTCTACACATCACCAGTTCACTGTTTCACTAGATACTAAAATGTTGGTGCTCTGTTTATTGTCCTTTCTGCTCTAAAACGCCCTCCTGGGCACTTCGGAGGTAAATCCTTTGGGGATGAAGTTGGCTTCCTGTTCGCCAGCTTCTTTGTTGAATTTTCCCGTTCCACCTTAAACGGTGCAGCAGTTACACTCGGGCGCTGGAGCCGAGCTGCACCATTTAAAGTGGAACGGGGCAAAATGAACAAAAATGGCTTGAGCTTCGTGTTAACCCTTCAGGAGTTTCACATTGGTGTGGTGGAGCATGTATACACTAAATGCTCAGTACGTGGGTGGGCTGGAGGAACAGCTCTGTATTTAAGGCTGAACTCTTGATTTACCTTCATGCGTGACGACGAAGCTCAGTGATGAGATTTGTAGGCAGGGGTAGTTTTGCTGCATCTTACTCGGTGGGAGTCTTCGACCTGCCACTTGAAGCTAAACTGTGCAGTCTTGGTCTAGTCCTGCTGTGATGAGTTTTAGTGTTTACGCAGCGTAATATCCACATCTTAAGCCTGTAAAGCAGGACTGTGTGACCCAACCTGCCCACCCTCCGGTCTGATCCACGTGATTCCTAAGCTGTCAGAGCATCCGATATCGTGCGTTTGCTCGTAACGTTATCTACAGCATTTCGCTTCTTTCATTTGTGTTGAGCAGCGTCACGTCAAATGCCAACATTTGTATTCCCACGTTCACTGAAGTTGTTGAGATTTGCAGCTGTCCGCATCGAGTTCACCTCTAAAACTTGCTCTGCTAGCTAACGCGAACTAGCTCCGTTAGCTAGCTTGGCTCCCTTAACCGCCACTGCTGCTCTCAATTTATGGCATTTAGCTAGACGTGCCAGTGTCACAGCATGGTACTGCTGATATCAGATTGTTTTTAGGAGATGAATGAAGTGTACCAGTGAGTTTTCACCCCTTCCTTGTGGGGCTACCGTCATTAACGTCCCCTGCTAGCTTAGCTTAGCCTATCCTGCTAGCTAGCTAATAACGCCAGAGCCGCTAAGGTTAGCTGTGGGGCTTTAAGCCTTGCTCGCCGTTTGCTTGTCCTAAACTTCTCGGTTTTCGGTTCAGGTCAACACCGTGGATATGAAATGTCTTTGTGGACACTTGTTGTGTTAGAAGGACATTGAAGATTCGAGTTTCATCTCCTAAATGGGTGCTAAGCCTGACTAGCTGGCTGAGGTCAGGAATGAGGGATGGTGAGCAACGGCTGTGATGTCCTGAAGGAACCTGCACTACTTGTTTGATATGGCGGACGTGTATTTCGTTGGGCATTGAATTATGGTTGAATTTGTAGTCTATGACTGTATATGTATTAATACTGTAAGAACTCTAAAAGAGGCTGTTGGAAGTCGAGGTAGAGAGTATTGAAGGTGACAGTATTGGAACTCTAGTGACGTTAGGTAGATAGTTCCTTCTGTCTCCAGTACAGGGTTTTCCTCAGTCCTTGTTAAGCCCATCGCTTACATCGGCAAACTAATGATTTTCCTAGGAACTATAGCTGTCATATCTACATTTACCCACTGATAATTGGGAGAAGCAATATTAAGGACCTCGGTAAGCTGTAGACATGGGTTAGGGTTCTATTAGTACTGTTATTTAATGGTATTTGATGCTACTGTCTGTAATTTGATGGTAAAAACAAAGAGTGAAATTTTAAGAACTGAAAATCCACCCTTCCCATCCCCCAATAAACTGATTTAGGCTATCAAAATACAGCTCTGGAAAAATGTAAGAGACCACCTGAAAATTATCAGTTCCTCTAGTTGTACAGTTTCTGGGTTTGTGTTGAGCAGTTCTGTTTTATTCTATACACTACTGGACTCATGTCTCCCAAATTCCAGATCAAATATTGTATTTTAGATCTGTTTATTTAGAAAATCACTAATGACGCCTCCAGAAGCCTGTTTTTGAACCATGCTCGCTGTGCATTTCACCCCAGCCACCGCTCGCCAGTCTTTCTATAGGTCACTTGAGGTCATCTTACGGTGGTTAAGTGACATTGGAATGAGGTGGTGCTCATCACGGTCAGTAGAGAGTGGGTTTGGCCCTCTGCCAGTCTGTAGCCCAGTGCATTTGCTGCTTGACCTTGTTCTTATGAACCAGACGCTCACTGTATCTGCCAGTAAAGCTAGAACCCAACCTTCTGTTCCTCACTAAGAACCTGCTGTACATGTGGAGATGCTGATTTAAGAAGTAACTGGAGTGCTCTCTTATTTATTTCCAGAGCTGTTTACTAATTATTCTTTTAACGCCAGAAACAATATCTGATCACTCAAACTATCCTATCTGTAGTTTTAACGCAAAGCTGAACTCGGCCTCCCGTGTGCCAGCTTCTTGTTCTGAGTTTTCTGCTCTACTTTAAATAGTGCAGCAGGTCTAGGTTGCGGTGAGCTTATGTGGCCCCGTGCTGTGCTGACTTTACCAAGTTTGTTTTAAAAAGAAATAAAGGTCAATTAGATGTTTCTTTATTAAACGCAAATAAATATAAAACTTCTCTACTACAGTAATGGTAAATCCTGCAATGAACGTTTGCTAGTAGAGTGTGTCCGACTTGACGACCGTGTCACCCCTGCAGTCATCGGCAGTTCATGCTGATCAAGTCAGCCAAAGTTGAAAATAAGCACAGCCACTATTATCAGTTATTCTAATAACTGGGGGTGGGTGCCCACACAGCAGAGGCTGCTGCAGCCTCAGAAACGCCTTTGCTCTGCGTATTTCAGTTAGGACGTTGTAATGTAAATATGCACTATGGATATGCACTACAGTTAGACATTTTGACAAGGTAGCACAATTCCTCACAACAGCAGAGGGCTGCCCTGAAGATGTAGGTGCACCAGCCGCTTTGCTGAAGGAGTCAAATATGCTGCCCTGCTTCGGATTCATAGAACGTTGTATTTGTAAGTGGTTCATGAGGTTGCTGGTGTTATCCCCCTTCCTCCCTTTACTTGCAACTAGCACTTTGCATATATTGCATTAGCTGCATTATCAATGAATTTAGGACAGTGAGCCTAAACCTTTGAACATCTTACTCTTTCAGCTAATTTGGTACCGGTTCTCGATACCATCTCTAGTAAGTTGGTGGGGATCCGGAACAATTTCAGGGTGTTTTGGCAAACATTATTCGAGTCTCTAAAACTGTACTTTTCCAAAACATGTTCCCTCAGTTAACATATGAGGGGAATTTACAGCATTTAATACTTCATACTTACCAAACCACTTAGTGACACAGTGTTCCTCTCTAACGCTGCACTGACATCTTTAAAGAGGACACTGTCGTTAGGATAGAACCGGTTTGTTATATGGTAAAGGTGATCACTAGACTAACTTTGTACTGATATGCAGGGATGGCATTAGAGGTCATGCAGTCGGGTCACTACTGTCCTCTTGTGGGGAGTTCCTGTTCCTGATGATGACCTTTTGTGTCTGAAGCTTCTTCAATCTGTGCCCCAATTGTGAATGTGTTTTCAGAGTTACTTGGAATTTTTTATTTTTTATTTTTTTGATGTAAAATAAGGGTCAGCTGTGCATTTTGGCATCAAGAAGGCAAAAAACCCCCCCAAAAGATCCAAGTAACTCTGAAAACACATTCACAGAGTGGTAGAATGTTAGCTGCGTAACTGTGTCAACTGTGCCTGGAAACACTTCCCCACTCGTTTATTCAGATTCGTCTTTTAATTTATTAACTTTCTGTAAATATGCTGCGCCACAGTGGTGCTCTGAAAGACTGCTGGGTTTTGCTGAACCACAGTCGTTATTGCTGAAATGACAACATGGCTCACGTTAACTTCAGTTAAATGACGTCAGCCTGTTAAAGTCAGTTTGAGAAAGCATGGGTGCTTATCTCCCCTCCAGTAGCAGACTGTCCCTTGTTGATGATGCTACTTACGGTAATACTGACAAGCGGTGTGTCACTGGGAATGTTGGTGAACACTAGACTCAACTCTCTGGTGGTAGACAAACGTGTCTGTTGGAGCCTGGCACGTCAGCCAGTGTTTCCTTTGTGGGTGTGCTTGAAGGACACCAAAGCCGGGGGGAGAGGAGTTTCCCCACAGCTACTTAGTTTAAAGTGTCATAACTTCATTTGTCGCTCTTTGTAGGTTGGAAGAGCATCAGCTGTTACACTAGCATGTGTGCCCACTAGGTGGTAACAGAAGGCCACAGGCATAGTAAACCAAAGCTTAGAGATGTACCGTACTCTGTTTAGAACAGAAGTGACTGCAGATTGAGTATTACACATTTCTCCACTGTGGCCACTTATGGAAAGAGGGGAGAGCCAGCACTTCGGCATAGTGAGGTGAAAGGGTTACAGCTGACATGTCTTTGAACTAGTAATGAAATTCTTGGGCTCAGTGTTGGAGCCGTTGTTCGTGCAGTGTGTGCTAATACAGTCTTGGATTGTGTGTTATGTTGTCGGCTGTTCTTCCACCATTGTCAACTGTTTTTCCACCGTTGCTTTAAATAAAGAGGAACTGATACTGCAGCAGTTAATTCACTGTACTGTGAAAGTTTAATAGCACTGGTTAAAATTTGGTTTTGTTGATTTATTTGGTTAATTGAAATTACAGGTTGCCAACCCTGGTCCTGAAGGACTCCCTGTCCCCTGTGTTTTCCAGCTCGAACACACCCATTTCCACTCAGGAAGCGTTTGTTCATTAGCTTGGCTGAATCAGGAGTTTTGAGAGCAGGGAAATGCTAAAGTGTGCAGAGTCAGGCAATACTCCAGGATTTAGAACAGTGGTCCCCAATCCAAGTTAACACAACCTCTAGGTGGCTTTTCATGACATACAGTACGTATGGAACATGGATACAGTGACTAGTAGGGCCATGTTTGATTGCTGACAAAAGTACAATACAGTGAGCTTTACTTGATTCTTCTGAATAAATAAAAATATATTAATCAGAATGAATGATTAGTGAAGACAAAAGGGGGCGGGGGTAAAAACTGACCGAGTGCTTTATTGGGCCCGGCACATATAATTCAACAAGGTAAGTTATCATCAATTTATTTTATCACAATAATGTAAGCAGGTTGCTTTTGTTCACAAACTGAACAGCACAGTTGCGTTATTAGGCTGTGATTAATGCACTTAACAATCCCGGTTGTTGTTTGTTGTCAGTGTTCTGTCCTTTTACCGCCATCCTTGTTGAGTATTTGGTGCATTTTGTACTTGTTTGCCTTGACCTTCCCTCTCCAGAATGCGCCCCATCCAGCGGCAAGCCCAACCTTAGCGACGTGGTTCTCGTCAATTTAGCCTATGTGTCCGAAGTGGACATCATCAACGACCGCACTGGGACTCCTCCCCCATTAGCATCTCTTAATTTTAACAAGGTAAGGCCAAACAAGTCTATCATTCTATCAGCTCAATACCTGGCCAATGGGAATGAAGTTCGTATAAGCATTAGGAGACTCACAGGACTCAGAAGACCCCACCGTTTTTCCAGATATAAGCCTTTTAGGTGTTTAAGGAAACCTGCTTTTTATAGATGAACAGTGGCTTATAATTCTGAGATGATTGGAATGACAAAGTACATCTGAAAATGAATTGTGCAAGATACTGAAAACAAAACCGAACAATATATAGATAAACGCAAGTCAGTATAGCTCTATAACAATAGGCCTAGCAAAAAGAGTGGTAAATGTTGTTTCACG
This sequence comes from Semaprochilodus insignis, assembly GCA_034552555.1. Taxonomy (NCBI): domain Eukaryota; kingdom Metazoa; phylum Chordata; class Actinopteri; order Characiformes; family Prochilodontidae; genus Semaprochilodus; species Semaprochilodus insignis. The sequence continues at coordinate 38,850,473 of CM067475.1, read as the reverse complement.
TGCTGTGCCATTAAAGGTGGTACCGAAAATTCGAATAAGAAGCCAACTTGAGGTTTATCAAACAAATTTTTCTAATATGGGCATCCCATATACTTGTGCTTCCAGCTCATACCAGCTGGCACATAACTTTTTTGGCAGACAAGGCCATGATCATACTGTCTGATGCAACTGACCAAGTCTAGTGGCTACTCAGGCAGTACAAGAAGAAAGCACTCTGGTGTCCTAGTTAGGCCAACCCCAAAATAGCATCCATTCGTTTATGTCTGCTGCGTTGAAAACAAACTTCAGAAGTAACAGACTAGACGGTGGTAGTTAAACGAAGGACTGCTGCATTTTTACTTGAAACGTAACTGATGCGTTCGGCTCAACAGGCTAACGTTAGTGTGGTTGGCACTGTTTGTACATTGAGTTTTCTGTGTCTGTCTGTGCATACTGGTGTAATGTTAGGAACAGCGGGGAAGAATCCCAGCTGATGTACCGCCCACTACTACTGCACAGTCTGCCCTGCTTCAGTATGCTTGATTCAGTAAAGTGGCTTTAATTGATTTGTTGAGTTTTCTACAGCGTTTTTGCAGAAATTGGTTTGTATCAAGGTCACTAAATAAGACTGCTGGTTGCTGGTACAGAGCTTCTGAACAGTTATGAAATGCCCTTACTCATGTTCTCCATTCTTTTGTTCTGCAGCTTGCGAATAGAGCTCGGGCAGAAAAAGAAGACAAGTTGTCCCAGGCTTATGCAATTAGTGCTGGAGTCTCAGTGGAGGGCCAGCAGCTGTTCCAGACTATTCATAAAACGTAAGTGCTGTTTAGCTCCGTCAAACAAATAACCATGGTTTCAATTAGCAGATAAAATGTTGGATTTTTGTTGGATTTATTAATATTTTTTTAAGTTTCTCTAGAACTAAACATTTTGCATTGAACCACTCGTGAATTTCAAACATTTCAACATCTGAATTATGTAGAAATTTGACAAAATTGATGGAATCTTTGTTTATGGAAGGATTATTGATGGGAAGCTTCTTCCTGAGCTGTATTCTTTGACTGTGAAATTCAATGTATGGGAAAAGTGCCACAAGATATTCCATGCAGCGTTCTAAGGGACACATTTTCAGAGGCTGGCTTATGCACATTTGTGTCCTGCTGGGTATTTTGAAAGCCAAACGCCTGTTGATGTTTTTGGCATCATGGGTACTGATGCTTTCTCTCTGGTCCAAAGCTGTGTAAATCTTCTTTGTATGTTTCTGAAGCCCTCTCCTGTTTTTCTGGCACAGGATCAAAGACTGCAAGTGGCAGGAGAAGAACATTGTGGTGATGGATGATGTTGTCATCACTCCACCTTATCGAGCGGACAACTGCAGAGGCAAAGAGGGCAGCGCTTTAGGCCACGTACGCAAAATAGTAAGTTCAGTTCTGCATCTGATTGGCCGGTTATGGTACATTGTAATTCATGCTTTTTTCCCCTCCCTTTCTCTTTTAGTTCTTGCCTCATGTATTTTTTCTGAAGAGATTGTGAATTTTAATCTAATAGCACCTTCAAAGGACAGTGGTGGGTAATGTGTAGTTTGAGCTTGAGCTCCTCAGGCATTAACAGCTGGGAGACAAGATCAGCCAGTTTGACCATTTAGGCTTTAATACTTATTGTATTATTGGTTGCATTCAGTGTACAAGAAAAGTTATTTACATGGTAGTTAAATGACAACTAATTATTTAATTTTTTTTTTGAAGGGCCTTTTTGTCCCTCTGCATTTTCAAAGCAAACTTTGTTTTCCCCTCTTAGCTAAGAAAGGTTGATGAGTTGTTGATGACTGAAATGCAAGATTGCAGTAAGTGATAGTGGGGTGAATCAGATCTATAGCTCACAAATGGCAAGGTATGTTTGCTTCTTTAGTTTTAGAGGTGTGCAGCTGGTGCAACTTGTATCCCACCTCTTAGGACTGTGCCACTTGCTTTCCTGCTACCAAAGCATCACGCATTCTTTACTGGTCCTGTGATTGTGTCAAGAAATCCGAAATAGACTTCCATATGACACTGTGACATGCTGTCATCTAGCAGTGAGCACTATGGCAAAAGTGTGTGTGTGTGTGTGTGTGTGTGTGTGTGTGTGTGTGTGTGTGTGTGTGTGTGTGTGTGTGTGTGTGTGTTTTATTCATTTTTAATAAACCCATCAGTAATTAACAGTAGCTTCTTATTCTGGAATGTCCCTTCACTTTCTCAAGTGATTCTGCTTCCAGTTCTGTTCCTTATTAATTCCAAGTTCAATATGGTTAAAAAAGATGCCAAATGTTTATATAAGGAATATTTTTCTTTTTTGTGTCCGCTGTCTGGTTCACTTTCTTTAAATTGCATATCCACTGCAGCATTAAAAAACAGTGACCACTATATTATCCATTATTCCAAATTCTTGTAACATGTAACTAATTTCTTCAGCTACGAAGCTGCTGTTTGTGTGTTGTAGGCCGTTGCTGTGTTTAGGACTTTCTGTCTCATTTTTCTTTCTCTGGCATGGTGTGCTGTCACCGTCAGGTAACGATCTTCAGAAGAGCTTGCTGGTCAAAGCAGCTTTGCTAACAGTACCGAAGTGGTGTCTGAAACTGGGAAATACCAATTGTCCCTTTTGTCCTAGACCGTGTTAGAACCGCTGGCAAAGTTGTTTTACAAGGATTTACGAGATGTGACATGTAATTAGATCTTTAACCTTTTACATGAGAGCATGAAAAATGTTAAACTTGGTGAATGTATAAAAAGAGACACCTGATACACTTCTGTTAGAAATCAGTGCTTTTTCTGAGTGGTGAGTGCATCTATAAAGGAGCCCCTGAGCAGAGTGAAGTCGTATATACTAGTTAACTATCAGGTATATACAGCCTTCCAGTGAGCACCTGAACATCATGATCCATATTTTAACTTTACGTTACTGAAGGAGTTTTAACGTGACCAATTGACCAATTTATTTTATTTATTTATTTAATATTTTATTTATTTATTTATTTTTAAAACTTGTTGCGATAGCCATCCGTAATGTCACATCTGTCACACTCCAAAGCTGACCTTCCCTTTACATGGGGTAACTTTTTGTTAAGACTTTCCATTCCACCTTAAATGGGGCAGCAGCTACATTCTGGGTCCCATAAAGATGGTAGAATGTAATTGAATAAGCAGCTTTAGTTTGGGAAGGTTCTCGAGTCATTTGTCTCAATAATGCATCCTGTCGGTCGCTGTTGGAATCTGGAATATATTACAATCCCTCGCGCTTTCTGTACCAGCTGGTATACAGCTTGTTCTGCAGAAAAGCCCAGGAGACCACAGTGTTAACATGGTTTATTGGACGAAATTGTTCCTCTGTTTCTTCAGTAACTGTTGTGCCACTATTAGTGATCTGTAAACTGGATAAAAGAACTCCTCGTAGCTAAAGGGGTCATTTTAAGGCCATTTTTAAGATAAGAGCATGTCAGGAACTATAAGCAAGTCTGTTTTGGTGGTCTACAAGCTTCCGTTATTTGTTAGCTAGCAGCCTTAAATGGTCCCCTACGGGTTCTTTAGTGAAGGCAATGGTTGATTTGGGTATCTTCTGCTGGGGTTCTACTATTGTTACGAGTATTAGAACATTTCCAGGTACTATGTAGAGCCCTTTTTGCAAACATGCCAACACAAGGCCACAATTGTGTAAATGAGAGTAAGGTTAAATAGCTGTTGTTTAAAGATTTCTACCTCCTCTGCAGGTTGAGAAACACTTCCGTGACTTGGAGAACCAGAAGTCCGTGCAGCGATCACAAGCACAGCAAACACAGAAGGACTCGGCCTTATCGGCGTGAGCGCAACCTACGTGCAGAGTGCTATGCCGGCACTTCAAGTTTTTGGGTTTCCTTTTATTTTGGAGTTTCGTTTTCAATCCACCTCCCGCCTGAGGCTGAGGTAGCTGCGGCCTGCGTCGTGAGCGGAGCCGTCCTAGACGTCTGGAGGGGGAAAAAAAAAATATTGAATCAAAAAGAGGGCAGGTTATGAGCCCTTGAATTAATTTCTCAAAAGATTTAATTTTATGACAGAACATCTCGACCACCGTTCCATTTAGCCCTTCCATCAAATCCATGTGCACCCCTTTCCTGTTCATATTCTCTCTCTCTCTCTCTCTCTCTCTCCAACTGCTAACCCATACAAACACATTCCATATTAGCCAAGAACAATGGGAGGCCTGACGAAACATCAGGTTGTTTTTCCTCAGCTCCTGTGCCTCCTTGTACTTTTATTTTCCCTATCAAACAAAAATGTGACTTGAATGGTACTGGAGAAAAAAGGACTTTTTTTTAAAGTTATATAAGATTCTAACTCTATTACTGTAAAGCAGTCTGGGTGGAAGAAGTGGGGTTTATTTTTCTAACAGTCGACTAAAATGATGCGAGTAATAAATGTGTGTGTGTGAGACAGTTCAAGAGCAGTAGTGAAGTTGCACTTGGCAGGAGATGACCCTTCACACAGCAGCTCCTTCTCCATGGCCTAACATCAGGTGCTGAACACAAGTCAGTCTTGTCATCTCAGAAAAATGAAAAGAAACAGATTCTCAGAACCATCGTAACTCATTTTCTACCCAGCTTATGTTGTACCATTTTCTTCCTAGCACCATCCAACTTTCCAACTATCCAAAGTCCCTTTTTTTTCTCTCTGTCATTTTTAGACGAAGGAGCAAAACTCTCGATTATTTTACTGTGTGTACGCCTTCTGTTTACATGCTCAGTGAGATCTTGGCATATCCTCTCTATGCGAAACTCCAGACGGGCAGTTGTCATAGTTTGGGCAGAGATGGAGATTAAAAAGGAGCAAAAGTCTTGCATGCAGCAGTTGAACTTTGTCATAACTGTTTCATGAAACCTTGTTGAATACCTCTTCCACCGTAACAGGACCTCTTTTTGTTACAGCACATCATTCTGTGAATTATTTTTTTCCCCCAACGCTTCCCTCGACCGTGCATTCCGCCATGTTTCAGTGACAGCAGCTTCTTTTTTTTTTCTGAATGAAATTCTTTGTAACTTTTTTTTTTTTTTTTTTTTTTTTTTCTTTCTTCTGAAAAAGGAAATGTGTTTGAGATATCTTGCCATGTTAGAGACTGAGATGGGGGGGAAAGGCGGCAAGTGGTCTAAAGCCAGACTCCTCCCTCTCCCAGCCTCATGGAAACTCGTAGCCTGATGGAGGCTCTGCCAGTGGCGCCAAGCTGTGACGGCCATTCGCGTTACATAGCAGTTCACATTTACTCTGTGTCAACGAAGTTGCCGTTGCTTAGGACTCTTTCCCAGTATTTTATTTTTTATTTTTAAATAGCTAACATGGAAATAAAAAAAGGAAAATCACATGGAGTCCTGTCTTTGTAATATCTCTGGAGACATTTCTAGCATCACACCTCATCAAATTCTCTTTCTTAAAGGCACACTGACCCAAAACCAGAAATATGCCCATCACTGCGTACAATATAAACATGTCTATTTGCTCCTTACAGCGGTACGTTACAGCACTCTGTAAATGAACTTGCTGGTTTAAAGACTAGGGAAAAAAAGCTGATGGTGGAAGATGATTTTGCTTTTTTTGGGGGTGGGCTATACTGGGACCTTTAGCAGTACATAATCCTAGCATTAATGGGCCTCGTTCACATTCTCCTTCATCTTCAAGTTATTTCTTGAGCGTTGTTTGCACCTTTGTGCTCAAGTGTGTGTAGGTTCTGTTATCACCTGCACTGTAAGAAGTGTTTTGGTGGTTCAGCCTAAAAAAAAAATTACTTCACGTAGTAACAAGCAATTGAACTAGTTTTATTCAACCTAATTAGTTAGATTTAATGATTCTTTCATTCATAGTCATTTTTAATTCACCTATTAATTGCTTGTTTCCACATGAAGTAATTGTTGAACCAATGAGGATGAACCAACAAAACACTTTTTAAAGTGTAAGAACAAACCCCATTGGTTTTCTTATTAGTGGACTTATTAGATCAGTTGGTGAATGTAGTCCAACCTCAGTATAGTGAAGCTCCAGTCTTGGAGTAATTAATCAATCTGTTCAAATTCCTATTTACTTAAACTGTACTGGGATATCGCCTTCTCCCTTACTGTGTCACATGATCAAGCCTAGTTCTCAAAACGAGCAAAACGACCTGCCAGTATAGTGAGAGAGTTAGACTTCATGAAATACTTAAGGTAATAGAAATAAATTCAATAATCTCATACGTACAGCAGTCTTCACATTAGAAATATTAGATATATCAACCAGATTTAAGAGGAGTTGTCTTGCCATTCTAGCCTTTTATCCAGAGTTCACAGAAACAGTAACTCTGCCCCTGTATTTTGGTGTTTTTGGCCCGAAAAGAGGCCTGAAAATTCATGTATAGAAAATTATTTTTAAAAATGTTCATTTTTAAAACTTTCATGCATTTATCATTTAGCTCTAGTGTCAATAATGATGCAAGTGCATCGCTACCCCATAACGTCTTCACAAGGGTGCTAAAGTTACAGTCCCTGAAGTGTTGCCTGAATCCTGTTATACTGCGTTAGAAACTAGTTTGAACAAGCGACTCTGCTGGCATTATTCTGTCAGGAGATTATTTTTGCACTTTTGCAAAATATTTCACAAGATAAATCCTAAAAAAACTAGAAAATGTTATATCACCACAATATTAGATTAGCCTGTGAGTGTTCCTGATGGCAGAAAAGTTTGAGAATAGCTGAGTGACTAAGAGTGGATCTCAATCTCCTGTCATTATTGTTGTTGGCTCAATGAATGATTGATAGGCTAATACCAGAGAGTATATTTCCATTGTTCAGGTAGGAACGGGAATCTCTCGGCGGACACATTTTAATGCATAATTTAAATGCACATGGCCTCATGTTTCAGCCCCCCTACTCTTACTGAAACAGCTCATCTGGTTCGATGTCTCCAGTTCACAATGAAGATTAGACAGCAGGGTTTAATAATACGGAGACACGGAGGGCATTTGGCAGATCATGTTTACCTCCTTTACTAACAGAGGTACCTGAATTGTAGCTAAGAGGCCGAGCTATGCGCTCTAGCAGTTGAGAGAGAACGTTTCTTGAATCTGTATAGGAATTAGCTGGATTACTGCATATATGACCCCTAAAACTTGATCTGATCTTTATATAAACTATACAAATCAAAGTAAATCAATAATATATGACACATACATAGTTGAGGGGGACCTCAAGGGGTGTGGCATGCAAAGTAGCGCTTGTACACAGCATCCACTAAAGTTAACTTCTTGTCATGCTACATTGGTGTCAGAAGTGGGATGTGGCTCCCAAGAAATTGAATGGTTCATCAATAAACAGATAAGAAAGCATAGACCGGAAGAAGCGGATATCGAGTGTTACGCCTGCACCTTGATGGTTCCAGCAAGCTGAGAGCAAGATGGCTGGCTTAGGAAGGTGGCGGAAGAGGCCTGGCAGTAGACCACAGCTGGAGCAGTCACATGGGCTTATCAATGGGCACTTCAGCTTTGGCAAGACACTGAAACGGCTGCAGCAGACCTTCTTTTGGCTGGGTTGCTGTACGTGCATGGCTGTTTATAGCAAAGAAGGGGCTGCCACAACAGTCACACACCCTGCTTCAGTTTCTCCACCCTGGTGCACCAATGGAAAGGATTCTCCTGGGCTCCTTCCCCACCAGCTGATGAGTAGAGGAGGTCTTCTGTCAGTTATGGGTGCCATTACATCCAGGGGCTCAATTTCAATGATGTAATTACTGTATATATGAACTTAAACTAGGTTGCTTTCACCTTTAGAGCATTGGCCTCATGGAGCATTTCAACTGCTCACCATTCAGCTTGCCACTGTCACTGTACAGTGTGACAGGGACCATTCCCTACCCTTGGTCCTTCTGCCATTTCGCTCCAGTGCCCTTTTCTGCTTGTTAATAAATGAGCTTATCCATAAGCAGAATTCCCTGCTTCTTCTTTAGTACCCACACTACAGTGTATATTGTAGTATAAGTGCCATAATGTTTGCACAGGCCTGTTTTCCCTCAGTACATCATATTCTGCAAATAAACAGTAAATGGGTATTAAAAGTGTTCTCTGTAGACAATGTGTCAACATGTTTTCAATTAGAAACCCAGCAGAACAGGTAATTGTACCAGGCCGGGGCACTTAAACTTTTGTATATGACTGTATGACCAACGTGGTCATATAATAAGTCATAAAGTGCTATGCAGGCCTAAAACTAACATGCTATATGTCATGTTATGTAATATTGTGTTGTGCAGCATTGCATCCCTCAGCTTCATTAAATTTACAAGTGTTTTCATCCATCGGAATTCTCTAACTACAGTATCCAACATGCATTTCCGCAAATACACCATACAACCGATGTGTGAAATACCCCCTGGTATTTAAGGAGCCCCATGATGACTCGCTAACTTGGCTGGCTTCTAACACCCTCGCCATAGCGGTGCTGATGCTGACTTTAATGGCAAGAAAATGCCTGGTTGCACTCCTTCTTCTGGAAGTAGTTTAGTGTATGTTAACTGAGATCTCACACGTCTCCTCTTCTGTCTTCAGTTTGAGAAACAGCTGAGCAACAGTTCACTCTTTCCACCAGTCTCTCAATTAGGCCCATTTTAGATTTACAGATATGTTACGGCATGAAAGCAGCTAATTAATGACAGCATAACATCTATACTTGTTCATTTTCAGGGACCCCACAGAATGTAAGTTTTGAGACATTCTGGGGGTTCAAAAGGGTCTTGGACCCTTTGACATCTTGCATACCGCTAGTGGGAAACATGGCCACTGATGTGGAGGCTAATAAAATGCCTGTAGTTCCTCCCACCTTCAGGATACATCATAAGGTTTCAAACTGGAAAGCAGCTGCAGAGACTACATTACAGCACCACTTCAGAATGGGGATAGACATATTTACCACCAACGTAGCCATCCTAATATTATTCATTCTGTCTCTGTAATAAAACATGTAGGCAGCTTTCTCACACCGACAGCTGAAGAGGTACAAACAGAAACTCATTTAAACACAACTAATCTGCTAAACAGACAAAAGAGCATCACACAACAAATATCAGGCAGAGAGAGAGAGAGAAAGTGAGTGGGTGGAAGAAAAAGAATGAGGGAGAGACTGAGTGAGTGAGTGAGTGAGAGGATGAGGGAGTGAGAGAAAAGGGGTGAGTGAGTGAGTGAGTGAGAGAATGAGAAAATGAGGAACTGAGAGAGAAGGTGTGAGTGAGAGTGAGTGAGTGAGAGAATGGGGGACTGAGAGAGAAGGGGTGAGTGAGAGTGAGTGAGTGAGAGAATGGGGGACAGAGAGAAGGGGTGAGTGAGAGTGAGTGAGTGAGTGAGAGAATGGGGGACTGAGAGAGAAGGGGTGAGTGAGAGTGAGTGAGTGAGAGAATGGGGGAC